>QTSX02005713.1:0-545028 GCA_014839935.2 Entomophthora muscae
AAAAAGGGTTTTAGCAAAAATACAGCTAATAGAAATAAGATTTATTTCTATTATTTGTATATTTTACACTATTAAACTTTTCTTCAGTAAACTAAGCATTATACTAATGTTCAAAAAACATAAGTTTATGACTTAAATGATACCAAATAAGTTAAAAGGCTTTGAAATGCTTAAGCTGGCGCCTTGGCTTAATCTAACAAATAATGACCCATTCTATCACACCAAGAGTAAATTTGGATGTCAAATAATTCAAGTTCAAATTGGCATCACCTTTTTAAACCTGGTCAAGTGGATCAGTGCTCAGTTGGCTGGGCTCTACAATTTTTGCATTAAAAAACATTGTAGATTCAGATTTCTAAATCCATGCAGATAAAATCACTACCCTCATGCATAGGGCTGCAGCGGCCCAGAAAAAAGGCGAATATGACAAATGCCGTGATTGTCCCGTCCTCCCTTCCCCATAATCTTATTTCGGATTCCCCCAGCGTAGGGGAATCCAAAATCACTATAAAAAAAGGTAATGGAAGGCTTTTTGCTTTCCAGATCTCAATATTTTACTATATATTTATAAAAAAAAATCTAATATAATTCTTTAATTTTGAATTTCATTGTTTTAAATTTTTAAATAAAAATCTAAATATATATATTTTATTGTAAAAAAATTCTGTAAAAATACACCCTTCTGTGGGTGAGGAAGGGAAAGATTTTGAGAGAATCTTCTCAAAGAAGATTCTCTCAAAATCTGACACAGTCCTACTCATGCAGAGGCTTTCCAGACTATCAAAAGTTTCCATGATCCACTCCATTCATATGCCACCCCTTTTAAAAGTTAATAAATTCCAGTATTATGATGCTCAATCTAGAAAACCCAACTTTTATAGAAAATACATCTTCTAATATCAATTCAAAGGTTATAGCCAAGTGCTATAGTTAATAAATGTACTTAATTGGACATAAACAGCACATTGTACAGCATGATTTTAGCTGCTTAACTTTACTTTGGATATACTGTGCCAATAATTTGAAGCATGTTTGTCAGTTAACTAGGAGTACTTAACAGTGTCATTAGGTGAAGAAGGGGCAGAGGCAGGTATAGGCATGTCCCACCAGATGATAAGACCTAACTTTAACAAGTAGGGAAGTGCCTTCCCAGCCACATACCATAGTCCAGCTACTGGCAAGGCAGAGTCAATTGATCTTGTGAGTGCTAGATAAATCACCCCAAAGAACAGACTACTCTGACCAGTAGTGTTGGGGATGAACAGAGGAAGTACAGTTGGTTTAGATGCAAAATGGGGTTCCATGGGGACAAGATAGGTAAAAAGATTGTTTTACTTTCTGTTGAATATGAGAGGATATACAGTGACATCTTTTCTGTCACAGACTAGATGATATGGTTCCTTAGGAGTGTCTGATCTAGTGAACTAAATTAAATCTTCCTGGGACCACTGTTTGTAGTTGAATTGGGAAGAGATTCAGTAAGATTCACAGGACCAAAGAGGGGATCAGGGGGTGGCAGTAGTCAGGAACTTCTGGGTCTCCAGTGAGAGCTTGATGGTCTACTCCTGGTTAAGCTTATTGGCTTTCAAACAATCACATATTAAAGAGGAAAAGAAATAAATAAGGAAATATTTTAGTGAATCAAAAGTTCATAACAAGGATTTATTTGGTAGGAATGATGATAACCACCTTGAATGGCTTCCTTGGTCTTTTATAGTTACTTACCTACAGATGCATATTATGCTATTCTCTTGCTATCTAGGTGGCATGTTTGGGCGTAAAGATCTCTTTCATTTGGATGAAGATAAGTTGCAAGGCATCTTAATCTTTGGATATGAAAGTTTGGCATTTCAATGGTTGGTCTTTTCCTGGCTGAACATTTATTTTTAAGGGGTTGGCTTCATGCTTCATGTGGTTGCAGCCAAGTTGGTTGCTAAATTTGGCCTGATCTGACAAGCTCGGGCAGGCTTGGGTTGCATTATTCCCCAACTGGTTCCTAATTGGGAACCCAAATCACTACATGAAGTGGGGGTGTCACACTCAAGATATTAATCAGACAGATAGTGTCCACTTATCAGAGGAACAATCATGTAATTGTTTGATTTTTCTGCCAATTTCATTTTGAAATACTTTAAGCTTAACTAATGGCTCTCTAAATGCAGTAATTGAGCTGTATATAGTCTGTAAATATTATTTGGGCTTTACTCCTGGGAACTTGGTTGGGATTGTGGCCATACAAAGCCATATTTCAAATAAAGCAAGCCTTGTGAAATCTATTTTTCTGACACCACCTGATGTTTCTTATGCCACCGTCTTCTATCCTCCTTATAGTAAGTCCTCTGTGAAGTGTCTCCAGCAGCAAATTATTGATTATTTATAGCTCACTATTGTCAAGGATCTGGATGTACAAGTACTTTGGCTACTGCCAACCCACTTAACATCCTGTCATTGCCTGATTTGGTGCCTTTCCAATATATAGTTCAACATGCCAGAAATGGCAACCAAGCAATATCAAATGACTGTCCAAGTATCTAGCAACTCAAACCCATCCTGCACATGACCAACCCCTAGGTTTGATCCAACTAAATCTCCGCCACAGCTAAAGCTATATAAGTCTAAAGTATTATCCAATAAAATATACTTCTCTTCTTTTTTAACTCCATATTTGAAGCTTCCTCAAAAGGCGCTCCTCATCACTATATAAACTTCCTGACTAATGATAAATAACCAGTTTTTTATACTATATTTTATTATTCTGTTCTTTATTTAGGCTGTCACTATATTCTTAACAGGCATAATGATAAGTATTAACAGTATTAGAATAACTATTAATAGAAATTATGCATCCAAGCATCATCAATTATGAAAGGGGCACAGAAGGGACAGCTGGGCAGCTGAAAATAGCCTGCCCAGTGTTTACTGTCCCCCAGGGTCTTAGCATTGCTTTTGGGGCCCAAACGGGGCCTTCCAGCTCAAGCATGACAAGCTTTGCTCCTACACTTCCTTTTTCTTATAGCTAAGGTGAGAATGGGTGTGAGTATGGGTGCAGCCCCCACCTGGTAGTGAGACTTGGGTTCAATTACCATAGTTGCATTTTTTTAATCTTAACAATATGCTTTAAAAATAACCCTGTATTAAACAGTTGATATCTTCTTGATCTATCATTTTTATATTGTATACAAATATAACATGCTAATTTCATCTTGAAGATGGGCTGGGATTAAAATCTCCATTATAGTGCCATTAGTATTATTTTCCTGGATCTTTACTTTAAATCTTTGCTCTCTGTTGTGAACAATCACATTCACCCCATTCCAATTTAGTCCATAGTGGGATCAAGTTTTAGGGGAAGTTTTATTTCTATATTTTGCTTTTACTCATCAAAGTTCCAATACTTTACCAAACAGAGAGAATTTCATTTCCTCCTCATTCTTTGAAAAAATGATCTACAAGTCACTCATGCTTGAGGCCAATGATCTCACTACCTATCTAATACTTTGTGATTAAATATAACATGATAAATTTAGTTATGGTCCTTAAATGAAATCTAAGCTCAATTCACACTTTTCTTTGTGGGTTATTCTGTACATTGGTGCAACCTCACTAGCCACATTTACATGTCAGGATTCCCTTTTTTATTTTTAGCTGCTAGTATTTTCTTTCTGGGACACCAACTTTGTTTTTGTGACTTCTATCCTAGTTATCTTCACTTAATTTACTTTCCATAACCTTTACACTTTTTCCTCACTTGACTGGCTAGATCCTATCTATTGTAACAGTTAGTTTAAGTTTCAAAGCTTACCTTTGTCACAAACAATTTTCAAACTCGGAACCTAACGCTGGGTTAGTTTTAATTAGTTCTGAACCTGCTTACCTTTTGCTTTTGCTTTGGCTTACGCCAGCAGTCTTCATAGCCTGGTTTTCCGCCTTTTTGCTTGCCTCTTGCTTATTCTTAAGATACTAAGAAATGCTGTAACCTTTCCTTCTTCTCCTTCTGGCTCTCCCTCACGTAGTTTAACTTATCTAAGTTAAACATGAACATAATTGATTTTACATCCTCTATTTTTCAGAAAGGTTTCCTAACCAAATATGGTTGAAACTTTCACCTCAATTCTTGAATTTCACAAACAGAGCACAATAAAAGGCTTAGTTTTTCTAGTCTCAACAATAAGTTGAGATTGTTTGACTTGCACCCCAAAAAGGTACTTGTTAGGTTTTGTGGCTTGTGTTACTCTTCAATTTTAATCTTAGTTTAAATCTTTGATCCCATGATTCCTTTTGACTTTATTCTTCACCAGTTAGGTAGTTTTTATAGTAGCACACACAATTTAATTGTTGATGGCTTTAATTCTCCCTCTAGTGCAGACCATTTCCCAGACTTAGAGATTGACTTTTTAACCAAATCATCTGTCATTAAGACTGGTCTCTATTTTATCTTCTTAGGGTTAATAAATTGTCTTAGTCCTTATTTTACCTTGTATAAGCTCTTAGGAGCCTTAGAGTAGTTGCTATTGCAGACCTTGCCCACTTTTTTGTATTTGACTAATATAAACATCACTGGGTTAAAAGCTTTAGTTTATAATCATCTTCCCCAGACCATGAGACCTTACATTACGCACGCATCCTATAAATTCTGCTTTACTAGCGTCTTAAGCTGAATCCCTTAATCAGCTCTGAAGACTAACCTTCCCGCTTAGTAAAAACCCAATAGATTGGGTAGGATTTTCCAATTATGTCTCTTGGCTGTCCCCAAGGTAGCACACAAAATAATCCTGAAAGCTCCTGTCCAGGCCAGTATGAGCAGCTCTATCCTGTCAAAATTATTGGCCAGCACTATAAATTCACTGGCATAATGGGTATGAGGTAGATCTGGCATAGATGGGCAACTGTCACAGTAGGTTCCATAATGCCTGGGATTACCCAGCCTAGTTGCAAGGCTCAAAAAGCCAGAAACCCTTTAACAAAATTGACCAATTTAAAAGATTTGAATCAAACTGTTGATTAGAAATGGGTTACTGCTGCTCAAGTTTGACATTTGGATTCAATCCCCCCTTGCAAGTTGACCCTGATAAGTAGATGTAATCTGATAGTCACTGGATACAATCTCATTTATAAAAAAGACACCAGAAATCAGTCACCCAAGGGGTTTTTGCGTACTGGACCAAGTACTCTTTGGATGATGCAGACGGAATAGGAGCCAAGGATTCAGGTGGTATAGCTTAGTAAAATTTTGATATATATTGAATCATTTTCACTGTTTCAACTTTTAAGAGTTGAGTCCTCCCAAAAATTTTACTCAATAAAATCAGATATCCCTTGGTCTAACATTTATTTTAAATGCATCCTGTAGTTGGCCTTCTGCGCTACATTCCCTACAATCTAATTATTAGCCAGAGCATTACGGGAAGATGGGGCCTGCCATTGGTACTTTGTTGTTGTCTCTCTCAAATGTTAATTCAAGACCTGCCAATCTCAGAACTATTACTCCTACTGTCAAAGCTGAAACTCTGATTCTATCTCAATGTTCTTAATTTTATGCTGAAGACACTCTGATTCTCTCACAGGCTATTTATCTCTGCTCTTTTGGTTAGGGTTAATCATTTTTCTTAACCCTAGGATCTCATTTGAAAAATTCACAGAAAAGTACTTGAAGCTTTGTTGATGGTTAATCATCAACTCCATGTGGATTTGGCTGGTGATTCCCCACCACATGGAGACTGCTTCTTATTACCTGTTGATTTCTGTCACAGCAACCAGTATCAGAGAGAATAGCTTTGTTTTTAGAGAAAATCATGTAAGCATGCAGGGTGGCTGATCCTTGCTGTAGGGTAGCAACCTGGGCAGTAATCTAGCTATTTGTGGATATGGATGAGTAGTACTGGGGGTTACCTTGGGTATAGATAGTGGATCTCAAATCCTTGTTGGCATCTCATATCTCCTGCTCCCATTTGATCAGATCTTCTAGGGAGGGGGAAGCTGAAGAGCAAAGTTCTGATATCTCACCTACTTGGGGTGGTTGTTCCTGAATGGTGGCAGCAGCAGCTTTATTCTTTCAAAACACTATGTGGATCTCTGATACTACTCTGGGAAGCATATCAGCAAGATTTGTGTCTGGATACTAGTGCATAGTAAGAACTTGTTAATTTGATCTACTACCTTCTTAAAACAGGTTTTTAGTGTTAATAGAGGACTCAAAATTGAGTTTACCAGTGTTGTTGAATTTGGTGGGATCCTTAGTGGCTTACTGATATATTTCAGCAGAGAGGTATGGAGATGGTCTATAAAGCTAACTAGGTGGGCTTGCAAGGTGATGGATTCTAACAGGGTGAGATAAATCAAAATTAAAAGGGTATCTGCACATGTTTGATAGGCATTAAACTGGTACAAGTGACTTAGAACAGTAACATATAGATTAGATACCTATTAGATGTTTAGTCCCAGCTATATTCAAAATGGACTGGTTTCAGGTGAACAAAGAGGGATATCCGGGTAGTCAAGGGGTTAAATTAGTTGCTGGCCTAGATGGCTAGAGCAATTATTATCATTATTTCATAACAATTACTGATGAGGAACTGAGGCGGATAGTTGGGAATATTAAATGTGAAGACGGACCTCTCTGTCTAGAAGAAGGGAGAAATGAGCTATATGGTCTGTATATAAGATGTTAAGAAGATAGGTGATAAAATATGGACCATTTTCTTGGTTTAGAATATGCCGTGTTCTGAGGCGCGGCACAGACACACAACGGGGAATCCTAACCTTAGGATTGGATTTGTACTAGGCCTTAGTTAAAATGGCAGGGAAGGCTATGCAATTACCTTGTGGCCTTGATTAATTAATCTCTACTAGTTGTGGCTAGAGAGAGGCGCCAAAGTACTGGGAGACACAAAGACAAAAATATGAATAGAAATTGATTTTTATTGGTAAAAGTGAAATGGAATATATACTGTGTAGCTTTACCACAAAACAGTACATGGACGGTAGGATCACTCACCACAAGCATGAGCGGGGCAAGTGAGTTGCGCAGAATTAGGAAACTGAAAAATTGAATTTCCCAATTCAGAGCCAACTCATTTTGAAGGGCAAAAGCAAAAGAGAGAGATTCATCCTCAAAATAACCCACCAAAGGAAAAATCAAAACATGGTGGATGGCGGCATTCACAACATTGCCCCCCTCTAGATTGGCCTTAGGGGGGTGGTACTTGAGGAGGAGCTTGTCATGCACTCAGGCAAACAAGCGACCACTAGAGAGGAGTTTCACAGTGTACTCTGACCCTCACTTAGAGGTCACTTATAACTGTCTAACCCATAACATATCTAGCTTGTGAGCGCGCCCCCTACTCTATGTTGATAATAGAGAGTGTGGTCCCCAAGGGTGAACTCATACAAGGGAGAGCAGCCAGCATTGTCAGGGGAGAGCTCAAGAATCTTGGTCTTATACTCAGAAGTGTAAGCAGTAGCCTGTATATCAATGATGCGGTTGACTAAATCCTTGATATAGTCATCTGGGTTCATAGCTTTATCAGAGGAGAGGAGGGGCCCCCCAAGAGCAACAGAGTGGTGGCCTCACGCCCATACAGCATAGCAAAGGGGGATACCTGGTGACACAATTATTGCTAAGACAATAAGCAAAGAGAGCAGTGGGTAAGTATAGATCCCAGTTTGCAGCGTCAGCGTAAGTGAGTCTCCTCATGACAGAAACTAGAGTCAAATTTGCACTCTCAACTGCCCCATTGGTAGAAGGATTATAAGGGGAAGAGAAAGACTGGCAAGACCCCAAGGTTTCAACAACAGAGGTTACCAACTTGGCGTTGAAGTTAGTCCCATTGTCAGACAAAAACACTTGAGGGCAGCCATGGCGGTAGAAAACATCCTGCAGCAGGAAGGCAGCAGTAGTCTTAGCAGTGATGTCTTTAGTAGGGCGAGCTTCTACCCACTTGCTGAAGTGGTTGACGACAATTAGGATAAAGCGGCATCCAGAACGTGAGCAGGGGAGAGAACCTACAGCATCAATGCTGACAGTGTGAAAGGCATGTTGAAGGGGGACCAATTTGAACTTGTGAGAAGCAGCTCAGGGCCTCTGAAGTTGGCATTCATGGCAACTAGCTATGACATCTGAAATCAGCAGGAAAAGGTTCTCCCATAATTAATTCTTCTGGAGCCAGTCAAAGGTCTTGGCAATGCCCCCATGCCCGGTCTCTTTATGAGCTTATAGCAACAACAAAAGACAAAGATTAGGTCAAACATAAGGCAGGTAATGGTATTGTACTTTATTTAAGAGCTGATTGTCTCAAATAAGTGTATCCTCAGATAGTTTGTACAGGGCTAATTGGACTTCTTCTGTCTCACTTTCCCAAGAGGAAGAATATCTAATTAGTTCATACAGTCAATCAGCCTCATCAGGATGCATAGCAAGGATGGGCATTCTGGATAAGCCATCAGCATTCTGATATTGAATCCTAGGGTGGTACAGCACAGTGAAGTCATACCCTTGTAGTTGGAGAGCCCATCTAGCTAGTTGTCCTTCCAGTTCCTTGAGCTGTTGTAACCACTTAAGCAAAGCATGGTCAGTGACCACAGTGAAATAGGTGCCATACACATAATAGTGAAACTGCTTGACAACATGCAGCACAGCAAGGCACTCTTTCTCTGTGACACTGCAATTCTTCTCATTCTTGTTTAGGACACAAAAAGTATAAGCTACAGGGTGATCCACACCCTCCTCATATAATTAATCCAAGATGGCTCCAATAGCCAGGTCACTAGTGTCAGTTTAAAGGATGAATTCCTTAGTGTAGTCAGGATACACTAGGATAGGAGCCTCTTTGAGTTTTTGTTTAAGGATCTCAAAGGCCTGCTGCTGACTAGCATTCCATTCAAAAGGGACATTGCATAACAGTTGAACCAAAGGTTTGCTAGTGTCAGCAAAGTCAGGGATGAATTGTCTGTAGTAACTCATAATGCCCAGATAGACTTGAATTTCTAGCAGATTGGTGGGCGGAAGTATTTTTCAATGGCCTCAACTTTCTTGGTCATCAGGCAAATCCTGGTCTGGGTTACCTCATAGCCCAAGAATTCAAGGCATTCCTTGAAAAAGGCACACTTAGATGATTTCAACTTAAGGGCATCCTCTCAAATCTTTATAAACACTTCCCTGAGGTGATTCAGGTGATCTTTAAAGGTAGTGCTGAAGACTTTTATGTTGTCCAAGTATACTAGGACACATGAGAGTTTTAAATTGCGGAGGATGGAGTCCATGGCCTGCTGGAAGGTAGCCAGAGCATTGCAGAGTCCTTGCAGTATGTGTATAGGCTCAAACAGTCCTTCAGAAGTGATAAGTGCAGATTTCTGTCTATCCTCAGGAGAGAGATTGACTTGCCAGTACCCAGAGGCTAGGTCCATGGCAGAGAAGAACTTGGAGCCCCCAAGGCGGTGGAGAGCATCATCAATGTGTGGTAAGGGATAGGAATCCTTTTTGGTTAAAGAGTTCTATTTTTGGTAGTCCATCACAATACAATGACCTCTATCCTTATTCTTTAGTATGAGCAAGGGGGAGGCCCACAGACTTTGGGAAGGAGCCAGTAGTCCAGTGTCTAAAAGTTGTTTGATTTCTTTAGACACCTGAGCATCTTCCACACAACTGAAGCAATATGGTTTAGCACGGAAGGGGGGAGCATCACTAGTATTAATCTGGTGAATAACACCTTTGGCTAGACCATAATCAGTGCTATCTTTACAAATATATCTGAAAACTGATCTAGAAAATCAAGCACTTCTTTCTGCTGGACTGGGGATAGCTGCAGGAAATCTTTCTCAGTGAACAAGGATAGGACTTGGGGCTTGTCTTCAGGTAAATTAAAATCCTGGAACATACCAAAGGGATGTAGCAATATGACATCAGGAGCATTCAGCAACTTTCCATAGCCAACAACCTGTCCTCTAGATACATGTATGGGGAGAGCAATTAAGTTGGCAACCAGCAATTGAACAGGGTCTTTATGATATACATCCAAGACTTCCAGGAAGAGATAGGGTTTGTTGTGTCCTAGTGGGGGAGGAGAGTATAACTCTAGGAATGTGCACTCTGATAACTCATATGCTATTTGGGAGTCTAGGATAGCTTGAGATCCAGGGGGGATAGTTACAGTGGAAGTGGCCAGGAGAGGAATCCCCTCAGACACAGTGCAAGCCATAGGGGGACATTTTATATTGGATGAGTGGGTATGGTATTTTAAGGTGAAGACGCCAGTGGGATATTCTAAGGCACATGTTGTGAAGCGTTTCCCAGGGATATTAACAGGCTCTTCAAAGATCAGGGGGACTTTGTACCCTAAGATAGAGAGGTAGCCATCCTTTAAGTTGATGATCCCATTGTATTCTCTAAGGAACTGAGTACCAACTAGGAGATAGTAACTCTCATTCTCCAAGACAACAACAGGCGCGGCCAGGAGTAGCTTACCAAACCGCATGGGAAGAGCAGAATAAGCCCCTATAGCGCAAGTCATGGATAGCCCAGCTGTACCATACAACTGGTGGTAGTTAAGTTTGGGGGAAAGTTTGAGCTTTTTGACGAGCTTAAAGAAGACAACATTAACAGGAGATTCAGTATTCAAGATGGCCTTGATTTTCACTTTTTGGATGGATATTTCCACATGAGTGGTAGTACAACCAAAGGGAGGAAGAATGGCCAGGATGTCCTGGGCTTCTTCTAGCTCTTTGTCTTATTTCTCAATAATGCATCTCAAGCCTAGAAATTCCTTATAGACAGTCTGGAGAGGAAGCAAAACTAAAACATTCTTGAATACAGCGTCAGAAACCTCAGCAGCTTCTTTGGATGGCTCTACAAGCACAGGGGACCTATTAGCTTGAGTGAGGTATGGATGAGAGACAACCTCTTTGGATTCTGGCAGAGGTTTAGCAGTTTTTGTAGTTTCCCAGAGCGTAACTTATATGGGACTGCAATAGTTTCAGGGACAGCAAGAACTGAATACCCATAGGCGTCAGGATCATCAACATCTGAATTGTCCATGTCAGAGTTGTCATATATATCATGGAACAGTAGCAGGATGGGAGGAGCCTCAGTGTTGGCATAATCAGGGTCAGCAATGGAGGGGGTAATTGAAGGAGACTGGGAAGAATTGTCAACCGAGAGCATCTCTGCCTCTAGGTTGACTGTTCTTTTTTCTGCCTGATCCTTGGGATCAGCTCCTTCAACCCAAGGATTGGTGCAGACTTGCAAGTGGCAACCTATCTTGCCACAATTATGGGAGCCTTGGTGTCAAAGAGGATTTTGCGAGTTCATGGTAAGAATGCGAGGACCGCAGGAAGACAAACCAGTGTTAGAGATGGCACAATTCTCCCGCACAACTGCTCCCAAATGGGTAAAGTGCATATCCAGTAACAACATCTTTATGCTCTTCATAGAGGAAAGCATGGTCTTATGGGCTTTGAAATGAAGGCACAGAAGCTGATTAACCATGAGAGCTTGAGCGCAAGCCAAGTAAGCCTTATGTGCCATCAATTTTCTGCTTGTTATCAGTTGCTGTCCTTTCAAGTAAAATCTGTCTGCAATTTCAGCTAGGTTCTCTTTTGGTTTGAAAACAATGTTCATGAAGGTGTCCTTCTTCAACTTCAAACTAAGGTTGCCACCAAATTTGCCAATCAGAAGCTGCTTCATTTTTTCCAAGTCTCAATTGTGGGCAACTCTGGCACCACCACTTCTTGGCAGGTTGGGTGCAAGCAGGTTAGAATGTGTTCTTTCTTGACCTTGTCAGAGGCCTGTCTCTTAGCTGTTTTGTAGATGGTCAAGAAGGATGTAATGGTGGATTTTTGGGGTCAAAGACTTGCTTAAAGGTAGGCTTGAAGTGCATTTTGGGAGTTGGGCCATCATTGTTGCTATAAAGTACATTTATGCACAAGGAGAATTCTGCTTCAGATTTGGATGGGGCTGCCTGGCCCACAGCTGACAAACACTCTCTTCAAGATTAGTCAGGGTCTCAGCAGTACAGGAATCTTTGTGATTAGCTAAGGTAGTATATTGCTCAGTAACATCTAGTTGTTGGCCCTGTGTAGTTACTACTGTGAAAAGCTCAGCCAGTTGGGAGGTAAGAGAAGGATCCACAGAGAGGCATGGGGCAAACCTGTCATTCACTGAATCAATCAATTCACTCATTTTTTGCATGTCTTTATCAATTTCAGAGTGTTCCTGTTTCAAGTGGTCCACCTCATTAGCTAGAGCTATCAACTCTCTAGTGCAGTAAATATGGGGGCTCCTGATAGGCTAGGGCAACAGTCATCTTCCTCAATAACCCTAAATGGACTATCAGCAGTTGCCACCATTTTGCGTAAGGCAGCAACCTCTTGTTGTAACTCAGCCACTTAAGCTGTCAAAAAAAGCACTTGGGGATCAGGCTGAGGTGCTTCAGTAGGGCAATCTTGACTGCAGGTAGACGCTTGCAGCTCTTGAATGGCATCCCATAGCCTCTGTTCCCAATCTATCAAATTGTCAGATGGGGGAAGGCGGAACATCTGGCTTAGGCTTAGACAATTCATTCACTTGAGTCTAGAGCTTGGTAATGGCAGCGGCAGTAGCAACCTGTTCCTGATCAAACTCTTCACCAAGCTTGCAAATGCCTTTAGCAGCAAGGTCTGCTATTTGTTGTATTTGATCAAATGAGTAAGCACTGAACTCATTGAGCTGCTGCACCAGTTAATCAAAATCAGTGAGATAGACATTCAGTGTGAAGTCTAATTGGGTTTGCCAGGGCTATTCCAGTTGGTGAAACTTGTGTAGACACTCTCTGACATATTTGGGGGTGGACTGGCGCATTTGTTCAATGGAATTAATCAAGCAGGTTTGGGGAGCAACAGAGTTGCGTTTATTTTCTGATACCAAAGAAAACAGTGAGTGGATCCACTGTTGATAGGCAGCAAACTGATCCCAGTGATGAGTGACAACTGCTTTTAGAGAAGAAATCTCCTGAACGTGGAGCCCTAGCACCATCTGATTGTGGGCTAAGGCAGGTTGTACAAAGAATGACAATAGGTGTTCAGCAGATCCAGCCACTGAAGGAGATGTTGTAAAAATTGTGGAACCACAATCAATTTGTAGTATTCTGCTCAACTGAACTGTAGCTAGAGGCAAGGGATGTCTCCATCACTGGCTAACCCAAGGGCTACCGCAATGACTTGTTCCAAGTCAGGGGTACCCAAAAGGTAGGCCACTAGGTGGGGACCATTCCCAAGTTTCAGCACAGTAGGGAAAATAGGTGGGTCTGCAATGTCTTCATTGATAGGAGGACTGGTTATTTCAGGTGAACTTGGCTCTTGTATAGGAGGAGGTAAAGGACCTGAAAACAAGGTTGCAAAAGGGATAACCAAGGAGCTTACAGCCCCTGTAGTGAGCACCATTTTTGTTGTGTTCTGAGGTGCGGCACAGACACACAACAGGGAATCCTAACCTTAGGATTGAATTCATACTAAGTCTTGGTTAGAATGGCAGGGAAGGCTATGCAATTACCTTGTGGCCCTGTGTTGTAAATCATGCCATTAATGCTATTTTTATATGGCCTTCAAATAGTGATATGTGCAAAGATTTGGTTGGTTTTTCTTTCAGCTTCAAAAATTCCTTGCCTTCTTTAAATGGGTCTGATCCAAACTCCACCCATTCCAGAATACCATACCTGCCCTTGTCTGATCCTGGTATGACCTCACCCCAATGTGACCCCCTCAACCACTCTGTCTACCTAATGAGTAATCTTTGACCCTTGTCCACTATCTAAGTAGAATCATTTCTCCTAATAAAGACAAGTTTATCCACATTTGTGTTGGCTTTAATAATCTTCAAGCTTTTTTCTTTCCTTTTTTACAAAAGGAATTCCTCATCTTGTATTCCAGAAAATTAAGGTACATGCCCTTAATTTTGCCCTGAAGAGCTAACCCAAGGCTATCTTCAAACCTCAAATCTTTTGTTATAAAGATTTCCTGCTGTGTCCTCCTGGATGTCGTCCCTAGGTACCAAACACAACAAATTGGTGCTCATTATAGGGGCTGAAAGCCCCTTGGTTGCCCTGTTCCCATGTGCATTCTCTGGTCCTTCCCCCTTGTTTCTGAAGTACCCAATCAACCTAAAGTTTCTAGTTCTCCTCTAGAAGAGTATATCACTAATACCCCCTTTAACTCCTATGGTAATGGTGTTGTCTCCTGGGCCTGCTTGGGCCCCTCTTCTAGCTTTCTCTCTCAACTATGAGCAAGCCTGTGCTGCTGCCTGCTTCCTTCTTCACTCTGGCACAGTAGCTATGCACTCTATCCCTGGCCTCCGTCCTGGTTATACTTCCAAAGACCAGTATTCCTTCCTCTTAGACTTTGGTCTTCCCCCCGCGCTGATGGAATCAATGGAGACTATTGGTGTATTAGTTAATCAGTTTAATCAACCCGCCTTGGTTCATCATCAATTAGCGCTAAGATTACAGAACCAGCTTTTGACTGCTGTAGCTACTGCTGTATCCAACAATCATGCACAAAATATGGCCTATCAAGAATGATCCCACAGCTCTTTGCTTGTATTTCAGATAATCAGTGCAACTTGATGGCTTCTCAGAAGTACTTAACCTTGTTGTTGAACTCCCTTTGCTCCTCACTCCCTGGATATATCAAGGACTGACTGTGCAAACTGGATCATCACCAAGCTATGTGGCATGGACAGATAGAGTCAACTCTTCTAAAGTACCGCCAGGATTTTGAGATTTTGGTTACCAAGCTCAACTAATTTTAAGAGCATGTTAATTCTCAACTTGAGTTGGTTGGGACTCATGTTGATACTTGGGGCCACCATCTTCACCATCAATATGGTCTGGATAAGGCTGTGTTAGGGGGAAACTCTGTATCAAGTGCAAAACTACGTTGCTGATAGAGTAGCTTCTATCGAAGTGACTCCTCCTTCTCCTGCTGTGAAGATCCCGTCTGCCTTTGAAGCTAAGGTATGGGAAGCCATATCTGAGCTCAAAGCCACTAATTGACATCAAGCTTCTTTTCCAAACCCTCCGACAGTAGAGCCTTGCTAATCAATCAATTGGCTATCTTGCGAGGAGAGATTGAGTTTTTAAGACAATGCCTCTCTGACCCTGATGATTCATCCTCTGACTCTGATGGTGAAAGGGAGGCTGAGGTCACTGGTACTCCTACCCCTAGCAATAATGGGTGCTGCCCTGGCTTGGAAGGCCAACCCCGCGTCAACTGTGCCCTCACTTTGTATCAGCTAGCAGAAGTAACAAATGATGTTGCAGATAGGCAAGACGCACTGGAAAGAGAGGTACAGAACCTCTCTTGCTTGACAGAGACAATAAATGGACAGGTTACCCCTTTGGATGCTCAAGCAACCTCCCTGACTACTTGTATCAATGGGATTACAGGTACATTAGCTGTGCAACAGATAAAGATTGATGAATTCAGGGCTGCTGACACTACTGCCCAAGATATCAGTGGACAGAATAGATCTACATTGAATACCCTAGAGGAGAGTCTTTGCCTTCTCTGGGCTAGAAAAACCGCTGCTGAATCTGAGTTTGATGGCAATCCTCACATCAGTGTTCTCAACCCTAGTGACAACAGTCAGTCCTCTTTCTCGTCCATCAATCCCAACTATAAGCCTTCCTTCAAGCAGATATTTGATCCTAAAACCTCCACCATTGCTGCCTTCCTGACCATTTACAAGACTGTAATACGTAGGGCTACTGAAAAACTAAAAAAGGAACATATTCTTAGCTGCCTGCATCCTACATACCAAGAAGTTGTAGTCCCCAAACTCCCTTCCATGATCACCTGGGAGGACATGAAACGCCTCCTGGTTGAAGAATTTGGAGGAGATCTCATCTTGTGGGTCAAGAAAGATGCATTTATGCACATTGTCTTTAAGCCTAAGGAAACCCTGGCTGAGTTTTCTGACTGCTTCTATATTGAAGGACAACATTTAATCACCAGTTGTCAGTTAACGCCTGTTGAAGCTTACACAGCATGTTCAAACGCTTTGAAGGTGAATAAGCTTCTGTGCCTGCACTTTAAGGCTCATAAAGCTTCTCTTAAGTCCATGAGGAGTATTAAGACCCTCTTGGAAGACATGCATTTGACCCATGGGGGTACTGTGGTTTGTGAGAATGAAGCTAGCAACACTGGAACCACCTCCTGTACTCTGTGTATTATGACTCTTGGTTCAAATGGACAGTCTAAGAGACAAGGATGTCATAACTGTGGTCAAATAGGGCACCACTTGCGTACCTACACCAATCCTCAGGTAGAGGGTTTCAACCCAAAGGAACAGGTGGGAAAAGAGAGGTCAGCTTAGAGGGAGAGACGCTCTCTGCTGACTCATCTCCCCTGTCTCCTCCTGATCCTCCCTCTGACAAGGAATCTCCCCCTTTGGCAGGCCCAACTATCCTTCATCTGTTCCACAATCTTTCTAATGATTTCAAACCTGAAGATTTTTACTACAATTAATCAGATAGTTAGGCTACTCTGTGTTGGCTATCCCGGAATCTGTATTGGTCCCTTACAAGCTTTGCTCAGGGAGAACCACAACTACAACTTGCCCACCTTCAAGTGAAGTCAAGGCCATGGTGGCTAGCCCTTATCTAGCCCAGGCTCATCAACCTCCCGTCCTGGTAGACTCTTTTGAAGAAGCTGCCAAACTAGCAGAAGCTCTCTTTCAAAATGTGACTGTATCCCTCCCTTTGCAGACTGTGTATAAGAAAATTCCTGCCTTACAATGCATGTTAGCCAAATGAGAGAAAGAGTTGGAAGCTGCACAGGACGTTCTGGCTATCTTACCCCCCTTTGGGAAAAATTACTCATGTGGAAGTGTCAATCCAAAAGGTTAAGATCAAGGTAATTCTGGACACGGGCTCTCCAGTCAATGTGGTATCATCCAAGCTAACAAAGAAACTTAAGCTGGCCCCTGAACTCAAATACACTCAATCATGTGGTACTGCTGGCATGGCCCAAACCCAAGCCATTAGTACCTACTCTTCTCTGCCAATGAGGTTTGGGAAGCTTCTTATTGTGTCCCCTGCTGTTGTCCTAGAAAACAAAAGCTATGATCTCCTGGTTGTTACACAATTCCTCTGAGAATGTAATTGAATTGTAAACCTTTGATATGGGTATCTAATGCTCCTAGAATACAAGGTCCCTTTAATTTTTGAAGAACCTCCGTGCATACCAGGCAAACACCTTAAGACTTATGTGCTCGAGTACCCCGCAGGTATCTTCTCACTCAAGTACAGAGCTCATTCCTCCAATATGTGTTCCCCTCCTCCTTCCTGTCCCGCAGAGGAAGGTGTGCCTCTTCTTGCCCCTGCAGCTATTACCATTCCTCCAGGCTCCCAAGTGATTATAGACTCCCAGATATCTTATGAACTGCCTGAAAAGTTATTCCTGGAATTGTACTCTCCTGAATCTCTCAGCTGCAAAGAGCCTCAATTATGCCTGGGGATCTTAGATCAAATCCATAAGGAGCCTGTACAGCTGCTTCTAGCTAACCTGACTTCTTTGCCTATACAAGTATTGCAGGGCCAAGTTGTAGGGCACGGCTGCATATTAGGAGCAGAACAGGTGGCGTCCCTCTACCCTTTTAGAACCTTCAGGAACTTCAATCTACCTGGAGAAAACCCTCAGGTTCTCTCTCTGTTCACTGCTTTGGACTTCCCACAATTGTTGCCTATTCAACAAAAAGATGTGCTGGAATTACTTGACTAATTCAGTGATATCATTGCCTCAAACTACAGACTATGGCTTAGCAAAAGAGGCAATCCATCAGATAGATACTGATGATGCGCTTCTCTTTTGTGCCAAGCCTTACCACTGTAGTAGGGTAGAGGATGACCAGGTTTCTAAGGATCTTAAATAACTCTTGGATGATGGTCTCTTGGCTCCCTCTCAGAGCCCTTGGGCCTTCCCATTAGTTGATCCTAAAAAAGAAGAATGGAAGCCACCACATTGTGATGGATTACCGCCACCTAAACTTGCTCACCAAAAAAGGACTCATACCATTTGCCTAGGATTGATGATGCTCTCAGACAATTGGGAGGCTCAAAATTCTTTTCTGCTATGGATTTAACTTCTGGATATTGGCAGGTTGACTTGTCCCCAGAAGACCTGGAAAAGGCTGCCCCTATCACTTCAGAAGGTCTCTATGAACCCACTTGCATGCCCCAAGGGCTCTGCAACACCCCAGCTACGTTTCAAAGGGCTATGAACTCCATTCTACAAGATCTGAAACTCTCCTGTGTCCTTGTATATCTCAACAACATTACTTTGTTCAGCTCCACCTTTACCAACCATTTGAGCCACCTCAAAGCTGTCTTCATCAAAATTTGAGAGGAAGGCTTGAAACTCAAACCCTATAAATGCTCCTTCTTCAAAGAACAACTATAATTCTTGGGCCATGAGGTCACCCAAACTGGGAAACACCCCATGAATAATAAGGTGGGAGCCATTGACAAGACGCTGCCTCCCACAAACCTATGGGAGGTCCAAGTGTTTCTTGGCATGATGGGGTACTATCAACAGTTCATCCCTGATTTTGCCAAATTAAGCAAACCCATTGTACAACTTCTCTGCAATGTACCCTTTTAGTGGACTGACAGTCAACAGCAATCCTTCAAGGCACTGAAAGCCAAGCTCAAAGAGGCTCCCATCCTTTTATACCCTTACTATGATAAGGAGTTCATCTTGTACACTGACGCTAGTGGAGTAGCTGTGGGTGCCATCCTAGCCCAGCTTGACAATGATGGCATGGACCAACCTGTGCCTATTCTTTGCAAGTCCTCAACAAACACAAGAAGAACTATATTGTCACAGAAAAAGATTGCTTGGCAGTTTTACATGCAGTGAAGCAGTTCCAGCACTACATTTACGGACTCACTTTACTGTATTCACTGACCACTCATCCCTATAGTGGCTGCAGCAATTAAAAGAGCCTGAAGGTTGATTAGCACATTGGTCCCTGCGCTTACAAGGATATGATTTCACTATGGTACACCGTCCTGGTGCAAAACACCAGAATGCTGATGGTTTGTCACAGATGCCTATCCTAGCTATTCATCCTGCAGATGCTGATCACTTATACAAGTTGATAGGGTACCCTGAAATCTGGATCACTGACCCAGAAGTTATCCACTTGGCACTGCAGGCCCTATCAAAGGATACCGTGATTTGAGATATACAACTCTTCAAGAAAGTCAACAGCGCCTATTTGCCCTACGTCTGCCCCAGTTTGAGAATAGCCATCATCCTACAAGCTCACATTGATACTGGTGTTGCAACTGAACCAATGAGGGTTCAGTACTTGGAATTGGGGAAGACAACGGTCCAATAGGAAAGGACAGAATAATAATAATAAGGTGTCGTTTAATGTAGGGTACTGTGATTAATATACTATATGGGGAAAGCCACAAGGGGGTGGCATAGTGGGGAGTTCCATGTAGGGTTTGGGGCCAAGGAATAACTTGTGTGGGGATCAGCAGGTCAAATTGGCAGTGCTCCTAATTAGGATGAAGTACCTGCCATTTGACATTACCATCAGATTAATTCATAACTTTAGATACATCAAGGGGCAACTCATTGAGCGCCCCCTGTGTATCGTACGATACGTTAGCAAGAAAGGCTGGAAAATTGGTTGCAACACTGGACATAGAGGCATAGCAAAAACTCATGACTGGTTGTGCAAAAAATTCTATTGGGAAAACATGTGCCTTCTAATCTCTGACGTCCTTGCCTCCTGTCATTCTTCTCAGCTCCAACGCCCCCAACTGTGACAGAAATCACTGGATAATATAAAGCTGTTTCTAAATGATGGGGAATTACTACCCAAATCCACATAGAATTGATGATTAACCACCAACACGGCTTCAAGTATTTTTTTGTGAAATTTCCAATTGAAACTCCAGGATTAAGTAGAACAATCAATCCTAACCAGAGTAAACCAAGATAAATGACCTGGGAAAGCACCAATGCATCTTTGGTGTAGAATTCTGGGCATTGAGAAGTGACACAATTTTCATTTTCCAGAATGGGGGAAGGAGCTACAAAATTGGCTGGCATGGAATTAACATTTTGAGGCACCAACAACAAAGTTCAAGATGCTGGGCCCCATCTTCCTGAAATGATTCTGTTTAGAATCAGATTGTATGGGATATACTGCAATAACCTGAGCACAGGATGCATTTTTAAAATTTAAAATTGGAACTTGGGATAATTGATTTTTATTGAGTAAATTTAGAAGTACTCAACTCTTAGAGTTGAAACAGGGAAAATTATTCAATATATATCAGAAAAATTGACATAGCAATACCAGCTGAGTCTTGATCTCCTATTGCTTTGGCATCTTCAAGTAAGTATCTAGTCCAGGTTGCAAAGAACCCTTGTATGACCAGTTTCTGATAACCATGCTGATTAATGAGCTTATATTGGGTGACCCTCATATTACGTTGATTTATCAATGTCAGTTTACAAGGGGGAGCTGGTTTCAGCTGGCATACTGGAGCAGCCATGACCCATTTTTGATTGACCGTTTGGTTTAAATCCGTCAACTTGGTCAATTTTGATACAGGTTTCCCAGCCTTCTTACTTGGACAGACAATACCCAGCATTATGGAACTTACTGTGACACCAACCTTCACAGCATCAGTTCAAGCTCATCCCCCCTAAGCATGCCTTCCATACTGTGAGTATTGATGCTTTTGGGCCTCTGCCGCATTCTAGGTCTGGGTGTCAATTCATCTTGGTAGCCGTAGACCACTTTAGAAAATGGGTTGAAGCCAGAGAAACCAAAGATATAACCACCAAGACCACTGCTAATTTCTTGTTGCAAGATATCTTCTATTGACACAGGTACTCTCAAATCCTACTATCTGATATTGGCACCAACTTTAATGCTTGCCTCATAATGTCTATTGTAGAAGCTATGGGTACACATCAATCCTTCTCTGCACTGTATAACTCATCAACCAACGGGACTGTGTAACAAGCAAACTCTTTACTTGTGTCCATCATGAGGAAACTTACCCTCTCTGATGCTGCCAACTGGGGCTAAATTCCTTCCTGCTGCCCTCTTTGCGTATCAACTCAGTAGACACCAAGTCACTGGTCAGTCTTCCTTTGCCATGCTGTACGGGCGTGAAGCCACAACTCCCTCAATATTAGGACCCCCTTTGATCAAATTTGATGTGTCTGCCAATCCTGAAGCTCATGTCAAAGACTTGACTAACCGTATAATTGACATTCAGGCTACGGAATATTCAACTGCCTGTAAAGTTAAGGCTTTAGAGCTCTCTCCTTCTAATGCTTCCAGAGCCCCCCTCCCTGGGTACCAAGTAGTTGACCTAGTCCTATATTATCAGAATTGTACTGGAGGCTGAGCCCATAAGCTTGACTCTCTCTGGGTTGGACCTTGTGAAGTCACCTTCAAGAAGGGCGTTTAGTATACCGTAAAACTTCTGTCATCTGGCCGCCCTTTTGCCTGAATTCATTCCAAATTTCTCCACAAATATCATCACCCTGTGTCCAATCTTGAGGAGGGAGGTGTTGTAAATCACATCATTAATTCTATTTTGGTATGGCCTTCAAATAGTGATATGTGCAAAGATTCGGTTGGTTTGCTTTCAGCTTTGGAAATTCTTTGCCTTCCGTAAATGGGTCCAATCCAATCTCCACCAATTCCAGAATACCATACCTGCCCTTGTCTGATCCTGGTATGATCTCACCCCAACATGTCCCTCTCAACCACTCTGTCTACCTAATGAGTGATCTTCAACCCTTGTCTACTCTTTAATTAGAATCATTTCTCCTAATAAAGACAAGTTTATCCACATTTGTGTTGGCTTTAATAATCTTCAAGATTTTTTCTTTCCTTTTTGCCAAAAGGAAGTCCTCATCTTGTATTCCAGAAAATTAAGGTGCATGCCCTTAATTTTGCCCTGAATGCTAACCCAAGGCTAGCTTCAAACCTCAAATCTTTTGTTATAAAGATTTCCTGCTGTGTCCTCCTGGATGTTGTCCCCAGGTGCCAAACATGACACCCTGATTGAATAATATCTGCTAGACGTGGCTAGAGAGGTGCCAAAGTACGTGAAGACACAAAGACAAAAATGTGAATAGAACTTAATTTTTGTTGGTAAAAGTGAAATAGAATATATACTGTGTAGCTTTACCACAAAACAGTACATGGACGGTAGGATCACTTGCCACAAGCATGAGTGGGGCAAGTGAGTTGCGCATAATCAGAGAACTGAACAATTGAATTTCCCAATTTGGAGCCAGACTCATTTCAAAGGGCAAAAGAGAAAGAGAGATATTTGTCCTCGAAATAACCCATCAAAGGCAAAATTGAAACATGGTGAATTTGGCATTCATGACAGAATAGAGGGGTA
The DNA here is from genome assembly GCA_014839935.2 of Entomophthora muscae. NCBI lineage: Eukaryota > Fungi > Entomophthoromycota > Entomophthoromycetes > Entomophthorales > Entomophthoraceae > Entomophthora > Entomophthora muscae. The sequence continues at coordinate 22,419 of QTSX02005713.1, forward strand.
AATGTGAAGGTCAGATACATATTCCTTGATTGGAGAACTTGCTGATTTGGGTGAGGTTTCTTCATTAGTGGGTGTAAGTTAAGAGCCACATAATGATGAATTAAATGGGGTAACTGAGAGGCTTGAATCCCCAGTAATGAGTGCCATTTTTGTTGTGAGCTTCTTCATACATGGCTAAAAAACAACAGGGATACCCTAACCATAGGATCAGGTTTGTAACAAGTCAATGGTCAGTATTCAAGGATGAATAAAGGATTTACTGGAAGTCCCTATGAATGCTAAATATACAGTAGTCTTCTCTTGGCAGGGCTAGAAAGGGTGCACCAAAGTATGGGAAACATGAAAGAAAAGGTGGTGGGTTGGACTTGAATTTTATTTATAAATGTAATAGAATTTATAATGCCATGTGCAACCACAAACTATTTCTTAGACATAAATATTATTTGCCGCCAATATAGGTGAGGCAAAGATCATTGGCGCTATTGGAAGGAAGGGGAATCGAAGATGGCCCTTTAAAGGAATAGCAACCGCAAAGAGCGAAAGATAAGCAGTAATTATCGTCTTTACAAGTTGAACCAGGTACAGGCAAAGTTTAAAGTTTCTGAATACCTTGATTACGACAGGAAACCGTAAAATAAAGATTTAAATAACGAAACAGTGAAATTTCGGAGGTAAGTTTCTTGATATAGCCATGTCAAGATAATTATGGATTGGCAGGGATATAAAGCTACAAAATTTATCTAAGGAGTTTCTGATAGAAGTACAAGTTATAAGTATTTTTAAACTAAAGCTAGATGGTGCATCTAGCTAGATATCTTTATATAAAAGCAAGATTCTAATAGCTGAGATCAAGAATATTAGCTGATTTCAATCTGGGCTTAAGGAATTTTTATGCCGTGGTAAATAGGTGATCACAGTTTGCACAGGTGGAATTGTTTCATCAAAACTTTAAACAATAATTAGCCACAAAAAGACAAAAGATAGTAGGAGCATGGTAATCTTATATTTTACATGGCCTATCAATTTTCCACCTCACTAAAAGCTATTTGCTGGGAGGCTGCAAGTTAGTTTACAGAAATAATGGGATCGTTTATAGCAGAAATATGATGATCCAGTGAATTTTGAATCCCTCAAAAGTAGGACAACCCAAACATTCAATAAGCTGATGCAGATGACCCATTTATAATACTTTAATAGGAACTGGAGCATTCACGTGTAGTTTGAAAGATGTAATCATTTCTGAATACTAATTTGCAGCCTCCCAGCAAGTAGATTTTAGCGGAGTGATGACTTATTATCATCGTACAACCGTGAAAGTTGATCGAGTTTCGTAACAAATACTTGTTTAAATTAGAATATTATATTCTGGGATAAAGCAATCAACCCTTAGAAATCTAAGTTTGTAAGGCTGTATGTGAATTACGCTTCTTAACATATTTAAGCTATGTTGGAACGCCTGTATCGATATGTTTTAATTTGGAGGATCAAAGGCATGGCTCGTTTTAAATCTGAGGTTGGAGAGGCGTTTAATAAATTGGAGGTAATACGCCTCCAAAGTCGTTAGGTTCAGGGGATTTTCTTGACTTCCATCAAGTGGAAAAGCTCGGCCGCAGTTGAAGTTAATCTCACCAAGTGCTAAGCGCTTCGACGATGAGGTGAAACTGACTCATGCCCTCGGATACTCAATTTTAGACCAAGTAAATGGCATGGCTGCTGTTTCGGCTTTAAAAAATCAGTTTAAAAATTCCATATAAATTTTTAGGATAAATTTTTCGATTGAAAAGTTGAGTCTAAAATGGTAATTTATTTGTGGACTGGAAGCTTGGATCGGTTGGCCGATTTGAGCAGATGTCCAAAGGAGCTTTGGCGATCCAAGTCGCACTGGCATTAATTTTATCGCTATTTTATCTAAAAAGCTATTTGCTTTCAAGAAAGCCTTAAACTGGTTTGAGATTGTTGCAGTGTTTTAAGTTTTTGTGGACTAATCATAGCTGACTTCTCGCGATGGCTGATATATCAGGAAATACTGGGATCAAAGTGTAGATACGTTAAGAGACAATTGAGGCATCAGTGGATTATAATTGGCTATAACCACCAATGAAACAATTTGGAGGGTAAGGTGAAACTGTGTCAGCTTGTCATCAATCGATATATAGGTGACGATTGTACATCAGAATCAGATGGATCTTGAAGCTAGCTTAAGCAGCAGCGATGTACAAACCTTGAACTCTTTATGTAGAGGGCGAACAACAGTCTTGAAGGTGTTTAGGCGCTTGGGATGCCCCTTCACAAGATACGATGCACAATGCTTGAGTCAAGAGAAGGCGCAACTGGAAGCAGTGGGAGCTACCTTGATTGGGATCACCTTTGAAGATTCCCCCGACTTGGTAGGGCTGTGGGAGGGTGAGATGTATCATGATGCCAAGCGCGAGGTTTATACATTTTTGCGGCTGCGGCGGCTGTCGGTGTTCCAGGCCATCCGATGCCTGGCATCCAAAGAAACAAGTAACAAAAGTCTTACTTTACTTAAACTAAAAGGAAGTTTAAACAAAGCTTTAAAGGAGAAGTACGGTAGCAACTCAAAGGGCGACTCCTCTCAGCTGGGCGGGACCTTTGTCATCGATACCGAGGGGAGAGTGCTGTACTCTCACCTCCAATCAACCAAGGCTGATATGCCTGATTTGACCGATGTGTATAGAACGTGCCAGAACGAATATCTGCATCGGATGCTCTGCTACGTCTCTGCTTCCTTAGCAAACAATCTCGAAATCTCGAAGAAAAAGAGGATAATCGACGTTCCTTTTGAGAAAAGCTTTTTTATTTATAGGCTGCAAGCATACGCTAGAACCCCCAAACTTAAATAATCCACTCATTTTTACTAACTGAATTAAATAATAAAATTCAATCTTTTTTAAACCAAAAAGGTCTCCTTTAACATTATCATAAAAATCATATCAACCCATATTTATTCTTTTTCTTAAACTTAATCATGCCAATCTCGTTCCACAAACCCTCATAACCTGTATCGATTGCCTGCTGGCTTTAAAATATTTTAATTTGGCTGCTGTAGCCAAATCCGTTACTATTTAAATATTTGATATGTCATAATCAAATTGGCTGGTTAAATAAAAAGCTATTTGAAATTCAACCAATATTTTGCTTGTTTCGCTATCACAGATGCACTAGTGGCCTTTCCAATTTTTTTAGGTAATGGATATTAAACTTCCTACTAACCTTTATTTAGATTTCTCTACACATAAAAGATTGGAACCCATTCATTAAATCACTAGTTACTTTCTTATAATAAAATCAATCAAGTCTGAGTTTAGATCTAGTTTAAATTTTTTAAAATAAATTTTTATGGCTTCCAAATAAATCAAAGAAGCATAAAAACTTATCTTAAACCATTCTCTCTTTGTAAAATTTTAGCTCCCTTTTAAAATCCAGATATATTTTGCATATTTTTTATCCCTTATACCATGCTAGTGATTTTGATATAAAATGGTCTTTTGTTCTCCCCTGTCAAGATTCCTGGTTTTGGATGTATTATCTTTAATGTTGTAATCTGTAGGGATGTTGATAGGAGATTGCATGGCAACAACTTGTAGCTACCAATTGGGTCTTTGGGTTCTGCCAGCTGGTGATTCCTTGTTAGCCTGTAGGAGAATTTCACAATACTGTGATTGGATGGTGGAGCGCTCTCACTCAGATACTTCTGACTACTACACAGCAGCTAGTAGTGATACACTAAGATAGAGATATCAATTATCTATCTACCAAGGGTGAATGTTCTTCTCATCTCATCATTATGAGGGCTCCTTTTATAGGGCATCTAGCCCTCTTGCCAGAATTATCTTCTGGCGCTTCTAACTCTTTTTGGCCAGTCAACTGTTCCCCAGATTGCTAATTTCAGCCCCCAGAGCTAGGCATCCATGTTGTGTTGGCATGGGATTGTAATCAATTGCTGGACCTCATGTGTGTGCAACAGGGTCCCAGCAGCATCTAGTCTAATATTCATGCAGCTTTGAGTATTGGTTACCCTTTTAATGGGTACTTTACGTATTGCATTGATGGTTAATTGCCCTTCTATAATTGGTGCTTTCTCAGGATCAACCCCAGATGCTGGAAGGTTTAGCGGAGGTGCGTTCCTTGGGAATATTTTTCCATATTCCCAATTCTTCAATCTAGTTGGTGTGTGGTTCAGTCAATCAATGGTCTTGTGCTCGTATAAGGATCAGGCTTCAGAATAATTTGCAGTATTCTGATTATCCAAATCTATCAGTGAGATCACATCAATACTTTATTAAGATTGCCAGCGGGGTGGCGCTTGGGCATTGGTAGCCAATGAATAAAATAATGATGGTCAGTGCTACCATATTATTCCAAAAATGGCATCCCCTATTTATCTCTTTTACTTTTTAGCCCCAGACCTTACCAGGAGCTAAAACCCCTTTTAAAAGTGTGTTTTATTGGCATTATTGATAAATATAATATTTTTAAAAAACCTGTTATTTATTCTTGTCCAATTCTTGAGCAATGTAGCAAGAAGTAGATGGTTTCAGCAAAAATTGAGCCAGCACTTTGAAAGAGCTGAAATGTTGGCAAAGCTGGAGAAGGAGACAGCTATTGTTTGCTAGCGTTAAAACAATGCTTGCAACCTAAACTTGTAATCTACTAGACTAGGATTTGGTGTCGGTGAATAGTGTTTAATTTGAGGTTAAATCACTTACAATTCAAAAGGATCACATCCAAAGGAATTTACTTAGAGCAAGATAATGATACATTTATTGATAATAAAAATGTTAGGTATTCATACCCCTAGGCGGCTTGTGTGATCTCAAAGGATACTGTAAATTCAGAACCTGAATGTAAAAATGTGGGATTGTCAAATCCTTGGTCCAAATTTTGAATCACTTTTGCGGGCAACTCAGCTGAGTGAAAATTAAAATATTTAATAAAATTAACCATTTAATTTGACTTTTTTTGATTTATTTAAATGGCAAATTTCAAATCCCTTGAGCAGAGAACTCAACTAACAAAAGACAAACCTCAGCAAACAAATACAGGATACATGAATCAGAAATGCGGGATTCTAATGTACAATTTGAGATTTCCTGTATTTCAAACAAATCATAGACATCATGTAAAACTTAAAAAATCTGAATTTGCGGGATTGTCAAATCCAAGAACCAAATTTCAAATCAAAAATGAGGTGAATTTGAATTAAATATAATTTATGAGCATCTCAAAAAAGATGTCAAAGGATCTAGAGTGAATTTATGCTAATTCTTTTAGGAATCATAGGCATTCTCAAAAATTGTCCTATTCCATTTTAGGACGACTAAAATTTAGATACTGTAAATTCAGAACCTAAAGGTAAAAATGCGGGATTATCAAATTCTTTTGCATAAACTCACCAACTTACTGGAATATTTTTCATCATTTTATATAGAAAAGTAAGTTGTTCTGGGATGAAAATTACTCCATTAAGTTGGTGAGTTCATGCAAAATAAATTTGACTATCCCGCATTTTTACCTTTAGGTTCTGAATTTACAGTACTTGATTACAGTATATTTTAAAAACACTAATAATAAAATAGAATTATATATTACAATCTATCTTATCACATTGTCTTTTCCTTGATGTGTTGATAGTTCATTTTCTGTTGATAATGTGCTTGCGTTTAATTGGGTAGTTTCACCTCCAGTTGCCTTGGTGATAGGAAATCAAGTTGCTTCCCTGAGACCAGGTGTGGTCGTGGAGGCAACTTGATTTCCTATTGCCAAGGCAACTGGAGGTGAAGCTATCTAATTAATTGCAAGAAGATTCTTAACAACAAATGAAAAATCACCACAAAAAGGAAAATGCAACTTGATAAAAATAGATTGTAATATATAATTCTACTTTATTATTATTGTTTTCTAAAATCAACTGTAATCAAGTATTATTAAGAGCAATACATTGTCACTTTTGTAGTAAACTGATAGTTTATCTTTCCCACCTCTCCTTCTTCCTTGAAAAGAAGTTTTGTTGGCCCCTGGCTATGCCAGGTGCCAAAAAACTTTTAAAAAATTTCTGCGTCTTCAGGAGGGTAGCTCATATATCATTATATGGGTTTATGGTCGCTATATTAGTGATTTAGAGTGCATAATATTGCATCATTTCCAGTTTAGACAATTTTACATTTCACTTAATTTCATGTCTAAACATGGTTGTTGAGATTGGATTTTTCATTTGATTTTATCCAGAGTGGAGCTTCTTGATTTTGATTGATTTTTCCTAGTTTCTTACTGTACATTCAATTTGGATTCCAGTTCCCGCAATTATTATTTGAGTTTACTAGTGGCATTCAAAAGTGATTTGAATTTTGGTTCTTGGATTTGACAATCCCGCAATTTCAAAAAACATATTAAACTTAATGAAAATGTTTAATGGATTTCAACACTTCAAATCTGATTTGGGTTAATTCATTTTGTTCATTGGAAATGTGCAGTTTGACTTGAAATTTGCAAAGTGTCTATGAGTTACCGCATTTTTAAAAATAAAAAAAAACAGAGAATTCAATTTAATTAAAAAAGGCTATCACAAAAAAGTGATTTAAAATTTGGACCAAGGATTTGACAATCCCGCATTTTTTATGTTCAGGTTCTGAATTTACAGTATCTTGGTGTATCCACACTATTCTCCACAGCTTGGATAAGAGGGTTTGACAACTTTGAGGAATTTAATCTTTTTAATGTTTGGTAGTGGAGCTGATTTCACTGAACTAGGTTAAGAAGAAACTATTTTACCCGTAATTCTAGATTATGGGAGACTCAATCCATCTGGCTCAGTTGTAGAAGATGGGTTCAACTCATTTGCAGAGTCAAGAGACTTACACAAAGACTCAGAGTGTATCGGCTCTCTGACAATTCTCCTTTTACTTTTCTGGTAAAATCAATGTCAGGATCCTTGAACATGATATTTGAATCAATATCCTATCACATTCCTCCCAATTATGATAACAATGTGTCAGAAAGAAAGTGATTGTATATTGTAGGGCCACCATTTGAAGGGCCATATGTATTGATGATCCTATAATTAAGGGTACTTAGCTTGGTCTTAAAACAGGCTCACTTGGCTGCACTAGATATCCTAGTATTAATGCCTATCTCATATAGGTCAGCTAATAAAACATTGACAAGGAAACAACTAATTTGGATCAAAAAACATGAGCTAGGTTGTACCACTTCTAATTTGACATCTCAGTTAAACCATCCAAGGAACCCCCAACAATCAATGGATGGGTTACCACTCATTGACCATCTATTTCCCAAAAATTAGGATGTAACACGGCCTAATTTATACCAACTCAATTGAATAAATCCCTGGAACATGAAAAATAATTGAGAGGGGAGCAATAAAACCTGTATAAAGTTATTCTATAAAAATATCCTTTTGTTGCAACATCTTCAATTACTCCCTCTTGGGGAATTAACACCCCAAGTAAATCACCAAGCGGCTCACCAAGTGGTTCACTGCCCAGTCAATAAGCTGGTGGCACCTTTATCAGTTAACCATCTATGACAGGGATCCCTCAATCCAGGTCCTAAATAGAACACAACTTGATTAAGCCTCGTGACTCAAGAGGAACATTACTCAGATAAACCCCATGATCTCCATGACTTATATGGACAATATGTGGCTTGTCATGATACTATATATTAAGCTATATTCATATTCAATAAATTATCATTCTCTTATTAATCTTCCCCTTTATTTTGTTTATTATACTTCCCAGAAGTATATACTTGACACTTTATAGAAGCCTAGAGCTATTCCATGACCTGGGTAGCTGACAGGAGATCCTCTGTGATATGGAACAGGGTACATCTGAAAGGCTCAGTAAATGGCTTTATTTTGTCTCACCAAGTAATTAACCTTTATTGCCAAAGGTCTAATAGCACTTGTGTAGGGATAAATTGATCAGAAAGCCCTAGGATAGTCACATAGGCAAACCCCAATTTACTGTAGTTGTGTTTTGGGTATTAATGAAAGGGTTGGTCTTTTTAAGTGGTCTCATATTATCCTTTAATTTAATTAAAGTACCATGATCTCTTTGGGAAAACTGGAATGGGAGACTCTGTAAAATAACTGGAGATGTACATAGGAGCTCCCTGTAAGGATATGGAGGCAATGCAGAAAGATCAACTTCCTGGATGGGTATTGAAAGAAGGTTTAGTTTGATTAGTTTCAAAGGCATTTTTTATATTGTCATGAACTTTAATTGAGGTAGTTGATGCTCTCTATTTGATAGAGCTAGCAAATTATGGTAAGCATAAATATAATTGTCACAAATGAAAATTTACTTCCTTTTATAAAGCAAAACCGTGATTGGGATTTAACCCCATATTCTCACCCCACAGCCTGCTTACCAGGAGGGCCAGACACTCACCTGTACAAGCTCTTTAGTGTTGTAACTGTGATGTTTTAGCCGAGTTACAAGGGAAAATTTTTGGAAACTAGATAATATTCTTTATTGAGAGATATGTATTATATAGTCACTGTATATCATGAATAGTAGGAACATGATAGCGTTGATCAGACGGTGGGATGGTGAAGGGGGTGGCCTGATCCTTGTAATGAGTCAGGCGCCAAAACAACGTATCCACTATAAGGAATCAGCTTCTTTTCATGTTGTTGTATTTAAAAATTCAAGTCAACTTTCTAACTTGGCTTCAAGTGGCTGGATAATTGGATCACAGGTCTGGAACCTGCTCACTCAGAACCTTGCTGGCAGGTCAAACCTGCTTTTTTGACACCCCACAGCTGAAAGTTGGCCTCCTCTGGGGGCAGGTTGTCAGGGAGGTTGTCAGGAGCCTGGGCGCCATACTGGACTAATTGTTGTTCAGTGGCGGGTGAGACAGTATTGTGTTGTTTCTGTCTTGCTTTGCAGGGTCTCAGGCAATCATGGTGGAGAACTTTTTCTTGTTTGCATTTTCTGAGTCCTTGCACAAGGTAAGTTTGCTTTTTTATATTTAGGATGATTGCAGGGCCTACTTTTTCTGGCTGTAATTGTAAGGTCTCATAGTTTGGAGAAGGTGGTTGTAAACTAAAGCTTTTAACCCGGTTATATTTATGTTAGTCAAATACAAAAAAGTAGGTAAGGTTTGTAGTAACAACTGGACTAGGGCTCCTAGAAGCTTATAGAAAGTAAAATAAGGACTGAGACGGTTGATTAAACCTAAGAAAATAAAATAGAGTCCAGTCTTAATGACTGATGACTTGGTCAAAAAATAAATTTATAAGTCAGGGAATTGCTAACCACTAGTTGGAGGATTAAAACTATCAATAATCAAATTGTGTGTATTACTATAGAAACTAACTAGCTGATGAAATATAAAGTCAAATGGAATCATAAGATTGAAGATAAAAACTTAAACTGAAATTGGAAATGAAACACAAGCCACAAAACCTAACAAGTACCTTTTTGGGGTGCAAGTCAAACAATCTCAAATTAAGTTGAGATTGGACAAAACTCAGGCCTTTTATTTAGATCTGAATTGAGGTGAGAAAAAATGGAGAAGAACTCTAACCAAAGGTGGTTAGGAAGTGTTGCAACTGAACCAATGATAGTTCAGTACTTGGAATTGGGGAAGACAACAGTCCAATAGGAAAGGACAGAGTAATAAGAATAAGGTGTTGTTTATTGTAGAATATTGTGATTAATATACTATATGGGGAAGCCACAAGGTCACAAGGGGGTGGTATAGTGGGGAGTTCCATGTAGGGTTCAGAGCTGAGGAATAACTTGTGCAGGGATCAGCAGGTCAAATTGGCAACACTCCTAATTAGGATGAAGTACCTGCCATTTGATACTGCCATCAGATTAACCCATAACGTTAGATACGTCAAGGGGCAGCTCATCAAGCGCCCCCTGTGTATTGTAAGATACATTAGCAGGCGAGTCTAGAAACTTGGTTGCAACACCCCCTTGCCCCCTGCTTGTCGTGAGACACCAGGACTGGAGTCTGCGGAAGGTCTGGGAAGGTCTGCATAAACAACCTTTGTGTGGGGATGGCACAGCAGGGGAGCAAGCAATTGTGGTGAAGTTTCTTGGTGTTCCCCTGGGCATCCTCAAGTTGGTAGGTGTGGTTGTCATAGACAGCCGCTACCTTGAAGGGCCCTAGGTGGTTGGGTTCTAATTTGGCAGAATTGGGATTGAGGGTGTAAACGGGGTCACCTATGGATATCTAGCTTTGAGATGTTTTGTCCCTCCTGCAATCTGCTTGTGCTTGATCTCTCGGGCTTTGGCACACCATTGGTCTAGGGAGGGAGTTGGCACTAGGGGGACTTGTCAGGAACCTTGGACCATAGTTTACCCCTGTTCAACCCCTGTCAGACTGCCAGGTGTTCCAAAGGCCAGGGTGCTAGGGCTGAACCCAGTGCCCCTGTTGATTCCTGCTTGCAGGATCAGTAGGGCAGTGGGAAGATGTTCAGTCCACGCAGTATTAGGGTGCTCTTGTGAGAGCTTGGCAATCAGTTGAACCAGGGAGCCATTTAACCGTTCCACACGTCCATTGGCTTGTGGATGGTAGGAGGTTGTGACTATATGCTGGAGCGCGTTCTTGACTCAGTATGCCTTCACAACGTGTCCAACAAGTTCAGGCCTCCCATCTGTGATGAGACGCTTGGGTTGCCCAAAGCAAGCCACAATTTCTATGCCAATAAAGCGGTTAACAATGGTGGCGGTGTGGTTGGTTGTTGCCCAGGCCACTGGCCAACGCGTGAAGTAGTCAATAGCGGTGATAATATACTTCTTACCCAGTCTGTCTTCGGGGAGTGGTCCCACAATGTTGAGGGCCTACTGTTTGAAGGGTTCCATAGCCTTGATGGGTAGGACAGACTTGGGAGGTGCAGGTTTGGACGTATTCTTTTCGCACAACACACACGTCTTGAGGAGGTCCAAGATGTCTTGGCGCATGCACAGCCACCAAACCTTTTGTTTCATAATCTTGAAGAGGTTACACCCTCTGATGTGACCCAAGGTTTGGTGGTAGTGCAAAATGGTGTCCCCTTGTTGTGTGGTGGGAATGTAAGGCGTCTTCTCACCTGTCTCTACCTGGCGGCAGACGTTACCAGCATTGGTGGTGAACTGACTTTTGTTGTCCTTCAGCTTGGAGATGGTGATCAAGTTAAGGCCCTCATAGTGGGTTGCCTCAGGGCGCAGGTAGAGCATGGGCCAATCTGGGTCCAAACCGTTATCCCCAGTGATAGACGCTACGTAGAGTTGTGAAAGAGCATTGGCTGTGACAAGTTCTTTCCCAGGCTTATATTTGATGCGTAACTGATAGGGGGATAGACGCTCAACCCATCCTGCTTGGCGGCGTGTCAAATGATACTGTGTGTTGAAGTATTGGAGTGACTTGTGGTCCATCAGAACGTGGGGTGGAAAGGTCGCACCTTCCAAGTAGCAGTGCCACTTCTCAACGCAGTGTAAAATGGCTGCCAGCTCTTTATCATGGATGGGGTAATATTGTTCTGAGTCAGTGAGCTTCCTGGATTCATATGCTACGGGGAGGAAGACGCCATTGTCAGTTTCTACCCTTAGCACGCCCCCTATGGCCCTGTCAGAGGCGACAGTCTCAAGTTTGTACTGTCAGTTTTGGTTGGGAAACTACAGTACTGGTGCTGTTGTGAGCCTTTGCTTCAACGTCTTGAAAGCTTAGTCTCTGGAGGGGTTCCAATGGAAGCGTTGTTTGGTATTGAGGAGCTCAGTGAGAGGTGCAATTAGTTCCCCGCAATTGGGGATGAATTTGCGTACATAGGCAACCATGCCTAAGAATGTCTGCACCTGGCCCATATCAGTGGGGGGCGGCATGCTAGTGATTGCCTTGATTTTGGAAGGGTTGGGCTTTATCCCTTGGGCAGAGATGGTGTGCCCAAGGAACAATAACTCCGACTTGAGAAACTCACATTTGGAGGGTTTAGCTTTTAGCTGATTTTTCCGAAGAGTGTCAAGGACAGCACGGAGGTGTTAGAGGTGCGTGGTTTGATCTTGACTGAAGACAAAAATGTTGTCAAGGTACACCACCACACACTTTCCAATCAATTCTCAAAGGCTTTGTTCATCAACATGACAAAGGTGGAGGGAGTGTTGGTCATTCTGAAGTTCATGACACGACACTCAAACAACCTGTAGCATGTGCGGAAGGCAGTTTTTGCCTCATCTCCTGGTGCAATGTGGACCTGGTTGTACCCTGCAGTGAGATCAATCTTGCTAAAGACCTTCGCGCCTGCAAGTGTATCAAACAGGCCGTCAATCAGAAGCAGGGGATATTTATTTTTAACTGTCACCTCATTTAGGGCGCAGTAGTTTGTGACCAGGCAAAGGGACCCGTCCTTCTTGGCTACAAAGAAGACCGCCGCCCCGTATGGAGAGAGCAAGGGGCGGATAAGTCCTTATCAAACGCGTCCACAAGGTGCTGGCAGAGGGTTTCATCTTCCTTTGGTGTGAGACAGTATAATGGTTGTGCTTTAGGTAACAATCCTTGAAGCTGTACAGTGTGCTGAATCTCCCAGGGTGGAGGTAGTTGTTTGAGTGTTTCACTGAATACGTCCTTGTACTCCTCAAGGAGTGCAGCTAGCGCTGGTGGTGGTGATGATGACAAGGGAGGGACTGCAGGTGGTTCTGCACGGATAACTTTGACTGAGCATTGGTTTAAGTCTAGTTTCCCCCCTTGAAATTGTATGAGATTGTTTCTATCATTCTGACAAACACAGTGTCATGTAGTAGCTTGTTCATTTCCATGGGGTAGATCTGGAACCCCACCCTGTTTCTATTGAGGGTGATGACAGAGGTATCCCAGTTGATGTAGGGACAGTTATGCCAGAGCTAATTGAGGCCAGTGATTATGTAGTGGCTGAGGTCTGCCATAATTGGTCCAGAGAGCTTAACCTGGATGTTCCCCATCCTTACAGAGAAGGGTACCGTCTTGTGGGTGATGGCAACTCTGCAGGAGTCAGCTACACATACTGCTTTGAATCTTCTGGGTACTTGATCTAATTGCTTGGAGTCAGTAAATGCTTGATCTACCATGTTGTGGTTGGCCCCAGTATCTACCAGTAACTTGTGGGTGTTCCTATGAAAACAGAAGGGATAGGACAAGTGTATTACTTTATTTGAGGAGTGGGCAGCTTGCAACATGGGGTCATTGCTATGGACCTGAAAGACGTCCAGAGTTTCAACCTCGTGAAGATTGTAGTTGTGGGAGTTCTTTGCAGGCAAGGGCTGAGAGGATGGGTCAGTCAGGGTTGTAAGGCCTCTTGTTGCTACAACCCCCAGGCTTTTCCCTGGTCCTTGATTAGCGCTAGCTGGAGCTCCCCCTCACGGGGGTGTTTAGTTGCACTTTCTTGTTGACAAGGTTGGCAACAACTCACTTGACCTTGGCCATTGTTAGGTGCAGAACGTGGTTGGGGTGGAGCATTGTTGATGCAGCGGAAGCCCATTAAAGCCTGGTTATTGGCCTCTACAATGGCTTTATAGCAGTTGTTGATAGAGGTGCAGCAGCTGAAAGGAATCCACTTGCAAATATGGGGTTTTAAGCCATTAACAATGAGGGTGAGCAACATGGCATTCCCATTGGTCACTGCCTTGGGGGCGGCAGCAAGGGCTTGTTGCCATGCAGCAAGATACTCGGGGACAGAACCAGTCTGCTTGATGGCTAAGAGGGGAGTCCCCAAGACAATGGGAGAGAAAGATTCACTATATCAGGACTTGGTCGTGTCTTTAAATTTTACCCAGGTTACGTCAAACTCCTAGCTGGCCCAGTTGGTGAACCACACAGCAGCGGGCCCTATAAGGCGGCCAGATGCAGTGGCAACCCACATGGACTCCGGGACCTGACAGATACAAAGGCGTGTTTTGGTGGACTGGAGCCAACTGACAATGTGGTCCTTCAACACTGCCAGTGAAGGACTCTAGTTAGAGGTTGAGCATACGTTGAGACAGGACCAACTGTGGCGGGTGATGCTAGTGTCACGCTGCCCAAGGCAGAGCCAGTTGTATACACTGGTGAGGACTAGCTGATCTTGATAGATGACATAACCTTCAGGAATGTCCCCCTTGGGGATTGAAAGGAACTCTCTTGTTGTGGAGTAGCCATGCAGCCCGTACTCTGTCCTTTCTTGGGGGGAATTTTGTTTTTACAATAGGTCATGAACCTACATCTGCTACCACTGTTGCAACTGAACCAATGAGAGTTCAGTACTTGGAATTGGGGAAGACAACAGTCCAATGGGAAAGGACAGAGTAATAAGAATAAGGTGTTGTTTAATGTAGAATATTGTGATTAATATACTATATGGGGAAGCCATAAGGCCACAAGGGGGTGGCATAGTGGGGAGTTCCATGTAGGGTTCAGAGCCAAGGAATAACTTGTGCAGGGATCAGCAGGTCAAATTGGCAACGCTCCTAATTAGGATGAAGTACCTGCCATTCAATACTGCCATCAGATTAACCCATAATGTTAGATACATCAAGGGACGGCTCATTGAGTGCCCCCTGTGTATTGTAAGATACGTTAGCGGGCAAGTCTAGAAACTCGGTTGCAACAGAAGGCTTGCTGTGAAGAGAGGCAGAGAAAACATGGTTCTACTTACATTTAATTTTAAAAAGTTAAGTAGAAGATAAAGGGAAAGTAGGAGACGCGGAAGACTGCTTGGCATGCTTGGTTTAAGCAAGAAAACAAACAGGAGATCAAAGAGCAGGCAAGAAGACAGAAAAACAAGCTCCAAAGTGCTGGCATAAGCCACTTTGAAAAATGCAAAAGGTAAAGAGCTTGGATGAATTGTTGCTAACCTTAGCAAAAAGTTAGCAGGTTCAAGAATTGTCTTGAATAAAAGGTAACTTTGAAAAGATGAATTAACCGTTAATATAGATAAAATTGGCCAGTAGAGCAAGGGAATGAGAGAAAGAAGGTGATTAGGTGTAAATTTGTTTGTGAATCAACCAAAGCCTTGGATAACTGGTCTTAGTGATCCTAAAAATATACTAGCAGCAATAATAAAAGAAAGGTAATCCTGACAGTGATTTACTCTTGTTATTATTCATGGCCCAGACTTTGTCACCGACCTCATGTCTGTCTTGGATGGATACAAAGGTCTTTTGGAGACTCTTTTATTCTCTTTCTCATTGATTGCTATTGGCCTGTATGACCTGGGAATCTGAGCAGGGTGGAACCTTGCTGGGCATTTCCAACTTAGGTCCTGATAGTGCTTGGATGATATTGGGTTGTGTTCCATAAACTAACTCAAATGGGCTTTTCCTGGTGGATTGGTTCACACAAGTCTGGCATACAAGCAATGCAGTTGATAGCTGCTTATACCAGTCCTCAGGTCTCCCAGCGGTGAGCTTGGCCAAGGCCTGCACAAGGCTGCCATTCAGTTGCTCCACGCGTCCATTGGCCTTAGGATGTTAAGGTGTTGTCACTGTGTGTTGGACCCCATTCTTTGTGAGTTATAAGTTGGTACCTTCAGAGATGAGTTCTTTGCCTTTGTCAGTGATCAGGATATCTGGCTTGCTAAGCTTACTGACAATTTTTTCCCTATGAATTACCGCACACCATTGTTTGTGTTTTTTTACTGCTTGTGCCACTGGCCATTGTATAGCAACGCCTATTGCAGTAATGATGTATTTCTTTTTGTTGTGTTTCCCTGGAATAAGGCCCACAATGTCTAGGGCCCATAGCTTGAAGGGAAAAATCAAGCAAATAGATAGTACTGATTTAGGTGTGGTATTGCTTTTTACAAATTTCTCACATACTTTGCATTGGTCTAAGACTTCCTGGACATCCTGGTATAGGGTCAGTCACCATGCTCTGTGTTTGAGGATTTTATAGAGATTGCAGCTTTTTGTGTGCCCTAGGTCCCTGTGGTAACACAGGATTGTGTCAAACCGTTGATGTGTGGGGACATAAGGGATGGTGGTTACGTTGGTCATTTTTTGGTGTAAGGTCCATACACATCTGCAAATAAGTGTTTGTTCTTAATGACTGTTTCTTTTGTTGTATCTGTGGTGTCAGGGAGAAGCCTCGTCTTTTGTCCAGAGCACTAGGAGAGGCCAGTCTGGGTTAAGCTCATTATTGCCCCTTGTGGCTCTGACATACAGGCGCAAGAGTGTATCCGCCATGGAAAGTTCTGGACTAGGCTTATATTGTATGATCATATTGAACCTCTCCAGGAGTTCCATCCAGCAGGCTTGACAATGGGATAAGTTTGCTTGTGTTTTGAAGTATATAAGCAACTTGTGGTTGGTCAACATTGTGAATTCCTCCTGTTGTTTGAGGTAACAACTCTGTTTGACCAGGCAGTGCACAATTGCTAACAACTCCTTGTCATGTATAGGGTCTTGGAACTTGCAGTTTGTCAGTTTGTATGATTCATAGGCTTTAGGTAGGAAGTCACCATCATTGTTTTTGATTTGTGGTACTCCCCCAATGGATGCATCAGAGGCGTATGTCTCCATTTAATATTCCTATTGTGTTTGGGGTATTCTAGGATGGGTGCTGTTGTGAGCTTCTCTTTAAGACGTCTGATTCAAAGGTCACATTGGAGCGTCCATACAAACTTATATTTGGCGCCAGTTATGACAGACAGGGATGCAGTCAGGAAGCCACAGTTAGTTATGAATTTTTGTACATAGAAAACCATTCCCAGAAAAGTATGGAGTTCCAACTAATCCTTGGGTGGTGGCATCTTGCAGATGGCCTGTATCTTTTGACTGTCAGGTTTGATACCATCTTTTGAGACAATGTGTCCCAAGAAGGGTAGTTGCTCACAGAAGAACTGGCACTTGGAGGGTTTGGCCAACAGTTTGTGTCGTGCCAAGGTAGCAAAGACTGTCTCTAGGTCTTTGTGGTGTTGTTCCACCAAGGGGCTATAGACAATAATATTGTCCAGGTATACCAAGGCGTGTTTACCAATATGAGGGGAAAACACCTTGTTCATGAAAGTCACAAAGGTTGATGGGGCGTTTGTCATTCCAAAGTTGAGTACCAAACACTTGTATGAATTGTATTTAGTATGAAAGGCTATTTTGGGGATATCTTTCTCCTTAATATGGATCTGGTTGTAGCCTGCAGTTAGGTCAATCTTGGGGAAGATGAGACGCTGCCCAAGGCATTGAAGAGGTTGTTAATGAGTGGTAGTGGGTAACAATTTTTGATAGTAACTTTGTTTAGGGCTTAATAATCTGTGACTAGGCGCAGGGTACCATCCTTCTTGGCCACAAAAAATTGGCAGCACCAAAGGGCAACTGTGAGGGGCAAACAAATCCCTTTCTCTAACGCTTCCTTGAGGTAAGCCTGTAGGGCGTTGTCTTTGTTTGGGGTCAGGCGGCAGATGGGTTGGGCCTTAGGTACAGATTTCTTGAGTTGGATGGAGTGTTTGATGTGTTTATCTTTTGGTAACCTGGGTAGAGCCTCTTTGAAGATCTCTGGATGGCAGGCTACAATTTTGCGGTCCTGAGGTGTGGTGGTATTTTGGTGGTCCTTGAAATATATGATCTTGTACTGACAGGAGTCCCAATCAATTGCCTTGGGGTTCTCCCTTTCATTTAGGGTTTCTGTGATGCACACAAAGATGTGGTCACGTAGGAGTTGGTCCACTGAGTCAGGGTAATTCTGGTGATTGACACCTTCACACTTTATGGTCAGTACTGAGATTGCCCAGTCTACATGGGGGTTGTTCCTTTGCAACCAGTCCAGTCCCAGTTTAATGTCAAATTTGGGGGAATTGATTATGGGGCCCTGGATGGTGGATTACAGGCTCTCTAGCATGACAGAGAATGGGGCAATTCCCCTTGCCACACCAATGTGATGTTCATCAGCTAAAACCATGTTTTTAATCTGCAAATAATTAGTGGTTAGCTTGAACTGTCTACAAAGCTGCTGTTGACTAGGGTTTGATCTGCGCCCAAGTCCTGGAGTGCTGAGCCTGTGTAACTGCAAAAGCTGAAAGAATTAGGCATCAGTTTATTGGAATGCCTGACAATGGTGTAAAGTACTGGATCTTCTGAGGGCACTTGGATCATTGGGCATTAGTCCACTTCCTTGGGTTGATGCTCATTGTTGGTCAAGTCAGGAGTTGTGCAGGGAGAGCTTGGCTTGCTTAGTGCTCCCTTGGGGGTTCCCCTTGTCTTGATTGTCTTGTGTGGCAGTGATACAGAAATGGGTACAGGTTGACTGGCTTTTATCTCCCATTTTCATGTCCATTTGAACCTGCAGGTTTATGGTTTAATTATTGCTGTTGTTCCTAGGGGGTGGTCAATTAGAAAATCCAGCTGGGTGAGAATTCTTGGGTTGCTCTCTCTTTCCAGTTTGCGTCTTGTGGAGAGTGTTGGACGTTTTGTTCTTTTTTCTCTGCCTTGCAATACAGACTTTGCAAGTTGGTCACCTGGTCCAGGTTTACATGTCTCATTAAATGCAACTTGAGTGTGTTGTAGCACATGAGGTTGGTAGCTGGAGTGTCAAAGGCCACATCTGAAGGGGATGTAGTCAGAGTTCCTTGTAAGCGCAGGTGAGCTCCTTCACTGTGCCAGTTTGGGTTATATTCTTCATTTGGCGTATGATCATGAGTGTGGTATCCTTCAGCACAAATATTGCCAAGAAGTCTTGTTTGAAGGTGTCCCAATCCTTCTCAGTGTGTTCTTCATGCCACTTGTTGCTCCAGGTACCAGCGTCATGAGTTAATCAGATGAAGATCTCTGAAACCTAAAATTGTTGTGGGCATTCCATTTGGTCCAGTTTGCTTTGGGCAGATTGAATCCATGCTGCAGCGTTTTTTTGTTGGCTCCAGCAAAAGGTTCCAAGGCAGCACTTCAAATATCTGGGCTACATAAACTGACATTGTGCTTTCATCAGTTGCTCAAGGAATGTCAGCAGGTGCTTGAAGAACCCTTGTGCAGACAGGGTGTTGAAAGCAGAGAGCAGTATCAAAAAGTTCTGGTACAGGACAAATCCATCAGGTATCTTGGCACCAGGCGTGTACAGTGTCCAGTCTAGCAAAAGGCCAGACATGATTCTATAAAGGATTTGTTGGCCGCAGAAAGTACAGGCAACAGGCAGAATTTTCAAGATAAGCTAGGATAGAAACCCTACCTTTGCTACCAATGTTGTACCTGTGCTGTTTTAGTATGGTTACAAGGGGAAAAATATTTGGAAACTAGATAATATTCTTTATTGAGAGATATGTATTATATATTCACTGTGAATTGTGGATAACAGGAACATGATAGTGTTGATCATACAGTGGGATAGTGAAGGGGGTGGCCTGATCCTGGATATGAGTCAAGCACCAAAACAAGGTATCCACCTTAAGGGATCAGCTTCTGTTCATGTTGCTGTATTTGGACATTTGAGTCAACTTCCTAACTTGGCTTCAAGTGGCCGGGTAATTGGATTGTGGGTCACCAACTGCTTACTTGGAACCTTGCTGGTGGGTCAATCCTGCTGTTTTGACACCGTCATCAATTTTCCCAAGTTTTAATATTGTGCTGGGGATGGACTGGTTGCAAAGAAACAATCCTCATGAAGAATGGGCATCCTTGGTACTGACCATCAAACATTAAGGCGTCAATCACCAGATCTACCCAGACTCAGTAGACCAGCTCCTGCGCTACCACATCTTTTGTAAGGTCTTGCCCATAATGGTGCAAGGTTATAGACTAGAGCGTGCAAAGCATTGGGATTCAAATTTAAAAGATATAAGCACGTAGGAACTGTCTGTAAGATGATCTTACAGAAGCCTGCTAAAAACCTATATTGTGTCACAAATGGAGTAATAGAGTGTAAAAACCCTAAGCAAAGAAGATCAAATAAAGTGTTTAATAGTGAACAATTTGTAACTAAGGGAATATAAATATTAGGATATTCTCCATTGGCAAATTGATACATATAACTATTGAAAGATTCCTTAAGGGAAAAAAATGGATACAACAAGCCTAAGGCTTGTTGTTTTACAAGTTCCATTTGGATTTAAGGAAGAGCTAAACTAAAAAAAGGAATTAAAAAAACAAAATTCTTAAAATTACAAATCTGAAGTTTAAAAAATTGTAAAAGTTTGAAGGGAAGAAATCACTTAGAATTTTGGCTTAAAGCCTACTAATAAAAGCTCTTTATTTATAGAAGAAAAAGCCTTTTCTGTTGGAGTGTGATAACCAGGAGGAAGCAGCCAAGAAGAGGAGCAACTGGAGAAGTTGGAGAACCATGTACAGAAAAGGGGAAACAAAAGACCAGTTTGAAGTTTGATAAGCAGAATGAGGCTGGGGAAAGCGGCAACAACATGAACAGGAGTTTCAAAAGGTGAGCAAAAATTAAAATTTCTCTAACTTAAAGTAGAGAATATAAGCTAACTGAATAGCTTAGAAAACAGTAGACAATGACAACATCAATTCAAACGCAAATCAACAAAAAAACAAGGTAATTAACTTAAAACATTATATATTAACTCTCAATTCAAAATTCAATATTTAGAAAAATACTGAATTGTAAATTGATCAAAAACACATAAAAATAATAAACTTAAAGAGCCTGCCCTTTGGGGCAGGGCATGAAATCTTTGTATGCATCACAGAGACCCTGGAAAAAATGAGAACCTCAACACATTTACTGGGAATCCTGCCAAGATGAGTTTTACATTTCAAAGACCACCAAGATACCACTACACCTCAGGATTGCAAAATTGTAGCCCACCATCCAGAAATCTTCAAAGAGGCTCTGCCAGGGTTGCCGCCAGAGAAACACATCCAGCACTCCATCCAATTCAAAGGAGCTGTGCCTAAGGCGCAACCCATCTACTGCCTCACCCCAAACAAATATGACGCTCTATGTGCTTACCTCAAGGAGGCGCTGGAGAAAGGACTTATCCACCCTTCACAGTCTCCTTTTGGTGCTGCCGTATTTTTTATGACAAAGAAATGGTACCCTGCGCCTAGTCACAGACTATTGAGCCCTAAACAAAGTTATTATCAATCATTGTTATCCATTACCACTCATTGGCAACATCTTTGATGCTTTGGGCAGTGCCTCATCTTCCCCAAGATTGACCTAGCTGCAGGCTACAACCAGATCTGTATCAAGTGTAGCAACTGAACCAATGATGATTCAGTATTTGATTTGTGGAAGACAACAGTCCAATAGAAAGGACAGGAATAATAAGAATAAGGTATTGTTTATTGCTGAAAAATGCAATTAATATACAATATGTGAAGGCCACTGGGCCACAAGGGGGTGGCATGGTGGCACGCTCCATGTAAAGATTGAAGCCAAGGAATAACTTGTGCTGGATCAGTAGGTCAAATTGGCAGTGCTCCTAATTAGGAAGAAGTGCCTGCAACTCAACATTGCTATCAGAATGGCCAATGTTGTTAGATACGTCAAGGGGTGACTCATGGAGTGCCCCCTGTGTATTGTAAGATATGTTGGCAGGTAAGTCTGGAAACTTGTTTGCAACACAAGGAGGAAGATATACCCAAAACAGCCTTCTGTACTAAATACAGATCATACAAGTGTGTGGTACTCAATTTCAGAATGAAAAACGCCCTGTCAACCTTCATGAACAAGATTTTTCCCCCCCCCACATTGCAAGCATGCCTTGGTGTATCTGGTTGAGACTATTGTCTATAGCCCTTTGGTAGAACAACACCACAAGGACTTGGAGGAAGTCTTTGCTACTCTGGCGCAACATAAGCTGCTAGGCAAGCTCTCCAAAGGACAATTCTTCTGCAAACAGTTGCCCTTCTTGGGACGCATAGTTTCAAAAGATGTCATCAACCCTGACAGCCAGAAAATCTAGTCCATTTGCAAAATGCCATCTCCAAAGGACAAGTTGAACTATGCACATTCTTGGGAATGGTTTCCTATGTACAAAAATTCATAACTAAATGTGGCTTCCTGACTACACCCCTGTCTGCCATAACTGGCGCCAAATATAAGTTTGTATGACCCTCCAACGTGACCTTTGAATCTGACATCTTAAAGAGAAGCTCACAACAGCACCCATCCTAGAATACCCCAAACACAATAGGAATATTAAATGGAGACATACGCCTCTGATGCATCCATTGGGGGAGTACCACAAATCAAAAACAATGATGGTGACTTCCTACCTGTAGCCTATGAATCATACAAACTGACAAACTGCAAGTTCCAAGACCCTATACATGACAAGGAGTTGTTAGCAATTGTGCACTGCCTGGTCAAACAGAGTTGTTACCTCAAACAACAGGAGGAATTCACAATGTTGACCAACCACAAGTTGCTTATATACTTCAAAACACAAGCAAACTTATCCCATTGTCAAGCCTGCTGGATGGAACTCCTGGAGAGGTTCAATATGATCATACAATATAAGCCTAGTCCAGAACTTTCCATGGCGGATACACTCTTGCGCCTGTATGTCAGAGCCACAAGGGGCAATGATGAGCTTAACCCAGACTGGCCTCTCCTAGTGCTCTGGACAAAAGACGAGGCTTCTCCCTGACACCACAGATACAACAAAAGAAACAGTCATTAAGAACAAACACTTATTTGCAGATGTGTATGGACCTTACACCAAAAAATGACCAACGTAACCACCATCCCTTATGTCCCCACACATCAACGGTTTGACACAATCCTGCGTTACCACAGGGACCTTGGGCACACAAAAAGCTGCAATCTCTATAAAATCCTCAAACACAGAGCATGGTGACTGACCCTATACCAGGATGTCCAGGAAGTCTTAGACCAATGCAAAGTATGTGAGAAATTTGTAAAAAGCAATACCACACCTAAATCAGTACTATCTATTTGCTTGATTTTTCCCTTCAAGCTATGGGCCCTAGACATTGTGGGCCTTATGCCAGGGAAACACAACAAAAAGAAATACATCATTACTGCAATAGGCGTTGCTATACAATGGCCAGTGGCACAAGCAGTAAAAAAACACAAACAATGGTGTGCGGTAATTCATAGGGAAAAAAAATTGTCAGTAAGCTTAGCAAGCCAGATATCCTGATCACTGACAAAGGCAAAGAACTCATCTCTGAAGGTACCAACTTATAACTCACCAAGAACAGGGTCCAACACACAGTAACAACACCTAACCATCCTCAGGCCAGTGGGCGCATGGAGCGGCTGAATGGCAGCCTTGTGCAGGCTCTGGAAAGAAAACTGCTAGGAGACCTGAAGACTTTATAAGCATCTACAGCTTCATTGGTTTTATGTTAAGCCTATGTGAACAGATCCACCGGGAAAAGCCCCCTTGAGTTACTTTATGGAACACAACCCAATATCATCCAAGCATTATCAGGACCTAAGCTGGAAATGCCCAGTGAAGTTCCACCCCACTCAGATTCCCAGGTCATACAGGCCAATAGCAATCAATGAGAAAGAAAATAAAAGCGTCTAAAGAAGACCTTTGTTCTCATCTAAGACAAACATGAGGTTGGCAACAAAGTCTGGGTCATGAATACCAACAAGAGTGAATTACAGTCAGAAAAAGTGGGACCTGCCATCATCCTAAAGATAAAAAAGCAAACTTACCTTGTGCAAGGACTCAGAAAACGCAAACAAGATATAGTCCTCCACCATTTTTTTCCTGAGACCCTGAAAAGCAAGACAGAAACAACAAGGAACCGCCCTGCCTGCCACCAAACAACAACTGATTCAATATGGCACCCGGGCTCCTGACAACCTCCCTGACAACCTGCCCCCAGAGGGGGCCAACCTTTAGATGAGGGTGTTGAAATAGAAGGCTTATCCTGCCAGCAAGGTTCCAACCAAGAGGGTTTGTGGCCTGTAATCCAATTATCTGGTCACACAAAGCCAGACTAGGAATTCAACTCAAATTACCAAATTGAATAACACAAACAGATGATGATCTTTCATGGTGGATACCTCAATTTGGCGCTTGACTCATTATCAGGATCAAGCCACCCCCTTCTTCTATCCAGTTGTGTGATCACCAATCTTGTTCCTACTATCCTTGATTCACATGAACTATATAATCATTATCTCTCAATAAAGATTATTATCTAGCTTCTAAATATTTTCCCCATTTAACTCTGCTAAAACAGCATAGTTATGACACCACAATATACAATGACTATATAATACTTATATCCCAATAAAGCATATTATAAATTTTTCAAAAGAAATTCCTTGTAACTCTGCTAAAGCAGCACAGTTACAACACAAAGGTGGAATTAGTGTTGGTCATTCTGAAGTTGATGACCTGGCACTCAAACAACCTTTAGCGTGTGCAAAAGGCTATTTTTGCCTTGTCTCCTGGTGCAATGCGGACCTGGGTGTACCCTGAGGTGATATCAATCTTACTAAAGATATTTGCACCCACAAGCGTGTCAAACAGGTTGTCAATCAACAGCAGGGGTATTTTGTTTTTGACAGTCACTTTATTTAGGGCATGGTAGTCATTCACTAACCAAAGGGACCCGTCCTTCTTGGCTACAAAGAAGACTGAAGCCCCGTAGGGTGAGAGGAAATGGCAGATGAAGCCCTTGTTGAGTGTGTTCACAAGGTGTTGACAGAGAGTCTTGTCTTCCTTGGGCTTCAGACAATAAAGGAGACTTTCCTTGGGTAGTTACTCTTGTAGTTGTACAGAATTTTATATCTCCTGGGGGGAGGCAGTTAGTCCATTGTTTTGCTAAAAATTTCCATATGTTCCTCAAGAAGTGCGGCAAGTGCTGGTGGGGGAGGAGTGGTAAAGGGGGGAGCTGCAAGTGGTTTGGTGCAGATAAATTTGACTGAGCATTAAATAAAGTCTAGTTTCACCCTTGAAATCATACATACCCATCTCTGTGATTCTGATAAACATGGTATCATGAAGTAACTTACTCATTTTGATAGGGTAGATCTAGAAACCCACCTCATTTCTGTTGAGGGTGATTACAGAAGTATCCCAGTCAATATATGGGCGGTTGTGCCAGAGCCATTCAAGACAAGCAATGACATTTTGGCTGAGCCCTGCCATAATTGGCCCAGAGAGCTTGACCTGGATGTTCTTCATTCTCACAGAGAAGGGTACTGTCTCATGGGTTATTGTCACTATGCGGGAGTTGGCTACACATACTGTCTTGAATTGACTAGGCACTTGATCTAGTTGCTGAAAATCTGAAAATTCCTGGTTGACTATGGTGTGATTAGCCCCAGTGTCTACCAAATTTTTGTGGGTGTTCCCACGGAAACAGAGGGGATAGGCCAAGCGGGTTACTTTATTTGAAGAATGGCTTGCTTGCAGAACAGGGTTGTTGCTATGAAACTGGAATATGTTGAGAGTTTCAACATCATGTACATTGTAATCACAGGGGTTCTTTACAAGGAGGGATTGATAGCAAGGGTCAAGTGGTGCTGTAGAACCTCTCATATCAACAACCCCCAGGCTTTTCCTGGGTCCTCAATTTGCGCTAATTGGAGTTCCCCCTTGCGAGGACACTTAATCCCATTCTCTTGTTGGCAGGACTGGTGGCAGCCCACCTGATTGTGGGTACTTCCAGGTGCAGGGCAAGACTGGGGTGGCGCGTCTTTGGACCTACAGAAGCCCATTGAGTCCTGGTTGTTAGCCTCCATGATGGCTTTATAGCAGTCATCAATGGAGGTCCAGTGACCTACTTGGACCCACTTGCGGATATGGGGTTTTAACCCATTGACAATGAGAGTGAGTAACATTGCATTTCTGTTGGTCATGGCCTCAGGGGTGGCAGCAAGAGCTTGTTGCCAGGCGGCAAGGTACTCAGGAACGGAACCAGTTTGCTTGATTGCTAGGAGAGGAGTTCCCACAACAATGGAGGAGAAGGTTTCACTGTAACAGGACTTGGCGGCATCTCAGAATGCTGCCCAGGTAACTCAAGTTCCTGGCTGGCCCAGTTGGTGAACCACACTGCAGCAGGCCCCATAAGGCACCACAAAGCAATGGCACCTACATGGGCTCAGGCACCTGACAGATACAAAGACGGGTCTTGGTAGAGTGGAGCCAACTGACAATGTCAGCTCCTTTGACACCACCTACAAAAGACTCAAGTTGGAGATTTAGCATACATTGAGAAAGGTCTGATTAGGGCAGTGTGACTGTACTACAGTTACATTGGGCTGTGGTTTCACAAAGAGGTTGAATTGTGATAAATTTCATAGGTTGAAATTCAAAACAAAAGAATTGGCCTTGGAGAGACTTTCCAGCGTAGCAATTATACCCAGGAATCAATTAGGCTGTACTAATTGAGGGCTGTAATGAATAATCTGAACAATTCAGATTATGAGACTAGGTGTCTCAAACCATCTAATTAACCATGGAGGTTAATTGATACCCAGGAAGAAGTTAGGCTGTACTAATTGAGGGCTGTAATGAATAATCTGAACAATTCAGATTATGAGACTAGGTGTCTCAAACCGTCTAATTAACCATGGAGGTTAATTGATACCCAGGAAGAAGTTAGGCTGTACTAATTGAGGGCTGTAATGCATAATCTGAACAATTCAGATTATGAGACTAGGTGTCTTAAACTGATTGTTAACTGGGAAGGTTAATTAATTGATACCCTGGAATATAATTAATGAGGATTTAATTATATTGTTTGATTGCCTTGATTGTGTCAAGAAGTTTGGTTAAGGTTAGCCAAAAGTAAATCCCTGAATTGTGGTTTAAAAGCGCCGTGTTGGCAAATTCATTGGGTTAAAAGCGCTGCCGCGCCGCCTAATGGATTTTCAAAGCGCTGAGGCGCCACTACAAATTTTTCAGGCACCGTGGCGCCACCTGGGAAAGTTCCTGGGTGCCTGGTTTGAGTTTTGAAGCGTTTTAATGGGTTTTTAATGCAAAAAACCATTAAATGCAAAAATAACTCAATGTAGACAATGGTGTCTATGCATTCAGGATTGACCAGCTGGTTCCCAGTTGGAACAAGGATAGCTTGGATCAGGAATACATATATTCCACAGGGTTTTGGCGCCAGAAGTCCAGAATGCTTCAAGTCAAAGTGATACATTTTCACAGAAAGAATCAGGTGATTCTGGAATGTATTATGGCACATTCTTATAGGTTAAGAGTGTGAAGATCTTTTTGGTAAAGATCTGGATTAGATGACGCCATTATGTCATAAACCATGTGATATGAATCCAGTTGCAATTCCAGAACCGGAAGGGTTTTCAGCCAAATGTACCCTAATTGGTATATAATGGAAACATGATAATAATTAATAAAAAATGATGCTTATTGTGACAATGGTTGCTTTCCCCTCAATCTTTTTATGCTTTGTGTTTTTGGCTTTTAACTGAAATAAGACTACCATGGAATGAAAGAGATGGTCTTCTGATAAGACTATGGGAAGCAAAAAATGTGAAAGTGATCACCAGATGGCAACAAGTTTAACGCCAAGATTGCTTGCCCGGAATCCAAGCTCATTGAAGCTTAGATAAAGGATTCCCTGACAAACCGTAAAAGAGTCAGTCCGGGATAATGAAAAAGCAAGCATGAATTTCCTGGATCTGTCATAGACAGGGTGACACTTTTGTTGCACTGCCCAAGGTAGAGTCAATTATACACTCTTGTGAGCACCAGCTGGTCTTGGTAGATAACATACCCCTCAGGGATGTCCCCCTTGGGGATTGGAAGGAAAGTTTCTTGATGGGGAGTAGCCATACAGCCCATACTTCATCCTTTCTTGAGGGATTTTTTAGGTAGGTTTTGAATCTACTTATGCTATCACTGTTGCAACTTAACCAATTAGAATTCAGAATTTTTATTGGGAAAGACAGCAGTCCAATAGAAAGAACAGGAATGAATATAATAAGGTATTGTTTATTGTAGAATACTGTGATTAATATACTATATGGGGAAAGACACAAGGCCACAAGGGGGTGGCATAGTGGCATGTTCCATGTAAGGTTTGAACTGTAGAATAACTTGTGCAGGGATCAGCAGGTTGAATTGGCAGTGCTCCTAATTAGGAGGAAGTTCCTGCAGTTTGATATTGTCATCAGATTGATTGATGTCATTAGATACGTTAAGGTGCAGCTCCTTGAGTGCCCCCTGTGCATTGTAAGATACATTAGCAGGCAAGGAGAGAAACTTGGTTGCAACACTCACCCAGCACAGAAAATCCAAAGAAATTATCACAGATAGAGGAACCTGATTCACCTTAAACTACTGGACACAGGTGATAAAAGACTTGGGAATCAAACGCTGTGTATCAACCTCCTACCACCAGCAAACCTATAACCAGACCAATCAAGTGAACCAAATCCTTGAGCAATAACTCAAATGCTAAAACAATGCAGACCAAGATAAATGGGCTAAGATGCTTCCCATGGCCCAGATTTCCTACAATAGCAAAAATCAAGCCTCTACTGAAATGTCCCTTTTCAAAGCCAACTATGGGTTTGACACCACCTGGGACCCCAATATTGGCAAGAAAGAAACCAAAACCGCCAGATGCTCCTGGATTGAACAGATCCACAACACACAGAATGCCTGCCTAGCTAACCTGAACCATGCAGAACAAAAATATATAACATTTGCCAATTTAAACAAACCCTGGCCAACTCCTGCAAGTTGGTGATAAAGTATACCTAGACTCACAAAATGTACCCCTACATGTGCCCAGTAGGAAACTAGCTCACAGGAGAAGCAGCCCCAAAAAATCACCAAGCTAGTTGGGGAAGTTGCCTTCAAACTGGACCCACCCCCCTCTTGGAGGATCCATAATGTGTTCCACTGCTCACTGCTATTCAAAAAAGATGGGAAGTTGCTTCCCCACCAACAACTCAAGACAGGGCCCTCCCATCCAAACAGGCGCACTGAGAAATATGAAGTTGAATACATACATGGCAACAGAGCCCATTACCAAAAAAACCCAGTACTAAGTCAAATGAAAGGATACCTAATAGAGGAAAGCACCTGGGAACCCCAGAGTAACCTGGTAAACACCAAGGAAGCTGTCCAGCTCTACTTGCGCAAGAAGGATCTTAAGAAGGGGCCATTGGGGGAAGAAGGGGATGGTGTCAAAATTGACAATTCTCCACCTTTGGAAAACCAGGCCCAGTAACAAGATTTGAACAGCAACCCTGAATGCTTGTAGGCTGCCAGCCCTGCAGACCAAGGGGTTACCTGCCAACTTTTTTCTGAGATTGAGCCCCAACAAGCTGAAGCCCCAGCTAAGTCCCACAGTAAGAATGTTAGCATAGACTTGAAGTGGTGGCACCCAAGGAGGAACTTCTCAACTTTCCTGATGGAGGCAAGGAAAGTCACTCTGTAAACTTCATGAACTTGAAGTCCTCACAGGTAATCAACCAAGTTAATTTAAAAGAAGAAAACACTTGCTTCAGGCCCAACCACATGACCACAGCCCAAGAAAAAGACAATCAGGTAAAAAGTTTAGGGCTTCTGACCAATGAGATAATGCTTAGCCAAGGTGCCATTTTGCCGCTTCTTTATCCAGGCGTCCTGGCCACCAGGCCCCACATTTCCTAATATTTTTATGAATCCCCCTTGGAAAATACTAAGTTTGGAGGCAGGGTACTATATAGAACTATAGACCCTGTGATCTAACCTTATTGCCATTTTTAAATAAAAGTTATATCATATTGGCTTCCACAGTTATTGCCATATTTTGTATTTGCCTTCTATCAATTCAGCACAAGATCATCCAGCCCTCCTGCCTTCTGCCCACAGATTTCTGTCCTCCAGGTGTTCCCTTTGGCCCCGTTTATTTCACATAGTACCCATTAAAGCCTGAGTATAAGGAGTATACCCTAGAAAATATTCTTGCACCATATTCCTTGGCCCATATAAAATCTTCAACTAGATACAACCGTCAAGGTCCCTGGATCCTATCAGAACCCAAGCAGTTTAAAGACAAGTTCAACTTCTTGCCTGCCTACCAACTTGATATGGAACCCCATGTGACCCCCAAGCCAATACACACTTCCTCTCTGACCTACCAACTGACCACACTAGCAAGCTGCTCAGTATTGTATATCACCATCTACTGGGGTAATTAGCACATTAATCCCGGCCGCCGGCCTGTGGCCCTGGGTGGGGAAGTCTATGTCCTACTTCATAAAGTTAGCTCTAATCTTGTGGTGGGCCCTGCTCACTAAACCTGTGGTCTTTGCATTCCCAGAAAACAATGGGCCGGTTGCCCAAGGTTGGTTCCCTGACAAGCATGAATAATAGAACATTCACATATTTTAAAATAATTTTTTAAAGAATAAAGAGAAACTGCACACACAAAAGCAAAAACAAATCAAGGTAATGATTTGGAAACTACCAGAATAAACTCATTTCACAAGTCAAATTACTGTATGTTGACAGTCAGAATTAAAAAATACTCTAATTTTGACAGCATTAAAAATTCAGAATCAAGATTTTACTCATTCAGACTACTAAATGTTGACACTTTTTTAATAAGCAAAAAATATTCCCTGGACATTTTACTTGATAAAAATTAAGCTACAAATTTTTTTAGGGTAATGTGACTAATTAGATTTCAAAAAAACTATAAAATGATACATGTCAATTAAAAAAATAAAAAAATACACTTTTATTTTATTTACTATGAAATTAACTATCTTTACTATAAGTATTTTTTCCCAATTATAAAAAATAAAAATAAAACTGAAAATGCAAAAAATACTACATAATCTTTTTGTTTATTATTGGGAAATACTATAATTATAAATGGTAACATGAAATTATTTCTAAACTAAAAAACAAAAGAACATATACTTTACTAGTAAAATACCACCATAGGCCATATAATACAGCCTAAGGCATCAAGCTTTTAATAAAAATTCATGATTTTTTTAAAAAAAAAATTATAAAGTATTTAAAAATTATTTAGAATGCTTATTTATAAAAAAATATTATACTGAACAGATTAGAACTATATAAAAAATTAGAGAATACTCAATGAATTTAATGAAAAGCTAGACTGTAAAGACCTGGTTGCCATTAAGAACTGTGACAATCTTCTTGATGTATTCCCAATCTCTGAAAGCTTATATTTGGCCTTGATAACGCCCTTGATCTTTTCTTGGTATTACTTCTCTTTGGTGGTTCTCTTCTTGTTAGATGGATAGTTCTTAATATCTCTGATGGATTTAATAGTTTCCACTGTTGGACTTTGAGGCTCTTTTAGAAGGTGTTATATCTGGGCTTGGTTCCAAAGAAGGACTTGATATGCTTATACCATCCCTCCAAAGATGAAGTAGTTTTTATCTCATCCTTAAGAACTGCCTGTTAGCTGTTTTGGTTGGCTTTGGCTCTGGGCTTGCTCCAGCGTTTAGTGACCTTACCTCCAATTCACTGTGGCTTGTAAAATTCAATTAAAAGGAAGAAAGCATCATCATGTTTAGTGACATATAGATCCTGGCAAATAATTTCAAAGGCTTGCCTGGTATGCTCTGGCTTTAAAAATGCTAGTGCTACAAACTTCTGAATTAAAATCTTTCACTTTCCTGAGGTATCCAGATGATGGAGCTTGCTGAGCTTAGATTGACCTTTTAGCTGCCTATTAACAGCCTGTCAATAAGGGGGGAAAATATCCCTGGACCTCTCCATCAAATTACTTGCCAAAGTGTTATACTGTAAAGTTTCATAGTCCATTATTATAGTTGAGGGGTCAAGAGTTCTGTCATGATCTTGCTGTTCTGCAGCAAGTGTGTCTTTATTATTTTCATCATCATCTAGATTAGCTATAGTTTTATGGCTAGGGAAGCTATTTTTCTTAATGAGCAGGACATTGATGCCCTCCTGAAGAAACTTAAAAGCTCTTATGTAGATCTCTTCTGTTACCTCAGGAAGCAGAAAGTAGAAAAATGGGGGCATCTTGCCTTTGTTGTGGGAATGTGCAACTTATAGTTGATAAAATTTGGTACCATACAGAAAAGATACCGTCACATAACCAGGTCTCTGAATCTCTTAACTGCTACAAGTTATTTTGTGTAGGATAGAATATATTTCTTGCTTCTGTTATAGGCATGTGTGATGATCCACATGTGAGCAATTTTGCAGGTGGGGATAATGTTGGCCAAGGAAGGAATAACCACTTGAGACAAGTAAATATTGGTTGTTTATTGATGTATATAGCCTGAGCATATAAGAAGTAGCAGTGATAGCAGAGTAATGGAAATGTATTTGGGTCTTGGTGCATGCTGTAGGATGATGAGTAAGTAGTGGTAATTGAGGAGAGTTAGCATGCAGGTGGTCAACTTTATCTAAGATAGAGGGGTAGAGTTTCCTCCCATGATGTCAAGTAGTTTTGAGGTGGTATTGAAGCTACTAGGCAAGATTGGATATGCTCAGAATTATCATTTAGGTGGATGTACAGAGAATTAGCTGCAGAACTTGATGATTTGGATCTATCTGGGAAGTAAAGCTGATTACTTTGCAACTGAAATCTCAAACTAACTACTTGAGTGAGTAAAAGCAATGTTCAGACATGTAAGTTTCTGGTGCTGATGACCTAAGGTATAGGTCACCAATAGGGGTTGATTCTAAGTTGGTTCCCTTGTGAAGACTTATTACCTGAGTCTAAGGTGCTGACTGATAGAGACTAGGAGAAAAGAGGAAAGAAAATTGTTTTGAGCATCAACAAGAATGAGTAGAAGAAGTAGTTAAAGGATATCAGAAGAGGCTGGAAACAGAGAAAAGTGGTCTAGAGAAATGAGCCAATGTTTTACCAAATGTATTTGCTGAGGTGGCAGAAGGTGGAATGCTTTGTGTTGGTTTTATTAGTAAAATCAAGAGGTAATGTTGATGAAATTATAGTTAAGAGTCTTATTTATTAATTCCCTAGGGTAGATGATGATATGTTGCAATGAGAGCTGGATACAAAGCTGTTATGGTGATATGTTTTTCTTTGAAATTTACAATAAGAGTAAATATATGGGCAAACATTGAGGAGGATCAAGAAGAACAAGTTAAATAGTAGAATACTATTTAAATTAGTTAATATTGAATGCAGTGAAGACTAGTGCTGGAACAGTGAACCAGTTAACGCTTTGGTGCACAAAGAGTTGCAGTTTGAGCAACTTGAGCAGTGGAAACTTATTTCCTACTTGGATTGTGGTGTAACTTCAGAAATAGTCTAGTTTTACGCTCTACAATCATTGGTTGAGTTCTGACATGTTTTCTGATGAATATTATTGTTTTAAAGTTAAAAGCTTAAAGTTTAAGCGGAAAAACAACACATCAATACTTTAAGCTTTTGAGAAATTAGGTATGTAAGCTTAATTTAGTATAGGAAAAAGTAAGTTCCAGTATTTAAGCTTTTAAATAAAGCCATTCTTAAGGTGGAACAGTTGGGAAAAAGACACTATAAGAAGGAGGCTAGCTGGAAATTTATGGGGTCTTTTGGAAGTCTTTCAGAAATATTTTGGTCACAAGTGGGAGCTTGGTTGAGAACTAGATCTTCATCTTAACAGTTAAACATCTGGTGGTTTGAAGTAACCAGATGACTTTTAAAGCGTTAAGAAGCCCATTCTAAATGAGTAACTGTTCAAAATGACTCCAAAAAGGTGAAAAATAAGGTTTCTAAGGAGATCTTCCCTCTGTTAATAAAGACTATCTTGAACCCTATTCTCTCTTTTTATGAAATTAAACTTATGTAGTGATAATGACTTTGAATATTTTTAAGAGGATCAGAAGAGGAAGAAATTTAGTCTATTCACGCAAAAAAACTCCTGATTAAAAAATGAGTGTTGTGAATGCTGCTATTCACACTGTTTTAATTTTGCCTTCACGTGGTTATTTTGAAGACAAATTGCTTTCTTTTTGCTTTTGCCCTTTTAAATGGGTCTGTTTCCAAACTGAGAAATTCAATTATTCAGTTTCCTGATTCTGTGCAACTCACTTGCTCCACTCATGCTTGTGACAAGTGATCCTACCATACATGTACTGTTTTGTGGTAAAGCTACAAAGCATATATTCCATTTCACTTTTACCAATAAAATTTAAGTTCTATTAACATTTTTGTCTTTGTGTCTTCACGTACTTTGGCGCCTCTCTAGCCATGTCTAGTAGATATTATTCAATCAGGGCCACAAGGTAATTACATAGCCTTCCCTGTCATCTAACTGAGACTTAGTACAGATCCAATCCTAAGGTTAGGATTCCCCATTGTGTGTCTGTGCCGCGCCTCAGAACACAACAAAAATGGTGCTCACTACAGGGGTTGTAAGCCCCTTGGTTATTCCTTTATCAACCTCATTTTCAGGTCCTTTGCCTCCTCATATACAAGAGCCAAGTTCACCTGAAATCACCTGTCCTCCTATCAAGGAATATATTGAAGACCCGCCTATTTTCCCTACTGTGCTGAACCTTGGGAATGGCCCCCAACTAGTGGCCTACCCTTTGGGTACCCCTGACTTGGAACAAGTCATGGCAGTAGCCCGTGATGGGGCCATCCCTTGCCTCCAGCTTCAGTTCAGTCAAGCAGAATACTACAAATTGATTGTGGCTTCTCAATTTCCACAGCATCTCCTCTCAGTGTCTGGCTCTGCTGAACACATATTATCTTCCTTTGTACAACTCGCCCTAGCCCACCATCAAATGGTGAAAGGACACCACATTCAGGAGATTTTTTCCCTACAAGCAGCTGTCACCAACCACTGGGATCAGTTTTATACATACCAACAATGGATCCACTTCCTTTTTTCCTTGGTGGCCAATAACCAGTGCAACTCTATTACTTACTAAGCCTGCTTGGTTAATTCCACTGAAAGAATGCACCAGTCCATCCCCAAATATGTCAGGGAGCGTCTACATGATTTTCACCTGTTGGAACAGCCCTGGAGAACCCAAGTAGATTCCACCTTAAACACCTATCTCACCAATTTCAAACGTCTTGTGCAACAACTCAATGTTTTTAGTACATATTCATTTGACCAATTGCAACAAGTAGCAAATCACGCTGCTGGGGGTCTAAGTGACCTCACTGAAGAGTTTGATCAGGAAAAGGCTACCACAGCTGCTGCTATAGCCAAACTTTAAGCTCAAGTGAATGAGTTGTCTACGCCTAAGCCTGATGTTCTTCATTTGCCCTCATCTGATGATTTGATAGGCAGAGAGCAGAAACTATGATAAGCCATTTGTGAACTATGTGCATCCACTTGCAACCAAGGAAGTCCAGCAGACCTGCCACAACCAGACCCTCAGGTGCTTGTGTTAACTGCCCAAGTTGCTGAGCTGAAGCAGGAGGTTGCTGCTCTGCATGAGATTGTGGCAACTGCTGTCAGGGAACCAACCCTGATTAGCTGGCTTGCTAGCGTTTGGGAACTGGCAGGTTGCGGACTGGGCAGGCAAGGCCCACCAAAGGATTGATGCTAACTTAATGAGGTAGGTTATTGACTTGCCCACCCATGACCACAGACCGGTGACAGGACAATAGTATCTATTACTCCCGTGAGAGTAATATATATAATTCCCAAAAGCTTGTTGGTATGGTCCAGTGGGAGCTTGGTGGCAGAGGCAGGCATTGGTTTGGGGGTGACAGGCGGTTCCATGTCCATTTTTTAGGCAGGAAAAAAGTTGTATTTATCTCTGAATAGGCGGGGTTTGGTAACGTACCAAGGGCCTTCTTGGTTGTATCTGGTTAACTCTGTAGTTCTGGTCAAGGGGTTCCAGGCCAGTATGTTGTTGGCAGTGTAGTCCTTGTACTCAGGCTTTAAGGGGTACTCTGTGAAATGGACAGGACCAAAGGGAGCACCTGGTGGGCGGTACATAGCTGGCAGACTGGCAGAGGGGTCAGATGATCTTTGAGTTAACTGGCAGACAACAAGAATAAAATATGGTAATACTTGGGGAAACCAATATCTCATAACCTTTATTTAAAATTGATGATGGGGTTGATCTCATCCTGGCAGGTATTTATACCACACTGCCAGGCTTCACTACCTGGTTGGGTTTTCTGGGCTTGGGCAGGTTGGCATTGGGGGTCTCAGATGGCAGTGTGACGCTTGGCACTGGCGGTTTGCCACTGGCCGCTTTGGTATGAGAAGACTTCAAATCCTTCTGTTTGTTGATTTGGGTATTGGGTTCCTCTTTGGGTTCAGTGCCTCCCCCGGGGTTTTGGGGGAATTTGAAATAGCCCTCATGGAGATACTTGTGTATTTCACTGAGAAAACTGCCAGTGTCAGACGTTGGCATCTCAGGGAAATTCTCGGTATCTTGCACTGGCGGTTTGCTTACAGAACCCTGTGGGACAGCTAAGGGTTTGGGTTCTGATAGGCTGGTAACAACTTTATCAATCAGTAGTGGGTTATTGGGTTCCCAGCCCATGGGTCTGGTGGTCTGCAAAGGGTTTTGTCCAGGGTTCAACTCTGGTTCCATATTTTGAGATTTAGGAGCATCCAAATTGATATTCCTGACATCATCCCCTTCTTCCCCCAAAAGTCTCCCTTTCAGGGCCTTCTTCCCAAGGTATTGTTGAATGGCCTGTTTGGCATTGGTTAGGTTGCTCAAAGGTTTCCAGGTGCTTTCTTCTGGGGGGGTAGCCTAACCACTTGTCGTAGTACTGGGGGGTCTTGTAGTGGACCCGGTCACCGAGGATGTACTCAACTTTGTACTCATTTGAGTGGTTCTTCCGGATTGGCAGGGGGCTAGACTTGATCTTCTGGTGGGGAAGGGAGTTTCCATCTTTTTTGAACAGCAAGTCACGGTGAAATACATTATATATCTTCCACGTGGGGGGCAGGTCTAACTTGAAGGCAACTTCTCTAATGAGCTTGGTGATTTTTTGTGGCCTGCTTCTTCTGTGAGCTAATTTTCTGCAAGGCACATGCAGGGGCAATTTACAGGAGTCCAAATAGACCTCATCTCCAACTTGGAGGGGTTTACCAGGGGTCTGTTTTCAATCAGCAAAGGCCTTGTATGTCTGTACTGCTTGGTTCAAGTTTGCTAGGCATATAGTTTGGGTGTTGTGGATCTGTTCAATCCAGGCGCGTCCAGACGGGTTGGTTTCCTTGTTTCCAATGCTAGGGTCCCATGAGGGGTCAACCCCGTAGTTGGCTTTGAAAGGGGACATTCCAGTAGATGCATGTTCTTTGATGTTGTAGGCGTACTGTGTCATGGGTAGCATCTCAGCCCAGTTATCTTGGTTGGTGTTGGTGTAGCATCATAGGTATTGTTCAAGAATTTGGTTCACTTGTTCAGTCTGGCCGTCAGTCTGTGGGTGGTAGGAGGTTGATACGCAGCACTTTACTCCCAAGTCCTTCATCACCTGAGCCCAGTAGTTGGAAGTGAATTGTGGTCCTCTATCAGTGATGATTTTTGCCAGAGTGCCGTGTTGAGTTAGGATGTGGTTGTGGAAATATCTAGCTGTCTCTGCGGCAGTGCAGTGGGTGGTGGTAGGGACAAAATAGGACATTTTAGTGAATCTATCTACCATGACTAGGATTGCATTGAACAAAATAGAAAGGGGAAGTTCCACAATATAATCCATTGAAACAGACTGCCAGGGTCCCGCTGGTATGTCTAGTGGTCTTAGCAAGCCTTCAGGTTTGGATTTATGGGGTTTGGTCCTTCCGCATGTCTCACAGCCTTTGATGTAGGCGGCCACGTCTTTGTCCAGTTGGGGCCAAGCATAATTCTTCTTGATTCCTTGGATTGTTTTGAGTCTGTTGGGGTGGCTGGCCATCTCTGAGTCATGATAGTCTATGAGTACTTTGTTCCTTGTTTCACCTTCTGGTACATAGATCTGGTTGTGTAATAGCAGGGTGGTTCCTTTCAATGAGAATCCCTTCTTGTAGTGGCAGCTATCTGGGTCTGAGGTCAAGTTGGCAATGAGTTCTGCTGAATACTTGTCTAATTTCTGCGCCTCAATTATTTCAGGCTTACAGGCCATGATCTTCATGTACATCAGTTAGATGCCTAGGCTGGCGGGGTCAAGGAGTACATGGGTGATGTGGTCCTTGGTCTCAGCTGTGGTGGAAATCATATCTGCTATTCTGCTCAGTGTGACAGGTACTATATTGACCTTTCTGGGTTTGTAGTCAATTGTCAGGGTGTAGTTGGCCAGTTCTAGAGCCCATCTGGCATGTCTCTGGTTCACTTGTCTGGGTTTAAAGAATTAAACTAAGTTCTTGTGGTCAGTTAGGACTTTTACTGAGAATTCAGTGCCACATAGGTACTGGTGCCAATGTTTCAAGGTCTTCATTATTGCAAGCATCTCTTTGTTGTAGATTGGGTAGTTTCCTTTGGCAGGTAGCATCTTCTTGGAGTAATATGCTACAGGATGTAGCATACTATCCCCTCCTTCCTGAAGAAGGACCTCACCCACCGCAAAGTTGGACGCGTTGGTTTCCAGTAAAAATGGCTTGGATGGACCAGGCATTGCCAGGACAGGTGCAGAGGTGAACACAAGTTTTAGGGCCTCAAATTCTGGTGTGCACTTGTCAGTCCAAAAAAAGGTGACCTTTTCAGAGCAAAGGCAGGTCAGGGGCAGAGCAATGTGAGAAAAATTTTGGATGAAATCCCTGCAATAATTTACCAGGCCCAAAAAACTTCTCACATCTTTCCTGCATTTGGGCACCGGCCAAGATGTTATTACTTCTACTTTGTCCTGTGCCATAGCAAAACTGCCAGTCTTCACCACATATCCCAGGAATTTGACCTCAGTCTGAAAGAATTCACATTTCTTAAGTTTGGCGTGTAGATTGGCTTGGGAGAGTTTTTTCAGTATCAGGTCCAGGTGTTGGAGGTGCTCTTTATGTGACTTGCTGTAGATGAGGACGTTGTCCAAGTATGCAACACAAAATTGGTCAAGGTATTCCCCTAGGACAGTATTGATCATCCTTTGGAAAGTGCTGGGGGCATTGCACAGGCCAAATTGCATTAGTAGGTACTTGTACAATCCATATTGGGTTTTGAAGGCTGTTTTGTATTTGTCTCCATCCTTGATTTGGATTTGATTGAATGCATCTCTAAGGTCAATTTTTGAGTACACCTGGGCTCCAGTCAGTACATCACAGAGGTTTTCAGCATTGGGAATGGGATAGCGGTTCTTCACTGTAGAGTTGTTCAGTTTTTAATCATTCACGCATGGACACATCCCACCATCTTTTTTCCCTACTAACAGCATAAGCAACAAGCAGGGGTCTTTTGACACCCTGGTGAACCCTTTTTTGTCATATCCTTGAGGTATGCTTTCAAGGCTACTTGCTTGCGGTGGTTACAGCTGTAGATGGGGCTGTGGTGGGTTGAGTCCCTGGTAACAGGTCTATGATGTGGTTGTAGATTGAATGGCTGGGTAGTTTTGTGGCTTCTTCTTCACTAAACACATGGTCTCATTTCTGTAGGGGAGTAGGTATTATCCCGACACTAGGTTCTATCTTTATGGTTAAGAGTTTTTTAGCAGGGGTTCAGCCATGGCTCATGCAAAAGGGGACAGTGTCACAAGATTCAGGTTGGCCCAGCGTGGCAGTTTTTTTTGTGATAGTTCAGGATCAGGCCATGTCTGTCAGACCAGGAGTTGCCCAGTATAAGGGGGTGGGGTAGTCCTGGCAAGAGGATCAGGGACAACAGGTACACATTATGTCCAATTGTCAACAGGAGTTTGTGTTCACACTCATTGCCAGTGTCCAGAGAGCTGTGTCCCATGACTACTTGTAGGCTACGCTCTGAAGCTGTCTAGCCTAGTTCCTTTGCCAGGCCAGCGTCAATGAAGCTTTCATCAGCTCCTGTATCAATAAAAGCTTTAATCTGGCACTTGTTTCCCAATAGTTCTATGGTCACTTGGATAAATTTGTAAGACTGGAAAGAAGTTTTTATTTGCGCCAGTGTGATTGGGGCAGCGTTCTTCTTAGGGCAGGCTCTGGTCAAGTGGCCTGCCTCATGGCAGTGGAAACAGAGTCCTTTGCGGTAGTGTTGTTGGAGCTCTTCATGTCACGGTAGGTTCCATAATGCTGGTTATTGTCTGTCCATGTAAGAAGGCACGGAAGACCGGAAAACCTGTATCAAAATTGACCAAGTTAACATATTTAAACCAAACAGTCAATTGAAAATGAGTCACAGCTGCTCCAGTCTGCCAGCTGAAACCAGCTCCCCCTTGTAAACTGACATTGATAAATTGACGTAATATGAGGGTCGCCCAATATAAGCTCATTAATCAGCATGGTTGTCAGAAACTGGTTATGCAAGGATTCTTTGCAACCTGGACTAGATAATTACTTGAAGATGCCAAAGGAATAGGAGATCAAGACTCAGGTGGTATTGCTTAGTCAATTTTTCTGATATATATTGAATAATTTTCCCTGTTTCAACTCTAAGAGTTGAGTCCTTCTAAATTTACTCAATAAAAATCAATTATCCCAAGCTCTAATTTTAAATTTTAAAAATGCATCCTGTGCTCAGGTTATTGCAGTATATCCCATACAATCTGATTCTAAACAGAATCATTTCAGGAAGATGGGGCCCAGCATCTTGAACTTTGTTTTTGGCGCCGCAAAATGTTAATTTCATGCCAGCCAATTTTGTAGCTCCTCCCCCCATTCTGGAAAATGAAAATTGTGTCACTTCTCAATGCCCAGAATTCTACACTGAAGATGCATTGATGCTTTCCCAGGTCATTTATCTTGGTTTACTCTGGTTAGGACTGATTGTTCTACTTAATCCTGGAGTTACAATTGGAAATTTCACAAAAAAATACTTGAATCTGTGTTGGTGGTTAATCATCAATTCTATGTGGATTTGGGTGGTAATTCCCCATCATTTAGAAACGGCTTTATATTATCCAGTGATTCCCATCACACTTCAGGTGTCATTCCTGTTTTGTTGGTGGTTGGTGCTTGGGTTTGGCGGGTCTGGGAGGGGCCAGCATTTTCTTGGTTTATGCTAAGACCCTTGCACAGGGGAACTAGATTGTCTAGGCTGAGGGTGGGCTGATTGTGCTTCAACAAGTCCTTCATTACTAGGTTGACTCCCTTTTGGAATATGATTGCTGTCAATTTGTCTTCCAGTTGGATGCAAGTATTTAGTTTGAGGAATTTTTCAATGTAAGCTTGTATGGGACAGGCGCCCTGCTGGATTTCCAACAAGGAGTTCAGGGCGTAGTATCTGGTGTTGTGGTCTTCCCCTGTGGCCATCAGTTTGGCTTCAAACTTGGCATAATCTAAGCAAAATTCCACGTCTTCAGCAGTGGCTTTGTCAAACCAATCAAGGGCGTCTCCTGATAGCATGATGTCTACTCCAAGTACCTTTTTGGTATCACTGGAATAGGATGGGGCATTGGCTTGAAAATGTAGTCAAAGCACTGGCATGGTGTGGCGGGCCTCTTTGAGAGTGAGTTTTTCCATCTGGGGCATCTCCACTTTGGTGAGGGATTGATTGACTATCACGTTCTGAACTTGAGAGGAGGGTCCTTTGGCAGTTTTGGCGGCAGGGTTGGATTTCTTGGGGTCATTTGGGTTCACATTCACATTCTTCCACACAGACTAAATTAGGTTCTTGGTCATCATAAATGTGTAATAAGTGATTATCATTACAAAAAACATACAAGATGCCCCAAGAATAATCAACATCTTGGGGCTCAGGGTACCAGGTTTAAAATAGAATGTCATAATGTCAGGGAACCAACCCTGATTGGCCGGCTTGCTAGTGTTTGAGAACTGGCAGGTTGCGGACTGGGCCCACCAAAGGATTGATGCTAACTTAATGAGGTAGGAAATTGACTTGCCCACCCACGACCACAGACTGGCGGCAGGGACAATAGTATCTATTACTTCCATGAGAGTAATATATATAATTCCAAAAAGCTTGTTGGTATGGTCCAGTGGGAGCTTGGTGGCAGAGGCAGGCATTGGTTTGTGGGTGACAGGTGGTTCCATGTTCATTTT
The DNA here is from genome assembly GCA_014839935.2 of Entomophthora muscae. Lineage (NCBI taxonomy): Eukaryota > Fungi > Entomophthoromycota > Entomophthoromycetes > Entomophthorales > Entomophthoraceae > Entomophthora > Entomophthora muscae. The sequence continues at coordinate 64,278 of QTSX02005713.1, forward strand.
TTAGGCAGGAAAAAAGTTGTATTTATCTCTGAATAGGCAGGGTTTGGTAACGTACCAAGGGCCTTCTTGGTTGTATCTGGTTAACTCTGTAGTTCTGGCCAAGGGGTCCCAGGCCAGTATGTTGTTGGTGATGTAGTCCTTGTACTCAGGCTTTAAGGGGTACTCTGTGAAATGGACAGGACCAAAGGGAGCACCTGGTGGGCGGTACGTAGCTGGCAGACTGGCAGGGGGGCCAGATGATCTTTGAGTTAACTGGCAGATGACAAGAATAAAATACGGCAATAATTGGGGATACCAATATCTCATAACCTTTATTTAAAAATGACAATGGGGGTTGATCTCAGCCTAGCAGGTATTTATACCACACTGCCAGGATTCACTACCTGGTCAGGTTTTCTGGGCTTGGGTGGGTTGGCATTGGGGGTCTCAGATGGCAGTGTGGCGCTTGGCACTGGCAGTTTGCCATTGGCTGCTTTGGGATGAGAAGACTTCAAATCCTTCTGTTTGTCAATTTGGGTATTGGGTGCCTCGTTGGGTTCAGTGCCTCTCCTGGGGTTTTGGGGGAATTTGAAATAGCCCTCATGGAGAAACTTGTGTATTTTACCAAGAAAACCGCTGGTGTCAGGCATTACACCTCGGGGAAATTCTCGGCATCTTGCACTGGCAGTTTGCTTACAGAATCCTGTGGGACAGCTAAGGGTTTGTGTCCTGGCAGGCTGGTAACAACTTTATCAATCAGTAGTGGGTTATTGGGTTCCCAGACCATAGGTCTGGCGGTCTGCAAAGGGTTTTGTCCAGGGTTTGACTCTGGTTCTGTATTTTGAGATTTAGGAGCATCCAAATTGTCATTCCTGACAACTGCTGCTAGGCCAGTTGAGGTTGTTGAAGGAGATGACTGCTGCCTTATACTACCAGGGAATCCCTGCATCTAATGTGCTGGAGAGTTTATTGCTCTAGCCAAAAAAATGTACCACCTGAAGCAGGATCACTCTAGTCTTGACAGGGATGTTCAAGAAATGAGTGAGTTAATTGATTCAGTAAAAAACAGGTTTGCCCTCTGCCTCTCAGTGGGACCAACCCTGACCTCCTGGTTGGCTGAACTCTCTATTGTGAAAACCATGCAGGGTCAACGCCTAGATACTACTAAAAAAATAGGCTAATCAGTCCAACAATGTGGGCGCTTGCACCTCTGAGACTTTGACTACGCTCAAGAAGAGTGTTTGTCAGCTGTGGGCAAGACAGCCCCCTATGGAATCTGAAGTTGAGTTCTCCCCCCGTATAAATGTCCTCAATAGCAACAATGGTGGCCCTACCCCCAAAGCACACTTCAAACCTACTTTTAAGCAAGTCTTTGACCCCAAAAGATCCACCATTGTAGCCTTCTTGACCATCTACAAAATAGCTACAAGACAGGCCTCTGACAAGGTCAATAAAGAACAAATTCTAACCTGCTTTCACCCAACCTGCCAGGAAGTGGTGGTGCCAGAGTTGCGCACAATTGAGACTTGGGAAGATATGAAACAGCTGTTTATTGACAAGTTTGGTGGCAACCTTAGTTTGGAAGTGAAGAAGGACGCTTATATGCACATTGCTTTCAAACCTAAGGAAACTCTAGCTGAATTTACAGATAGATTCTTCATGGAAGGGCAGCAGTTAATAACAAGTAGACAGTTGACAGCCCATGAAGCGTACATGGCCTGTTCTCAAGCTCTCAAGGTTAATCAACCTCTTTTCCTTTATTTCAAAGCTCACAATATCATGCTCTCCTCAATGAAGAGCATAAAGACGTTGCTCCAAGATATGCACTTGACCCACTCTGGAGCTGTTGTACACAATAATTGAGCTGCATCTAACTCTGGCTCTTCTTACTGTGGCCCACACATCCTCACTATGAACTCTCAGAACCCTCCTAGACAACAAGGGTTCCATAACTGCAGCCAGATAGGTCACCACTCTTGAGTCTGTACCAATCCTTAAGTTGAGGGTGCCAACCCCAAGGAGCAGGTGGGAAAAGAACAGTCAACCTAGAGGCGGAGACACTCTTGGTTGACAATTCTTCCCAGTCTCCTTCAATTACCCCCTCCATTGCTGACCCTGAGTCTGCCAACACTGAGGCTCCTCCCATTCTGCTGCTATTCCATGGCATATTTGATGACTCTGAAATGGATGATTCTGATATGGAAGATCCTGACGCCTATGGGTATTCTGTCCTGGCTGTCCCTGAAACTATTGCAGTCCCTTACAATCTACATTCTGTGAAAACTACAACAACTGCCAAGCCTCTTCCTGAAGCCAAGGAAGTTGTCTCTTGCCCTTACCTCACCCAAGCCAAGAATCTCCTTTGCTTGTCAAATCTTCTGGAGAAGCTGCCAAGGTTTCTGACACTGTTTTCAAGAACGTCTCTGTCTTTCTCCCTCTCCAGATGGTCTATAAGGAATTTCTAGGCTTGAGATGCATTATTGAGAAATAAGACAAAGAGCTAGAAGAAGCCCAGGACATCCTGGCCATTCTTCCTCCCTTTGGCTGTACTACCACTCTGTGGAAATCTCCATCCAAAAGGTGAAAATTAAGGCTGTCTTAGACACAGGGTCTCCTGTTAATGTTGTCTCCTTAAAGCTTGTCAAGAATCTTAAACTTGCCCCTGACCTTAACTATCATCAGTTGTATGGCACAGCTGGACTGTCCATGACTTGCGCTAAAGGAGCTTATTCTGCTCTTCCTATGCAATTTGGCAAGCTACTCTTGGCTGCGCCTGCTGTGGTCCTGGAGAATGAGAGTTATGATCTTCTAGTTGGTACCCAATTCCTAAGGGAATACAATGGGATCATCAATTTAAAAGACAGCTATATCTTCATCTTAGGGTATGAAGTCCCTCTAATCTTTGAGGAGCCTGTCAAGGTTCCTGGGAAATGCCTCAAGACGTGTGCCTTGGAGTATCTCACTGGAGTCTTCATGCTAAAGTTTTGGACCCACTCATCTAATATTAAGTGTCCTCCTATGGTCTGTCCTGCGTCTGAAGGGATTCCTCTCCTTGCCACTTCTGCTGTGATCATTCCCCCTGGCTCTCAAGCCATTCTGGACTCTCAGATATCATACAAGTTGCCTGATTGCACATTTCTAGAACTGTACTCTCCTCCTTCACTAGGCTGCAACAAACTCTACTTCTGCCCAGGGATCTTGGATGTCTCTCACAAAGATCCTGCTCAGTTGTTGGTAGCCAAATTAACCGCTCTCCCCATAAATGTGTCTAGAGACCAGGTTGTTGGCTATTGTAAGTTGCTGAATGCTCCTGATGTGCTATTCCTACACCCCTTTGACACCTTTCAGGATTTCAACTTAACTGAAGACAAGCCACATGTCCTATCTCTGTTCACTGCTTAGGACTTCCTGCAACTATCCCCTATCTAACAGAAAGAGGTGCTTGACCTGCTAGATCAGTTTTCAGATATTTTTTCTAATGATAGCACTGACTATAGTCTAGCTAAAAAATCCATTCATCAAATTAATACTGGTGATTCTCCCCCCTTCCAAGCTAAACCTTATTGCCGTAGTTGAGTGGAAGACACTCAGGTGTCTAAAGAACTCAAGCAACTATTAGACACTGGGTTATTTGCTCCTTCCCAAAGTCCATGGGCTTCACCTTTGCTCATCTTGAAAAAGAAATATGGATGCCACCGCATTGTAATGGACTATTGACAGCTAAACTCCTTAAACAAGAAGGATTCTTACCCCTTGCTGTGTATTGACAATGCACTCTGCCGCCTTGGAGGCTCCAAGTTCTTCTCAGCTATGGACTTGGCATCTGGCTACTAGCAAGTTGACCTCTCTCCTGAAGATAGGTAAAAAGCTGTGCTTATCACTTCTGAAGGACTATTTGATCCTACCTGCATGCCTTAAGGGCTGTGCAATGCCTCTACTACCTTCCAATGGGTGATTGACTCCATACTCTGTGACTTGAAGCTCTCATGTGTCCTGGTGTATTTGGATAAGATAACCGTTTTCAGTGCAACCTTTACTGATCATGTGGCTCACCTAAAGGAGGTGTTATTAGAAATTTGAGAGGCTGGCCTCAAATTAAAATCATCTAAGTGTGCTTTCTTCAAGGAAAGTCTTGAATTCTTGGGTCATTAATTAACTCAAACTGTCATCCAACCTATGGACAAGAAAGTTGAGGCCATCAAAAAATTCTTCCCCCTACCAACCTCTGCAAAGTACAAGTCTTTTTGGGCATGATGGGCTATTATAGGAAGTTTATCCCCAACTTTGCCAATATTAGTGAGTTTCTGGTTCAGCTGTTACACAATGTCCCCTTCAAGTGGACTGCTAGCCAACAGCAGACCTTTGAGACTCTTAAAAAAACTCAAAGAGGCTCTCATCATGGTGTATCCAGATTACAATAAAGAATTCATCCTCTACATGGACACTAGCAACCTAGCTATTGGGGCCATCCTGGCTCATCTAGATGATGAAGGAGTGGATCACCCTGTAGCGTATACTTCTTGTGTCCTCAACAAACATGAGAAGAACTATAGTCTCATGGAGAAAGAATGCCTTGCTGTACTGTATGCAGTCAAACAATTCTTCCATTACATTTATGGCACCCATTTCACTGTGGTCACTGACCATGCCTTGCTCAAGTTGCTGCAGTAGCTCAAAGAACCAGAAGAACGGCTAGCTAGATGGACCTTTTGCCTACAGGGCTATGACTTCACAGTGCTCTGCTGTCCCGGGATCCAACACCAAAATGCTGATGAACTGTCCTTAATTCCCATCCTTGCTCTACACCCTGCTGAGGCTGATTGATTATACAAGCTCATTGAGTATCCCTCTTTTTGGGAAAACAAGACTGAAGAGATTCAAACTTCCATGTCTAAGCTATCTGAGAATACCCTCATTTGCAACAACCAGCTCTTCAAAAAGGTGCATGACTAATACTTACCTTATGTAAAGCCTGATTTTTGCCTTTTGTTGGTGTTCCAAGCTCATAAGGAGACAGGACATGAATGCATTGCCAAGACCTATGATTGGCTCCAGAAGAATTACTTCTGGGAGAACCTCTGCCTACTGATCCCTGATGTCATTGCCAGTTGTCATGACTATCAACTCCAGCAACGTTGAGCTTCCTCTCACAAGTTCAAGCTAGTCCCTCCTCAGCACGCCTTTCACACCGTCAGCATTGACACTGTAGGGCCTCTTTACTGCTCTCACTTTGGTTGCTGCTTTATCCAAATTGTGGTTAATCACTTCAGCAAGTGGGTAGAGGTTTACCCTACAAAGGACATCACGGCTAAGATAACTGATGCCTTTCTGTTGCAAGATGTATTTTATTTCCATGGCTGCCCTCAAATGTTGTTGTCTGACAATGGGACTAACTTCAACGCCAAGTTGGTAACCTCTGTTGTTGAAGCCTTGGGGTCTCAGCAGTCTTTCCCCCCTATAATCCCTCTATCAATGGGGTGGTTGAGCGTGCAAACTCAACTCTGGTCTCTATCATAAGGAAACTCACTTATTCTGATGATGCAAACTGAGATCTATACTTACCTGCTGCTCTCTTTGCTTATTGTCTTAGCAAACATTGTGTTACCAGTTATTCCCCCTTTGCTCTGCTGTATGGGCGTGAGGCCACCACTCTGTTGCTCCTGGGGGCTCTCCTCCTCTCCTCTGATAAGGCCATGAACCCTGATGACCATATCAAATATCTAATCAACCAAATCATTGATATTCAGGCCTCTGTCTACACGTCCGCCTATAAGACCAAGCTACTTGAGCTCTCCCCTGATAATGCTGGACAATCTCCCTTGCCTGAGTTCAACATTGGGGACCATGTTCTTTACTATCAGCATAGAGTAGGAGGACGCGCTCACAAACTAGACTTGTTGTGGATTGGGCCCTTGGAAGTGACCTTCAAACAAGGATCAGATTACACTGTGGAACTCCTCTCTAGTGGTTGCCTGTTTGCCCAAGTACATGCCAAGTTCTTCTGCAAGTACTACCCCCCTAAGGCCAATCTAGAGGGGGGCAATGTTGTGAATGCCGTCATTCACTATGTTCTGATTTTGCCTTTGATAGGTTATTTTGAGGACAAATATCTCTCTTTTGCTTTTCCCCCTCAGAATTAATCTGGCTCTGAATTGGGAAATTCAATTTTTAAGTTTCCTGACTCAGCGCAACTCACTTTCCCCACTCATGCTTGTGGCAAGTGATCTTACTGTTCATGTACTGTTTGTGGTAAAGCTACACATTATATATTCCATTTCACTTTTACCAATAAAAATTAAGTTCTATTCACATTTTTGTCTTTGTGTCTTCACATACTTTGATGCCTCTCTAGCCACGCCTAGCAGATATTATTCAATCAGGGCCGCAAGGTAATCACATTGTTGTATTCCTTGGTAGAGTTGTAGTTGTTTCTGCTTAACTCAAATATGATGCTTCTAATACTAAAGATTAGTTTAAGATAAATATCAAGCCTAATGTGTATAATAAATATTAAGTATGTAATAATCAATTCTTTATTTCAATAACCAAGAAGAGAGTTTTATAGTAGAAGGAAATTAGACAAGAGGCACAGAACGTCAGGATCCTCTGATCACAGCCTTATCTCCACCACTCTTAGTCCACTATTAAACTAATGATTGGCTGATCAGTAATTAATAGGAACTTAGGATGCAACTTAGTTAATTACTTGACCTTGTTATCATCTAGGCCAATAGTCATATAGTTCCATTGTTCACCAAGCTTAATGGATCAATTGTGTAAGTACAGTGACGGCTAGTTTATAACCAATCACTTCACAACATTTCCCCTCACTAAACTAGATGTTACTGTAAAAAGTCCTTTAACCTTTTCTAGCATGGTGAATTGCCCAAAGAGGAATAAGAAACCAGTGGTAAATTATACCAATGTATCTAAACCAAGGATAAACCAAGCTCAAAAGGGGATACCCAAAATTCCAGTTACAACTACGCACAATTACTCACCCATTCTAGCTTTGGATGAGGATGAATTTACCAAATTCTTAGGAGGCAAGATAGATACAGTCTTCTGTAGTTCCCCTAGTACAGCCTCATACCAGCCCAGTATCTCTCCAAGTAAGTCAGGAACACAAGACTCCAGTATGCCCACATCCACTCAGCTTTTGACAATTGCCAAGAAAAGAAGTTGTGGTAGCAGAAGTAAGGCAACTTCCACGGCCCCAACAGATAAGATCAAAGAACCAGCTCCAACCTTAATTGAGCTACTTACGGCTTTGAACAAAAAAAGATGAGCAAGACTCCTTTAACAGTCCGTGAAGATAACCAAGGTTCCTATATTAACCTCACTGCTCATCTGTATTGGGAGAAGTTTCCCATATTCCAATTCCGTGGCCCAGTGGTTATGTGGTCTACTCTTATGCTGGCCCTTGAGAATCCTTATGTAATCTCAACAAAGAGACTCAAAGCAGGGATTAATATTCATTGGCGTGTACCTCGTTTGAAACTCGTAAGGTATGCTCAGATATGTCTTCAGGACTTCTCCTATGATGAGGTATACTTGACGGACAATCAGATCTCTTGTGTGCTTGAACTTCTTGAACTAGTCTTTACAGCATGGTCAGATCCTAGATCTGCTGTTGGCCCGGAGCCCTTGTGGAATGGTTCAGATAGTCATAAATACTGCTTGCAAAGAGCAATGGGTACTACACTGGAGCTCCTAAGTTACAATCAAGCAGGTAGCAGACAATCAATGGCGCTGGTTGGGAACTTGGTACTTAGTGGATCCAAGGTAGTATATCACCAAAGACTCCACCACATGCCTGAATACATCAAATGGTTGTTGGGTGTCATGTACTCAGTAGGAGGCAAAACACCTGAGGAATATGCCCAGCAAGAAAGCCTTCTCTGGGAGTGCATCTTGCTTGGACTTGCATTTCCTTATTCAATTGGCGTTAACTGTGTCAGTTTCCTTCCTGTCAATGATTCCCCATTTCTTCCCTTTGCATTCCGGTGGCTACCCAGTGTTTGGATGACCTACGCTGCCATTGCAAAAGTCCTCATCCAGCTACATCTGGGCTTAGAGGCAACAGTATCTTAATAAAGACCCCATTGCTTAACCCTACATTTCTTCTTACTATAAGCTTTATCACTTCTTGATGCAAAAAGGATAACAATCCATGGACTGTTTTCATTAGGTTTTTCTTTTTCCAAATTGTTATCCATAAAGGGGTTTATTCTTGATCACTTGGAGCCTTGCGCATATACTGCACATGGACTTGAGTGATCAATTGGCCAGTTTCCAGATCCTTGAGAGTATAACTATCTACTCCCACTTTCTGGACTACCTTGACTGGTCCTTGCCATAATGAGGCAAGTTTACTTTTGCAACCGTACCCTCAATTGCTGTAGAAGTATACCAAGCTTCCTATTTTGTATGCAGGAAGGGCAGGTGGGGTTTTTGTTGCACAATCCATATCTTTCTCCTTTGTTGCTAGGTTGGTAGAGTATGCCTCAGACTGTAACTTGATTAGAGTCTGTGCTAGTCTCTTTAAATAAGCATCAGGGGTAAGAGGATCATTAGTTTTAACTAAACTGTAAAGATGTGGCGGAAGGCTTGGTTGTCAACTATAAAGAAGCTGGAAGGGGCTTTTTCCAGTAGCCCTGTGGAATTCTATGTTGTACACAAAGGTTGCTGCCGGAAGATATGTATCCCATTCCGTTTTGTGCTGGTGACTAAGCTTCCTTAATATCTGTACCAGACTTCCATTTGTCCTTTCTACCATTCCATTTGTTTGAGGGTGGTATGGTGTTGACAGGGTACCACAGATGCCCATAAGTTTGTTCAGTCTGGGTATCATGTATCCAGTGAAGTTGGACCCATTATCCGTTAGTAATGTCTGAGGGCAGCCATGCTTGTAGAGTATGTTCTCCAGAATGAATTTGGCTGTGGTCAGTGCCAACTGATTTGGAATTGCCTTTGCTTCTACCCATTTTGTCAGCTGGTCTACTGCTACAATAATGTACTTGTTCTTGCTGGCAGTCAGTGGAAGAGGCCCTACTACATCTATGGCAGCAGTGTGGAACGTAAAGCCAGGTTGTATTAGGCAGTGCTGGTAGCGCAAGACTTTTGGCCGTTCAATTGTACAGTTGTGGCAAGCAGCCAGAGTTTCTGCTACGTCCGAGTGCATACCTTCCCAGTAACAATGCTGATGTAGGAAGTTGAGAGTCTTATGGATACCGCCATGACTCACAGTACAATGAGCTGATAATACTGCATCTGTACGTAAAGATGGACAAATGTATGGTAGCCACTTCCCTTTATACAACTTGAAAAGCTGATTATCCTTGACGCGGGTGTCCACTGCGAGGGACTTCAAAATTTTCTGAATCTCAAGTGGCTCCTCCCCCACATAGAAGGCTTCAGAATCAGCTTGTTGTAAAGTTTGTCTGCTGCTGAGGAGACCAGAGCTATGGTAGGAAGACGGGAAAGACAGTCAGTGTTCTGATGCATGGCTCCCGCACAATGGATTATCTCATAATCATAGGCTTGTAACTTAATAGCCCATCATGCCAGACGTCCTTCTGGGTCCTTCAGGGTCTTTAACCATTTGAGCAAGGCGTGATCAGTTACCACCGTAAAGTGTACTCCGTGCAGATACACTCTAAATTGTTGACAAGCGTAAATGACTGCCAGGCATTCTCTTTCCATGACTGTATAGTTTTGTTTGTTACTATTCAGTGTGCAAGAGCAATAGCCTACAGGATGGTCTTGATTATTCTTGTCCAGCTGCAAAAGAACCGCGCCAATTGCGGTCAAACTAGCGTCTGTATGTACAATGAAAGGACACTCAAAGTTAGGGTAGGAGAGTACAGGCTCTGTTACTAGAGTGGCCTTCAAGTCCTCAAAGGCTTTCTGGCATCCTTCTGTCCATGAGAACTCAACGTCATTTTTCAACAAGTGGAATAATGGCCCTACTCAGCCAGCAAATTTTGGTATAAAGCATCTATAATAGCCAATCATCCCTAAAAACACCTGAACATCTCTCTTGTTGGAAGGCGTTTACATGTGTGTGATAGCTTCAACCTTAGCAGGAACAGGCCACAAGCCATCCTTACTGATAATTTACCCAAGGAATTCCAGATGTTCCTTGAAGAAGTTGCACTTTCTTGGTTTTAACTTGAGGTTGGCAGCAATCAGACGCTGAAATACTGCCTCCAAGTGGTCTAAATGTTGACTAAAATTCTGGTAAAAGATGTTAATATTGTTGAGGTAAACCAGGACGCAAGTCAACTTGAGATCCCCCATCACAGAATCCATGGCCCTTTGGAACGTTGCAGGAGCATTTGAGAGTCCTTGTGGTATCCTGGTAGGTGTGCCAAATGTGAAGAGTGTTGCCAATGAAGAATTAATAGCATTTCCCTTAAGGGCGCCACCAACTTGCTTCAAGTTAACTTCTGGTTTGTGGGATGAGTCTTTGGATTCTTCATGGTTGGCTTTGGCGTCACTTTCAACCATCTTCTTAGGGTCACAGATTTGAACAGCATCAGAGATGGCTTCTAAGAGTTTATCAGAGTCCCATGTGCGCTCAAGAGAATACTGGTCAGGCAACTGCTTTCTAAGGCCAATAACCTGGTTGGGTTTTCCATTGAAGCTTTTGCCTGTAGTGATTACTTTCATAGGATTCACCAGTTTGGTATGCTGCTTCTCAAGACCATCAGTTGAAATTCTGGTCTCTTGCCCTTCAGGCAGAAGGGTAATCTCCCCATCACTTTGAACTGAGCCAGAGTTATCTTCAGGAAGAGAAAATGGTGTGTGACAGGGTGCAGCTTGAGAAGTTTTTAAGATGTCCATCTGGCAACTACAACTGTGTATAAAACTGTTCTCATAATCCTCTTCACTTCCGGATTCAGGCTGGTCCTGGGGGTAAAAGAGCTCATGTCTGATCACACGCTGGAGATACCAGTATGAGTACTCAAAACCAAGGCAAGGCATAATAGTATCAAATGAGTTTTGGCAGAGTGAGTTAAGGAGATAGATAATCTTTTGTCTCTCAGTGTAACCAGCGGAATACTTTTCTACATCATGGAGAAAGGAAAAGACATATTCCCCAAAGTAAAAAATGGTGGTTCTTGTGAAAGAAGGGAAGAATCAAGAGGGTTGGGTTTGGGAGGAATGGCTTCTGGAAGGCCAGGAGAGCCCCCCACAACAAAGGTAGAGTTCTGCATTGGGAGAGTGGTACAACAAGGGGGGACACAGGGTGGGGACCAAAGAACAGGAGAAGCACAAGTGAGCACCAATGTTGTATTCCTTGGTAGAGTTGTAGTTGTTTCTGCTTAACTTGAATATGATGCTTCTAATACTAAAGATTAGTTTAAGATAAATATCAAGCCTAATGTGTATAATAAATATGAAGTATGCAATAATCAATTCTTTATTTCAATAACCAAGAAGGGAGTTTTATAGTAGAAGGAAATTAGACAAGAGGCACAGAACGTCAGTATCCTCTGGTCACAGCCTTATCTCCACCACTCTTAGTCCACTATTAAACTAACAATTGGCTGATCAGTAATTAATAGGAACTTAGGATGCAACTTAGTTAATCACTCTACCTTGTTATCATCCAGGCTGATAGTCCTATAGTTCCATCATTCACCAAGCTTAATGGATCAAATGTGTGAGTACAGTGACGGCTAGTTTATAACCAATCACTTCACAACACACATAGCCTTTCCTGCCATTATAACCAAGACTTAGTACAAATCTAATCCTAAGGTTAGGATTTCCTGTTGTGTATCTGTGCCGCGCCTCAGGTCATGACACTCCCTCACAGGTTAATCCAAGGGCCACTGATGTGATTTAATCTAGGTCAGGGGTGCCCAGCAGATAGGCAACAAGTCAGGGGTCATTAGCCAGGTTCATAACAGTAGGAGTGGTAGGTGGGTTGGCCATGTCTTCCTCCATTGGAGTGCTGGAGACCTCAGGCAAAGACAGGTCCTGAACTGGTGGAGATGAAGGAACATGAAAAGTTGTTTTGAAGGGAGTAAACAAGAGGCTTGCAGCACCTGTAGTGAGCACCATTGTTGCCGTGTTCTGAGGTGAAGCACAGACACACAACAGGAAATTCTAATCTTAGGATTGGATTTGTACCAAGTCTTGGTTAGTTGGCAGGAAAGGTTATGCAATTACCTTGTGGCCCTGAATAATAAATCTCTACTATATGTTGCTAGAGAGAGGCGCCAAAGTACTTGGAAAACACAAAGACAAAAATGTGGATAGAACTTGCCTTTTATTGGAAGGAAAGAATTTGAATATATATAGTTTGGTGATACCACAAAACAATACTAGGACAATAGGATCACTCACCACAAGCACAATTGAGTCAAGTGAGTTTTACAAGATCAGAAAACCAAACAGATGAATTCCTCATTTTGGAATTGGACTCATTTTGAGATGCAAAAGCAAAAGCAAGGGTTTTGCCCTCAAAATAACCTGAAAAAGGCAAAAATGAAATTGTGTGAATACTAGTATTCACAACAAGTGGTATTTGGTAATGGTTCTTGATGATAACTTTGTTTAGTGCTTGGTAGTCAGTATCAAGCCTGAGGGTTCTGTCCTTCTTTTCCACAAAGAACATGGTGGCGCCAAAAGGAGATTGCAAGGGACAGATAAGTCCCTTTTCTAATGCTTCTTTGAGGTACACACACAGTGTGTTGTCTTTATTTGGGGGGAGGTGATATATGGGTTGAGCCTTAGGTACTGCTCCCTTGAGCTGGATGGCGTGCTGTATGTGCTTTTCTGGGGGTAACTGTTATGGTAGAAAACCAAATGGAGGGAATAGTACGCCCCCAGAAGACCAGAAACCAGCAAAGAACTGCCGCCAAACTCTTAAGAGAAATAGACCATTTAAATGCTGTTATTGAAAAAAATAGGTCAAAGCTGGGGTTGCTCAAATAGCCCTGGAAAATCAGAACTTGCCATATTTTTATCCAAATAATTATGACAAGAAAATTACACATTATACATTATTTGGTGATGGCAGTGCTTGACCCGCTGATTGCCAGAATTTGTCAAATTATGATGTCATTGACTCAAATTCTAATGCAGGACCACCAACTGCTGAAAATATTCTTGCCAACCAATCAGAGGCTCCCAAATCCCCCCTCCCTCATCCTGAACTCCCTTAAGACTTTCCCCATTTCCCTCTAGAAACTTGTTTCTAGATATATTACTCTCCTTGGGAATAAAAAAGAAAGTTAACCTCATGCTTACGTATTTGGGCCTCTTGGCCCTTGTCTTTGACAAATTTGCCAGGACACTGGTCTAGTTGGCTTTGGACTCCTTTGCCATCCCTTTTCTGGCGTTTAAAGCCACTTCTACTTCTACTGTAAATTCAGAACCTGAACGTAAAAATGCGGGATTGTCAAATCCTTGGTCCAAATTTTGAATCACTTTTGCGGGATGGCCTTTTTTAATTAAATTGATTTTTTTGAGTATTAATTTGAATATTTGAAAATGCAGGAACTCATAGACACTTTTCAAAGTTCAAATTGAACTGCATATTTCCAATGGACAAAATGCATTAACTGGAATCATATTTGAAGCGTTCAAATCCATCAACCATTTTCATTAAGTTTACTATGTTTTTTGAAATTGCGGAATTGTCAAATCCAAGAACCAATTTCAAATCACTTTTGAATGGCACTAGTAAACTCAGATATTAATTGCAGGAACTGGAATCCAAATTGAATGCACAGTAAGAAACTAGGACAAATCAACCCAAATCAAGAAGCTCCACTCTGAATAAAATCAAATGGAAAATACAATCTCAACAACCATGTTTAGACATGAAATTAAGTGAAATGTAAAATTGGTTAAACTGGAAATGATGCAATATTCTGCACTTTAAATCACTAATATAGCAACCCTAAATCTATATAATTATTTATGAGCTACTCTCCTGATGACGCAGAATTTTTTTAAAAGTTTTTTGGCCCCTGGCGTAGCCAGAGGCCAAACAAAACTTCTTTTCAAGGAAGAAGGAGAGGTGGGAAAGATAAACTATCAGTTTACTACAAAAGTGACAATGTATTGCTCTTAATGATACTTGATTACAGTTGATTTTAGAAAACAATAATAAAGTAGAATTATATATTACAATCTGTTTTTACCATGTTGCCTTTTCCTTGGTGTGTTGATAGTTCATTTGCTGTTGATAAGGTATTTGCATTTGATTGGATGGTTTCACCTTCAGTCGCCTTGGCAATAGGAAATGAACTATCAACACACCAAGAAAAAGGCAACATGGTAAAAACAGATTGTAATATATAATTTTATTTTATTATTAGTATTTTCTGAAATCTACTGTAATCAAGCATCTAAATTTTAGCTGTCCTAAAATGGAATAGGGTGATTTTTGAGAATGCCTATGATTCCTAAAAGAATTAGCACAAATCCACTCTAGATCCTTTGACATCCTTTTTGAGACACCCATAAAGTATATTTATTTCAAATTCCTTGCTATTATGATTTTAAACTTGGTTCTTGGATTTGACAATCCCGCAATTTCAGATTTGTTAATTTTCACATGATGTCTATGATTTGTTTGAAATACAGGAAATCTCAGATTGTACATTAGAATCCCGCATTTCTGATTCATGTATCCTGCATTTGTTTGCTGAGTTTTGTCTTTTGTTAGTTGAGTTATCTGCTCAAGAGATTCAAAATTTGCCAATTTAAATAAACCAAAAAATTCAAATTAAATGGTTGCTTTTATTAAATATTTTATTTTTCACTCAGCTGAGTTGCCCGCAAAAGTGATTCAAAATTTGGACCAAGGATTTGACAATCCCACATTTTTACGTTCAGGTTCTGAATTTACAGTAGCTACTATTCTAATTTTCTGCTCCAAATGATCTTCTTGACTTCAATTTTAACATCTGTTTTATGTTCTACAGGTTGTGGTTCCAAAATTGTCAAGCCCTCTTCCCAATTTGGCTTACTGTTGCTCAAACAATTAACTTTGTGTTTATTATATTCACATAGCTTTGCTTTGAATAGTGCAGCACACCATCTTGCTCTAACAGTAACCCTGGTAATCCTTCCTTAAAGATTTTGGGATGACAGGCCACAATTTCCTGGTCTTGGGGAGTGGTTGTTTCCTGGTGGTCCTTGAAGTGCATGATCTTGTACTGGCAGGAGTCCCAATCAATTGCCTTGAGGCTATCTTTTTCCCTCACTAGTCTCCTTGATACATAAAAAGATGTGGTTTTATAAGAGTTGGTCCACAGAGTTGGGATATATTTGGTGGTTAACCCCTTCACACTTGATGGTTAATAAAGAGGTGACCCAATCTACGTGAGGGTTGTTCTTTCATAGCCAGTCCAGGCCAAGTACAACGTCAAATCTGGGAAAGTTAATGACAGGTCCATAGATGGTGGAGTGTAGATTCTCTAGAACAATGGAGAAGGGGGAAGTCTCATGTGTCACAGCAATGTGATGTTCATCAGCTAAAACCATGTTTTTAATCTGCAAAGGATTAGTGGCTAGATTGAACTTGTCCACAAAAGTACTATTGACAAGTGTGCAATCTGCGCCTGAGTCCAGGAGCACTGAGCTGGTGTAACTTCAAAAGCATAAAGGGTAGGACATAAGTTTATTGGGATGTCTAACAATGGTGTAAAGTACTGGGTCTTCCAAGGGCAATCAGATCATTGGGCATTGGTCCACATCCTTGGGGTGGTACTCATTGTTGGGCAAGTCAGAAATGGTGCAGGAAGAGCTTGGCTTACTTAGTGCTCTCCCTGGACTTTTCCCTTGTCCTGGTTGTCCTGAGTAGTAGTGACTCTAAAGTGAGTGTGGTTCAATTGCTCATTGTTCCAGCTAATTTAGACATTCAAACCTGGGGGTTTATGGCCTGTACCATTATTGTTATTATTGCCAGGTGGGGGTGATTAGAGCGTCCTTGTAGATGAGAGTCTTTGGACTTTTCTCTCTTTCCAGTCTGAGCCTTGTGAAGGGTATTGAATGTTTGCTCTGCTTTCTCCACCTCACAGTAAAGGCTCTGCAAATTGGTTACTTGGTCCAAGTTGACATGTCTTGTTACATATGACTTGAGTTCATTATAGTATATGAGGTACATAGCTGGGTTGGTGAATGCTATGTCTGAGAGTGATTGTAGGAAGAGCTTATCATGTGTTTGGGTGAGTTCTTTCACTGTGCCAGTCTGGGTAAGGTTCTTTAATTGGTTTATGATCATGAGGGTGGTGTCCTTAATTAAAAATCTTGCCAAGAAGGTTTGCTTAATGTGTCCCATGCTTTCTTGGTATGATCTTCATCTCACTTGTTGCACCAGGTACCTGTGTCATTTGTATGGCAGATGGATATCTCTGAAATCCAGAAACGGTGTGAGCATTCCATTTGCGCCAATTTTTTCTGTGAAGATTGTATCCATGCTGTAGTTTTGTTGTCATTGGCTCCAGCAAATGACTCCAAGGCAGTGCTGAGAAGTTGTTGGGCTACATGGGTAGGCTTGATATTTTTGGCTGTCACTTGAGGGTTGGTGGTAGGCGCTTGGAAGAACCCTTGCACTGATAGGGCGTTAAATGCAGGGACTGGCATTAACATGTTTTGGTATAGTACAAAACCTTGTATTTTGGTACCTGGTGTATAGGATGTCCAGTCTACAGGGAGGCCAGACATGATTTGTTTGTACAATTGTTGACTGTGTCAAGTACGGACAACAGGCAGAATTTTGAAGGGAAGGGTAGGATGGAGAACCTACCTGTGCTACCAATGTTGTAACTGTGCTGTTTTAGAAAAGTTACAAGGGGAAGATATTTAGAAACTAGATAATAATCTTTATTGAGAGATAGTGATTATATAGTCATGGTGAATCATCATAAGAGGAACATGATTATGTAGATCACTTGGTTGGATGATGAAGGGGGTGACTTGCTCCTGGCAATGAGTCAAGCGCCAAATAAAGTCATTCACTGTATGGGATCATTGTTTGTTCATGTTGCCAATTCTGGGAATTTGAGTCAACTTCCTTGTTTGGCTACGGGTCACTGGTGTTGAGGTTATACTTTTAGGAAGTATAACAAAAAATAAAAGGGGAAGATTTAATAGAAGAATGATACTTTATTGAATATAGATATAGAATGTTATATAGTATCATGGAAAGCCACATAGTGTCTGTGTACGTCATGATGGTCATGTGGCTTATCTGAGTAGTGTTCCTCTTAAGTCACAAGGCTTAATCAAGTTGTGTTCCGCTTAGGAGCTGGATTCTGTGATCCCTGTAATATATGGTTGGACAATAGGGGTGCCACCAATCTATTGATTAGATGGTGAACCATTCGGTGTCTCGTTTGGTGAAATACTTGGGGCGTTAATTCCCTGAGAGGAAGTAATCAAAGATGTTGCAACACTGGGAAGTCAGATTGTGGGTCACAAACCTGCTTAGTCAGAACCTTGTTACAGGTCAACTCTGCTGTTTTAACATAATTTAAAAAATCTTATTTAAAAAGGATTTCTTAAAAGTCAGTTTAAATTTTATTTATTTAAAAATAAAATTGTGTATTTCAAGTATAAATTTAAAATAGAAATCTAAATAAGTGGTACATTACTATTAAGTTTAGAAAGGTCTTATAATATTTTAACATTAAATATTTAATTTCCTAAATTCCTTCAAAATGTAGAGATGATATGTAGCTTTAAAATAAGCTATTGAATATATAGATTGGCTTAATATTCACAAAGACATATTGTTTTTGGGAATATGTGTTCTTAGTGAATTTAGATAAATCATGTTGAGTATGCCTTTGATTATGATGTAAGCCTGATTTCATTATTTAACTATAACTCTGAGCATCTAGAGCAGCTAGAGCTATCATGTTTGGTACCATTGTTATCGGAATTATTTGAAAACATATCTAGGTGCTTTAAATTTTATGAAAATCATTTTAATTAGCCTTAATATTATTATTGCCAGTTTACACCACTAAAATCATTATTAGGATGATGGATGATAAGCAAGGTAAACTCTGTACACAATCTGCAGCCACTTGGATCAGCTGATGCCTAAGTAGAATATTCTGTTACTGCACTTCAAAATAAATAAATTCGAAATGCGAAAGCAACCATCTCTTAGTTAAACTTAAATTTATGCTTCTTTTTAAATCAAAATTTTAAATCGATCAAGATCTTGTTTTTTTGGCCAATTCAATCATCAGCAGATTTTAAGCATCCAATCATATTAAAGTATCTTAAACAACCTGTTGTGTCTCTTCTAATTTTAATCCACACATTCTGGAATTGGCTTATGACGGGTTTCGAATCTACCACCACAATTGATGAAGAATAAACTAATTTGAGACTTAGGAGGAAGCCAAATCGAAATCCCACAACACTAGTATCAAGTTTGTGAAATTGGGGTGCTGTCAACGCGTTACCTTAGTTGTGGCTCAAAGAGCTTCTCCCGTTTTGCACTTGACCTGGGGTAACCCTTCTGATAAGAATTATTTTAATTCTTAAGCAGATCTACTTTGATGTAACTCTTTAAGCGATTGATTTCAGTAGCATAATAAGCTACATGAAAATTAGGGTTAGAATTCCTAGCATTTTCTGTCATCATTGTAAAGCTGGCCATAGGAATCTTTCTTTGGGTCTTCCTTAAACCTTGTTTAGAAAGCTTTTCAGGATGATTCCTTCTGGAGGATTTACAGAAATTGGTGCTAGGAGATGGGATAATGATTTTCTCTCAGTCTTGATAGAATCTAAGACAAGGGATCAAGACCCTGTTCCACCACACACTAAATAACTTATAGTATAAAACTTTGACACAAAAAAGCAAGGAATATATTGTTCTGAACATCTTCAATCTGTGAATCTTAATTTCTCTAGTGATTAGTCTCACTCTTACTATCAAAGAAAACTATTTTAAAACAGTGTGAATGCATAGCATAAAGTGCATCATAAATCAACCATGAGGATAGCACAAAATATAAATAATGCAACTTAAATGCTCAAAGTAATTAAATCCCAAGATTATAAGAGATGTCCCATAATGGGATCTTGACAGTTGAGTTTGATTGATTTCCAATTGATCTCAATTTAAAAATTGCTCAGCTTCCGACAATCAAATATTCTTTTTAAAGTCAAAATAAGTCCTTAATTTGAATAATTTTGCTGCTGTGTGGTGAAGATATAATTTTTTGGTTGAATCTTGAACCACACTCAAACAAGCTTTTCTTGCTAAACAGATTGACTTTTAAAGTGAAATATTCAATAAGCTAGTTAAATTAAAATTTTGCTGATGGTATTTAAATTATAAATTGCATTAAATGTGTAACTATTTTATTATTCAATGCCAGATAGCAGAATCAAGAATTAGCTGAGCTGCAGAGATCAGATATTAAATATAGATACAGTTATGAAAGTTGAACTTGTGTAAATTAAAATTGGCCAAATCAAGCAATAAAAGTCAAATTGGTAGCCAAATATAATTGCTAATAAATTGCAAGAGAGCAATTTGAACCTTTCACACTTCCATATGTAATGATCATCACCCTTTTCTTTACTGTAAAATTCATTCAGTCATATTATGACCAGCTACACTATCTTCCCCACTCATACTTGATCCTTCAACCTTAGCAGGATCAAGCTACAATTTCTTTATCCTAAAAACAAAATCTATCACTCAATAGAAAACATATTCTCTCATTTCTTTTCTTCTTTTCCTCTTATAGGATATCTCATCATTACTGGTAGCACCTCATTTTTGACCACACCCAAATGAAATGCCAAATACAATTAGGCCACTCACAATAACACAGGTCCTTAATCAAGCCACATCTGGGGACACCTGAAAGGATACCTTCTGTCCCCAAATATTGAAAACGACATTTCCACAAGACAAACTGTGCTTAGGGAATGTCATGCTCAAATCATGTTCTAGAATAATCCAAAGCAATTTTACTCTGAACCCTACTGCTGCACCTTGCACAGGCAAACTTTCTTTCATTAAGTACATTGACTTTGATATTTTTTTATCAAAAATAAAGAAAATATTCTCAACTGGCTTCATCACACAACAACCAAACTTTGAACAAGACATATTTTTCACAAATGCTAAACCCAGCCAGCTAACACCTCTCTGAGCTGCTGCTGACTGGTTTTCTACTTTTGTGAACTCTTAAGCCAACTTCAAGCTTGAAACTGGGTTGAGGTCAGAGCAGACATTTCCAACAACTTCAGGGCCATCAAGTCTCTTCAGAATGTTGAATCCAACTTGGCAATCTCTCTTAAAAGACAATCATTACTGTATACAATAACAAATCCAAAGAGATTATATGTAAAGCTCAAAATCATTTACTAGCCAATAATTTGATCATGTTTTAACTGAACCAATTAGAGTTCAGTATTTGATTGGGGAAGACAACAGTCCAATAGAAAAGACATAAATAAATATAATAAGGTATTGTTTATTGTATAATATTGTGATTAATATACTATATGGGGAAAGCTGCAAGGCCACAGGGGGTGGCATAGTGGTGTGTTTCATGTAAGGTTTGAAGCTGAGGAATAACTTGTGCAGAATTCAACAAGTTGAATTGGCAGCACTCCTAATTAGGAGAAAGTGCCTGCAGTTTTATATTGTCATCATATTGGTTCATGCTGTTAGATACATCAAGGGGCAACTCATTGAGCACCCCCTGTGTATTGTAAGATACATTGGCAGGCAAGGAAGAAAACTCAGTTGCAAAAATCATTCATTTTTCATTCATCAATTGCATACTGTAAATTCAGAACCTGAACGTAAAAATGCGGGATTGTCAAATCCTTGGTCCAAATTTTGAATCACTTTTGCGGGCAACTCAGCTGAGTGAAAAATAAAATATTTAATAAAATCCACCATTTAATTTGACTTTTTTTGGTTTATTTAAATTGGCAAATTTCAAATCTCTTGAGCAGATAACTCAACTAACAAAAGACAAAACTCAGCAAACAAATGTGGGATACATGAATCAGAAATGCAGGATTCTAATGTACGATTTGTGATTTCCTGTATCTCAAACAAATCATAGACATCATGTGAAAATTAACAAATCTGAAATTGCGGGATTGTCAAATCCAATAACCAAGTTTCAAATCAAAATTGCGATGAATTTGAAATAAATATAATTTATGGGTGTCTCAAAAAGGATGATAAAGGATCTAGAGTGGATTTGTGCAAATTCTTTTAGAAAGCACAGGCATTCTCAAAATTCACCCTATTCCAATTTAGGACAGCTAAAATTTAGATCGTAATATTCACAAAATTGACATATTTAACAATAAAATTGGCTAAAATATACATTCCTCTTCTTGAGTTTAAAATTTTAATAAATTTTTATTATGTCTTCTTTCAATAACAACCAAGTCAACGAGCTGTTCCCTGGCCTTGAAAAAATCATGCAGGGGTACACTGGGTCTCTTAACGGTGAAGCCTCTGTCTATGGCCACTCCCAACTTGCAGGCCCCTCCACAAGCCCCACCCAGGAGTCTGTTCTTTCCCCTGCAACTTCCAGCATGGCCCTGTTTGCCCACCATGCACAGGCAGCTGCCAACCCAAATCCCTTATCAGCAATGGTATCAAGAACCAGCCATTTGAGCCATGGGGTCACCCAGAGAGCCCAGAACCCCAAAACAGCTAATCAGATGACATCAACCAGTTCCCAAGATAGACACGTCCCTCCCCCAGCCAATCAGCCTGCAAGACGCAGAAGAAAATTGATCACTCCAGACATTGCTCTCAAAATGGTTGAAAAGCAAGGAAAGCTTATGTCCCTTGGGGAAATTGCGGCCGCAATGGGTTTTGCAAAGTCCACTGTGGCCGCAACCCTGCAAGCCCACGCCAACTGTGGTCCCCCACCAAGAAGACCCCAACTGGTGCTCATACCTCAACCAAAGGTGAAAAAGCCCACCCTCTCATGATGGATATTATGGAGCGTGACCTGTGGATGCCCCTGGTCTAGGTACGTCTCCAGTTGGGACTCCACGGCATCTTCACCAACAAAAGAATGGTGAATTCATGGATGCACAGAGTTGTGGTTGCTGCTAGAATCTTGTCCAATCAAGTTCTCAGTGGCCCAATTTTGGTGGACACCAACTCATACAATGCAACCATTATTAATTTTATCAAAGGAAGGGCAATGAGGGCCCGTAATGTTGTCATCTTTCTGTTGTATGCTAAGATATCTGCAAGTATTCAAGACTATGGAGAAAAGCGTATCCAGTCTGATGTGTACAAGTGTGGCCCAATCTTGTATCATTTTGTTGGGGTTTTATTGGCAGTTTCCCCATTGGGCGTCAATTATCACTTGGCAATATCAAACACCGCAGATGGGTATGCCTACCAGACAGAGCTCAAGGCCATGCTGGAGGAGTGGGCCACCCAAAACGCTGTGCACACAGTTGTACTGAGTGCAGAGATGGAGCAGCGGGAATGGACAACTCAAGAAATCAGGGCTGCGGGGCATACCTGCTGGTCCTACCCCATCAACTACGCCAACATGCATCTTGCAGATGTATGTCTCTACACTTTTGGTTCTGCTCTCAGGCGCTTAAAGCCTGCCACCTACAATGAACTATGCACCCAAATTGATAAGGGGTATGAGCTTTTCCCTTTTGCGTCTGTCCAGGACTTATTTGATCTCATCATCTTCTATGCAAGTGATAGTGATAAGTCCAGAAAGGACCCCCGCCTCCCCCCACACCACTCAATCTGTTTTGTCAAGCCCACATATGTGACAGAAGAAGAATTTTAGCAATTGAAGAAATCTGCTCTTGCTGCCCCTTCCCAGTCAACAAACCCTGCCTCATCAACCCCCCATCAAGCCACCTGCCTTCCAACCCTGACTCCCAAACCACCACCCATTCCCTCCCCACCATCTCTGATGCCGTCCCTTTCATAGGCACAGATGAAGGCAATGTTCATTCTGCTCATTCCCTCCCCTTCCCGTCCTTTGATTAGTAAATAAATCTTTTCTAGGTGACTACTATTAAAATTGATTTTTTCTTTCAGTTCATAATTAATAATATATTTTTACATTGTTATAAGTTTCCATGTGTAAAGAATGTTGTACATTTGATGTGGTAGCATATACTTATTTCCAAGGATATTTTCATCATCATTATTAATAACTTAAAGACAATAAACATAAATATTGCATTAGAATATTGCAATTAGGCATCAAACTCTTGATATTTTGATATTATATGCATAACTCAATGCATTTTATTTAATAAAATTCATTGTAAACAAGGCCTTTTTTATTGTAATTTATTTAAATTGACTGTGTTTATATTACAGAGCCATTGTCAGAAAATTGTGGACCATGGTATTTTATCATCTGCCAGATAATCCCCTAAGTCTTCTAACATTAGGAAAGTACAGAGAACCTGTGACTTTGGTGTAACCTTTGGCCCAGAATATTTTGTTGTCATCAGAAGTAGCAAGTCTGACAGGGCCCAAGGCCCAAAGGATTTGGGACAGGTCTTCCTACTTCTGGATATAGGTTCATAGTTATCTCTATATTTTACTATAGATAATTATACTGTATGATGACAGTATCATCTTTTGCTCTCCACTAATAGAACTTAAGAGAGGATCACATTAAGGAAGTAGGACTTGGATCAATCATCAAGTCAATAAGGAATTATCAGTCTTTTATTCTAGTAGATTGGCTTTAAGGTGGCCTGCCTGCCCGCGTTTTATCCAAGTTAACTCACGACGCTAAAGGAGACTGAAGTAGCATTAGGGCAACACGGCAGGAGGCCCAGCCTTTTTGGGGTGGTTTTAACGGAAGGCTAAATTTAAATCTTCCACAGATTGGTATCCTTTCTGTCTACCTGGGCCACTTCCAGGGCTAGCTAGCCAGTGACTGGCTACTAGTTCACAGAGATGATTATTTTACTTAATCAGAGCTACTCTAATACAATAGGCTCAAAGCCTTTTATCTTAGAGTGGTTGGCCTGATGACCCAGTCCATGTTGGACTCTTCTAGATGTAATGCAGATGACAGTGCATATGACGGCCCTCTTGTTCTAGGATTCATTTAAAGGTTTATAATAGTAATTATTATGGGAAGCATGTTTGAGGTAGTGGTTTGAGGTGGATTAATTAATGAGCAGTAATTGCATATACCATTAATTAATTTAATGCACAAGTAGGTTGATGCCAGGATATGATTTGATCACTGATTCACAACCCGCGGCCCGCGTTATTTTGTTGAAACCGTTAATTAGTCAATATCCAGAAATCCTGACAGCCATTAACGCTTAGTACAAATATTAATAATTAGTGTATTTTACAGCCTGTATATTTATCTATTAGTAATAATTCTGTAAACTTTTCAGTTGTATTTTGCAAGGTAATAATAATGTAATGTGTTAATAGAATACTGTTTATTGTCATTAATTGGCTGATTTTCTTTGATGTGGCAATTGTGCATTTTCTGATATTTACGCACTAGTATCCAATTGGTTGGCTTCACATCCAATCACACAGGCAATAGGAAAACAAGCTGCCACCCCGAGACTGGATGTGGTTGGGGTGGCGGCTTGTTTTCCTATTGTCTGTGTGATTGGATGTGAAGCCAACCAATTGGATACTAGTGTGTAAATATCAGAAAATACACAATTGCCACATCAAAGAAAATCAGCCAATTAATGACAATAAACCATATTCTATTAACACAACACATTATTATTAACTCGCAAAATACAACTGAAAAGTTTACAGAATTATTACCAATAGGTAAATATACAGACTGTAAAATGCACTAATTATTAATATTTGTACTAAGTGTTAATGACTCTGTAATATAAACACAGTCAATTTAAATAAATTAAAATGAAAAGGCCTTGATTACAATGAATTTTATTAAATAAAATGCATTGAGTTATGCATATAATATCAAAATATCAAGAGTTTGACATCTAATTGCAATATTCTAATGCAATGTTTACATTTATTGTCTTAATTTATTAATGATGATGACAAAAATATGTATGCGTCAAAGATAGTACTATAAAAGCCAGTTTTTTGATGGAATTCAAACAAAATGTCATAAATCTATAACTTAATCAACAAATTAGAAGCTCACTTGCAAAAGGTTGTTGAAATCAAGAAAAACATCAGAGAAATAGTAACAGGAAAGCTGGGTAACAAGGGCCAGCCACTAATCCAGTCAAAAGAAGATGCTCTGAACAAATTGGGAAACATTATAGATGAAAAAAATAAAGAAAAATTACTTAATCTACAGGGAACTATTTTATCAAGTCTAAATTTCAACAACACAGGATACAATTTGTGGGAGTTCTGGCAGGGGGCCAAAGAAAACAATGAGAAGATCAGACTAATAGAAGGAATAGAAATTCAAAAGGAAATCAACACCAATCAAGAGGAAAACAATCAAATGGAAACAGATGAAAAAAAACACAATCAAGAAGCAGAAGCACTTCAAGAAATACAGAAGCTTTTTCAAATGAAAATCGAGAGAAAACTCAAGTTACAAGAAGGATAAAGAAGATCAAGCCCAAGAAGAGCACTGAAGAGCATCCAACACTCATGAAGTTTGCCAATATGGGGCCTGTGGCTGAGGGGGCCACAGGGGAAACAATCAGTAAGTCTTTTTATGTTTAACTTATATTTATTTTAGTCATCACCAGGGATGGGGATGAGGTTGTGGAAGTGGCGGCTTTTACGCCGAGTTGGTTTTATGGGGGCTACCAGTCACTGGTGGCCCCTATAAAACAAAAAAATAAAAACCAAATAAACAACATAATTCAACATAATATGAATAATTTCTTTAATAGCGAAGCTCAAGTTAGGGAATATCAACCACCTGCGGGGTGCTTGCCATGAATAAGAGAAGCCTACAAATTAGGATCAACAATCAAAATAAAAGAAATGAATGAAATTTGCGGGGATTTGAAACTGAACTTCAATGAATACATATATGAAAGCGTTCAAAGGTTCCCCTTCTCATATATCAACAAATACAAAAAAGTTTAATAAAAACCAATTTTTAAATAGGAAATAAATTCCTGAAATCAGCAATTTTGATGAAATTTTTAAGGCTCTATCAAATAAAGTTGGGGATGCAGTCCTCGTGAATAGTTTTAAACCTTTAATGATATTGTTTGCTGAGGCCTGGGGGCAGATTCAAATTGGGCGCCCCCGGTACCCTCTTCAAATTTAATCAGACTTCCTATATTAATAGGTTAGTACAAACGTTCAAGAAATTGTGCATGTTCTCCAAAAAGTATACCTTGCAAAGAATTCACGTCACGGTGTACCTGGGAATCCTGCTCCATTGCATACTGAAAGCAAACGTGAAAAATTAGAAGATGTACCTATACAGCTCAATATATGCCGCATAGCCCTCAACAAACAGAAGACACCACAGGGATACAGGACAGTTGAGCACGTCCTGTATGACTTGTTTGCAATAGCGACACTATACGGGTATTCCATGCCACCGGAAAAAAATCTGCTTGTCAATTTTCTCACACAATTGCCTTTTATAAGACGTTTGGCCACCACCGGGGTGCTGAGCGCCACTCCCCTAGCAATTGGCGCCAGAGTCATCCACCACATACAGAAGGGTATGTGGTCCCAATTGGACGCACTAGCCAAAAATTTGTTTTTGGGGTATAATTCCCCAGAATAATCACATTCCCTTGCAATTTGCATTCCCCTAATAAAACATTTTCCCTTTCAAAAAAAACTTTTTTATTTTATTTATTATTTATTTTTAGATATTAAAATTTAAATGTTAATATTTTAATACTAAATACTTCACTATTTTAAAATTTTACTTATAAAATTTTAATAGTAAAATATTTAATATTAAAATTTTAATATCTAAAAGTCACTATTTAAAATATTTAATAATTTAATATGGAATATTTTTATATTGAATAAATCACAATTAAATAAAAAATTGGTGTATTTTGAATATTTAACCTTTACTATTAAACTTTTAAGATTTTTAATTCTATTTTTATTTTAAAATTTTATTATTTATTTTAATTTTTAGTAAGTAAATTATAGTATTGATATATCTAAATATATTACAAGACAATAGTTAAAGCTGCAACCACGTCAAATATTTAAAAATAAGTTAAAAATGTTTTTATTTATTATTTATTATTGTCAAGATTTCTGGATCTTGAAGAAGAGATATTATGTTTATTATTCATTATGTTGTAGGATGGGATAGGGAATCTGTATGGTGACAGATGTGCTTCAATTGGCGTGACAACAGCAGAGGTCTGTTGTTGAATGTTACAAGAGAATTGTGAAGTCCTGTGGTCCTTTGGGACGCAACACCATCTGTGGTGGTTTGGCAGGAGTTCACAAGTATCAATAAGCTTGTTTTTACTGTACTTTGACACTGCTACTATTCAGACTAGTAGAGATGTTGAGGGTATGAAAATTGTATATCCTCCAAGTGATCTTGGAAGACCCCTTTATAGTTGACAGCTAGCGGCCAAACTGGCGTCTAACTGCAGGCAACTCTTTTACTAGCTAGCCTATCATCCCCAAGCCACTAGTTTCACCCCCTAGAGTTGGATCCCAAAACCCAAATAGGGTTTGAGATGAGGTAATATTCTAGGCTGCTGATTTCCCCTCTTCAGCTTAGATATTCCTTGGCTTAGTTACAGCAACTAAGTTGACACCCATTGGCCAAACTGCCCTTATGCTCGGCATAATGAAAAAATGCAAAAGGGCGGTTTGCTGTCTCACTTCTTGGTGAAACAGGTGTTGAATTCCCCGATATTCTCTGGGTCAGGTTTGCGTTCTTATCTGGAATACAGAATCCTTAGCGTCTAATTATAGAAGCTTCTGGATTGGCCTGTGACCTGAGACCCAGAATGTCTCAGGTGCTTCTGACTTGGAACTATATTGACCTTATTATAGTTCCCCCATATTCCGGAATAGCCGTTTTGCTTTGGCTGTATTCCGTCCACTATCAACTCATGTCTTGTGATGAGAATATGAATCAGTCAACCCTGATAGACCAGGATTTCCTGACATTTCCCCCCACTTGACTGAGCTATATAACTTGTAGAGAACTTCTTTAGCCCGGAATATGAGCAATAATTCCAGTTACTCCAGTGTTAGCAATAAGACATATGCCCGCCAAATGGTGGCGCAGATGTCAGAAGAGGACCGCCAACATTTCCAGGGGCTCTCCAAGGAAGCCAAGGTGGCGTTGCTCTGTGGGCTTTGGCAGGCAGAGACTGGTTTGCTCTGGTTTGGGCTAGAGAGCTTGGTCCTGGGCAAGAACAGTGATGAGATCCTGGTGGAGGGTGATTCTGCGGGGTGGTCTGCTGTTGGTGGTGAGAAAAGCCTTGTTGAGTCTCAGGCCAGTTTGGCGCGCACCCACCCCCGCAATCTGGAGCAGGAGCCTTTGGTTGTGGATCCTTTCTCCGGTGCCTTTACTATTTGTACAATGGACGCCATCATGCCAGAGTTTGATTCTGTGCCCATACTTTGTTTGGGTGAAGAAGGGTTTTCCATCTCCCAGCTTTACTTGGGAATGGATATAATTCCACAGTTCTTATTTGTGGTCATGGCCCAGCGCCTGCACCATGATATCAAGCGGCGCATTACCCACTCCAGCAAGGGGTTTCATAGCGTGGAGGATGAGGACCTGGCAGGGCAACTGGGTGAGCAATTGGCTGAGCTCCTGGTGGCTACTGGTGACGCAGGCGGAGTCAGCAAGGCCTGTCAGAGTTACATGCTGGACTTTGGCTTGCAGGTGTTTTCTTCTTGGTTTGGCGCCCTGGAGGGTTTTCCGTCCTTGTACTTGTCACTGGGTGTGGACAACTCTGATGCACGGGACAGCTGTATCTGTTGTGTGGCCTGAAGTGTTTATGCCAACATCAAAAGTGGTGCCAAACAACAGGCAGTTTGCGGGATGGTGTTATGTGGGGATATAATGCTTACACCTGATCTTAGCCTGTCAATGGCTACTGCAGACAATATGGCGGCACAGTGGGAGAAGGTCTGCAATAAGCTGGGCAGTCTTAAGGCGCCATTGCCTCAATGCTATAGGTATATATCCGACTTCATGTTGGATTGCGTGGTCTTGTCGTGTGCATTCCCCTTGGACGTTGGGCTCTGGCAGGTTGATGCCGTCTCTGGGGAGATCCCAATTCCCTTTGTTTGCTTCTTGCAGGTGATCCCTAGTGAACGTAGACTTTGGCTGCAGGCGGCCACTTTCTGGTTTTCTGAGGGGAGGAAGTTCCCTTTTGTAAGCATCTGGAGCCTGAGGCAGGTGTTGCAAAGGTCCCGGCAAGGAAGCGCCCAAGTAGCGGGTACCAAAGGTGATGAAGAAGACCTCAAATATCAGGAGGGCAACCCTTAGTTGGTTTTTTCAATAAAGTACTTCTTTGTTTATATTTTATTTGCTTTCCTATTTTTTCCTAGAAATATTTATAAAATTTATTGTGAGCCAATATTTGTAATAGAGAAATATGGCTTGAGGAACCTGGTGTGGACTCTGTTGATGAGCTTTCCGTCAGCCAGGTCCTTGATTGTGTATAAATCTGGGGATGTCTTCTTGATGATTTTGAAAGGCCCTTTCCAGATGCTGTCAAGCTTATGTGCCCAGCCCACAAATCTGTTGTGGTATGAAACCTGAGTGACAATTCTAAATTTGGCTAAGGCGCGTTGATTCTGGTTGTCAGTCTCATGTCCTTTGTTCCTGATGAAGGAGATTTCTGTGAAAGCTTTAGCCTGAAGCTTAATAAGTGTGTCGGCTAATCTAGACATGTATTGTTGGTATGTTAGGTTACCTGGGTCCCCCATGGCTGAGAACAAGATTGACGGGATTGCTGGGTGACGTCCATATGTTAGTTGAAACAGGGAGAAGCCGGTTGTACTGTGAATCAAGATGTTATAGGCAAACACAACGGCAGGCAAGAAGAGGTACCACTCCAAAGTACAAGAGTCTGCCAGCTTCCTTAGGATGTTGACTAAAGTCTCATTTGCTCTCTCAACCATCCCATTGGATTCTGGATGGTATGGAGTAGAGAGCACTCCCCTCACGCCCATGAGCTCATTTAATTTTGGAATTACATGAGCAGTGAAGTTTGTTTCATTGTCGGTAAGGATGAACTGGGGGCAGCCATGTCAATGAATGATCTGTTCTAATACAAACCTGGCTGTTGATTTGGCGCTGATGTGCTGCAGCGCTCTGGCTTCTACCCATTTGGCAAGGTGGTCAATTGCCACAATAATGTAGCACAGGCAACCAACACACATTGGCAGGGGCCTGACCACGTCTATGCTAACAGTATGCCAAGAAAACTTGAGCTCTACTGATTTGTATTGATGCTTACCAGTGAAGGGTTTCTTGTGCTGACATTCTGTACAGTAGTTCAGGGCTTCCTTCACGTCAAAGAGGAGTGACTCCCAGTAGTAGTGTTGTTGAAGCTGGTGGACCGTTTTTCTTAGACCATCATGACCCACTGCCTTGTGGGCGGCCATTATCAGATCTGGTTGCTCTGAAGGTCAGGGAAAGATGTACTTGGCACCATCATGATGCTTGTACAGCTTTTGATTTTCCACCTTAAGTATTTGCAGAGCTTGCAGAGGATGGCCTGTACTTCTTCTGGTTTGTCCTCAAACGTGTTAGTGAGCATTTTTTTGTATAGCAGGTCGGCCTGAGTTGCTACTATAGCAACCGTGGGAAGTCTTGACAAACAGTCTGCATTCTGGTGATTTGCGCCAGGATAGTGGACTATAGTGTAGTCAAAAGCCTGAAGTTTTAATGCCCATTGGGCAAGGCGTCCTTCTGGCTCCCAAAGATTTTGCAGCCAACTGAGGCTGGCGTGGTCAGTGACCACAGTGAAGTGTACCCCGTGCAAGTATACTCTAAATTGCTTGTAGGCGTATATTACAGCAAGGCATTCTCTTTCAGTGACCGTGTAGTTGCGCTCATGTACATTCAGAGAGCGGCTAGCATAGGCCACTGGGTGTTCAGCCCCTGTGTCGTCCAATTGGAAAAGGACAGCTCCTAAGGCCAATAAGGAGGCATCCATATGTACAACAAAAGGTTTGCTGAAGTCTGGATACATCAATACTGGACTGGAGGACATGCTAGTGCGGAGGGCGTCAAAAGTGTCTTGGCAGGCTGTTGTCCATAGAAAGGGAACCCCATTCTTTAGTAGATGAAACAGAGGTTTGCCAGTACGGGCAAAATTGGGGATAAAGCAACAGTAGTAGCCTACCATCCCCAAGGAGAACTGAATGTTGCGTTTACTTTCTGGCCACTTCATCTTGGTGATTGCCTCCACTTTAGGAGGCTGAGGGCGGAGTCCTGATGTATCCACCACAAATCCAAGGTACTCCAACTAATCCTTGAAAAATTGACATTTTTGGGGTTTGATCTTCAAGTTGGCATCCGCCAATCTTTTGAATACAGCCTCCAAATGCTCAAGGTGTTCAGTGAAGGTTTTTGAGAACACATTGATATTGTCCAGGTAGACTAGGGCACAGGAGAGCTTGAGATCACCTAGTATGGTGTCCATGGCCCGCTGGAAGGTTGCAGGCGCATTGCACAATCCTTGTGGCATTTGAGTTGGCTGGAAAAGGCCTTGGGAGGTAATTATTACACACTTCTCCTGTTCCTCAGGGGGAAGCTTGATTTTCCAGTACCACAAAATGAGGTCCATGGCTGAGAAGTACTTGGCCCCTCTGATTCAATCCAGCGCGTCGTCAATCCTAGGGAGTGGGTACAAGTCCTTCTTGGTTATCAGGTTCAGGCGTCAGTAGTCTATTACTACCTGATTGCTCCCATCCTTCTTTTTTACTATCAGGATGGGCAACGCCCAGGGACTCTTGGATGGTATCAACATGCCTCTGTCCAGAAGTTGCTGTATTTTGTTGCTCACAGTCTCTTCACTGGCCTTTGAGCGACAAATTGGCTGGAGGCGGACAGGTTTATTATCCCCTGTGTCAATATGATGAGTGACCTCATTGGCACACCCAAGATCAAAGTTGTCTTCCGCGCTTATGCAACAATATTTCTCAAACAGTGCACTGGCTTGTTACTGTTCCGTGGCATTGAGGGAAGACAGATCAGCCAATGGAGTGGTTACATATGCAGCAACGTCAACTTGATCAGGAAGACCCATTTCCAACAAGTCTCCAATACACTCAAAGCTGTCCAGTTCTTCAACTGGTAGTAGATGGACAAATCCTACAATATGGTTCTTTTTGATGTGGATATTGTGCCCTTGGAGATTGGCCAATAGAACATGAATTTCCCCATGGCCTGGGATGAGTATCCCTGGGGCAATACATGGTTCAAATCTAGAACGTCCCCATGGCTGATGTACTTTGTCATATAGTCCTGCGGGGATATCTAAGGTTAGTCCTGTATTCACAACCTGCTGTTGGCCAGAATGGAGTGTAAAAGTTGATCTCAAGCGGAGCGGGATTCCTTTATGCTCCTTGATCTGGGTGGGAAGCCATTTTCCCTTTTTCCCAGTACAGGTGTAGGGAACTGCCACCACGCCGTCCTTATATGCCAGATTAATGATAGGTTTTACCTTAGCTGGCAGTTTGGCGTCCTGTGTATAGTACAGTGGGATGGTCTGGAAAAGGATAGTCAGAGTATCATCTTTCATGTCCAATCTGACTCCGTATTTTTGTAGAAATGCAGTACCAATGAGCACATCATAATTTTCACTGGGTAGGACTACAGCAGGGGATGACACGGCAATGGAGCCAAAGCGCATGGGCAGAGCGCTGTAAGCTCCTTCAGACGTGGTGGTGTGTTTACCAGCGGTATCATATATTCTGGTGTGTGCAATGTCAGGTGCAATACCTAGCTTCCTGACAAGGCGGGTTGACACAATATCAATAGGGGCACCACTATCTATTATGGCGCGCACCTTGACTTTATTAACAGAGATATCTGCGTATATACATTCAGAGTAGAGTTCAGAGTGTAAGTTTAATAAGTGTACACCCAAAGGTGCCAGAGTATCAAAGTACTGCTTGAGAATTTGGCCAATCTCAGGGAAGTTGGCCTCAATGGTCTCAATGGGAAGGGAGAATTGAACTCCTTTCAAGGAAGGTAAGTTATTGGCTACACTGGGATCCAAGGCAAGGCAGGTTTCTTGCACTTGGGCTGCGTATGGTTTGGAAACAGTCTCTACTGTGTTTGATGCAACCTTCCTTGGGCGTCCCCTGCCTCTGGCAGGAATTGCGTAAAGATCATCTGGCACAAGCATGTGTAAATGATCCTCTCTGAACTCCTGCTTGGGTGCAAAGTGGGACGGCTGAATGGCCAAAGGCGGCTCTGGTATTGATGCCTCTGGAGTTGTTGATTCAGAAGGGGCTGCATTGGGCTCAGCTTCCTCTGGGGATTGGCAGTCCGGTTCTTTTGGAATTGGGGAAGTGGCGGACTCAGTATATTCCTCTACTGGCCTGCCTTGACTTTTCCCTGGTCATCCTTTTTTTGGTTGACCACCACATTTACTGAGGACTCACGCCCTTTCTCCTTGCAGAGATTGGCCCAGTGCCCTCTCTTACCACATTTGTGGCAAGGCCCTGGCAGATCCTTGGTCTTATAATCACTTCCATTTTTACCATTAGAGTCAGAAGCGGCATTGTCAGGCTTAGGTCTGCGAGGTTTGTCCTTTATGGGGGTAGACAAGCAATTATTCTGTCCCTTGTTTGGAGCTCCAAACTGGGCCCCAAGGCGGCTCAAATAACTGGTGATCCGTTGGGTTGAGCTATATTGGTCCAGCACAGGGAACATGACATTGGCCAATTCCCGGTATGATTGCAGTGCACAACCCATGGTGATTCTGCAGTCTAACTCAGACAGGACCCTGGCACCCAGAAGAACCTGCGCTTCATGATAGAAACAGTCAGCAAAATCCTGACCAGACTCGTACTTTTTGAAGGAGATGTTACTGAACTCCACCTTTTGAGCCTGCAATCTGGTCTTGCTACCAAATTCCTCAATAACGGCCTGGCGTGCATCCTCATAAGTCCAGCTATCCAGTGGCAAGTGGGGCATGATGACGTCTACACAAGTGGGATCCAGGGTGTTTATGAGGGTGGTTGCCTTCATGTGATCACTTGCACCTCTCATGGACATTTCAAAGAGGCAGATGAAAGTTCAAATGTTTCCATTTTTATCAAACTTTGGTAGATTGAGCGGGTTAAACTGGTGATCAGGGACAGTCAATTCCACATCTTTCTTTCTAGTGACGTGAGTATTGTTGACACGCGGCACTGACAAGGGAGTGAGGGGTGGTAGTGCTGCTACTCCCCTTGGGACTCTGCGGGTGTCACCTGATGCATTACTCACGTTGTCCAGGGAGAGGTCAAAGAAGTCAGGAGAAGAAGAGTTTTTCCGCTGTTCTGGGCTTGATGCTGGTACAGGCAACGCTCTTCTGCCTGAGGACGTACTACTTTCAGAGGAGGCTAAACTTTCCAATCTAGCCAGTCTGGCTAGCACGTTAGCTTCAAATTCCTTACGTGAGGTCTTGTTTCTATGTACTCGCTCTAGTAGAGAACTGTAATTGTTCTCTGCTGTTAAGAACGTACTGGCTAAGAGATCCTGGAGGTTTAACAGTTCTTTGGTCTGAAACTCAGCGGCAACAAGATCACAGCAAAGCCCTTCTATGTCTTTGTACAGTTCAGAGGCTAAACTCTGGGCATCTTTTACTGTGTCCCATAGCTTCTTCTGGTCCTTGTTGTATTCCACATGATCCAGGCAACATTGGTGATCCCCCTGTTCATTGCAAACAGTGTGTTGGCTACAGCTGGTGGCCTTCATTTTGTTGACCATTTCTGCAATCCTGTTGACATAGTTGACTACCTCTGAGTGATGCGCGTCCTGCTTATTGCAGTTGTCTCTAATTGACTGGCGCAAGTCTTCCTGCTGGGTAACAAGATCTGCATGATTCTGGTTGTTGGTCAACATCTGTACTTGGCGGCTTAGTGATACACAATGGTTGGTTACATCTGCAACCCATTGTGTGCTTAAGCCTCAATTATCCAGGACACCGCCCACAAGCTGATCAACCTGGTTATTAAATTGGTTGACTATCTTGTCTACCCTGCCATGGGCAAAGGCGGTAGAGTCACAAAGGTCTGCCACAACGGTCTGTACAGTTGTGAAGCTGATGTTCAGTCAACTGACCAAGTTATGGTTAGCTGCCTGTAGCTTGATACAAAAGCGGTTGAGCTCGTTCAACTCCAGCTCCTGCCTGGCAACCAGTTGTTGGAGATGCTTGATTGCTGGGTGCACAAAGTATGCAAGCACTTCTTGGACCCTGCTCTGGTCCAATGTGAGGAGCTGACCCAGCTGGATGCAAGTGACATCCTGGTACCTGAGGAAATTGTTACTCAGGGTATTGGTAGTCCTATCAATCTGGAACAAGTTAAACTCAGCGTCGCCCTGGGGATCATTGAGGCTACATCTACCATGTTACAATGCCTGCAAGACGGCGTGTACCTCTTCTATGTTGTATTGTGGCTGGCCCATAGCAATGGCAGTCCCTGAAATATCTATCTGGATCATTTCCAGCAGAAGCGTAGGTGCTTCATATGGAGTCAGCTCTAAACAGAAGGATTGGTTGCGCTCTGTATCACTGGTCTCCATGTATCCCCCCATACTTATCAACAAAGCCGGGGGTCAACAGAGGCAAAGCAGCGCCTTGACTTGACACCAATGGAAGCTCATTTTTGTAGTGAGCACCACTGTCAAGATTTCTGGATCTTGAAGAAGAGATATTATGTTTATTATTCATTATGTTGTAGGATGGGATAGTGAATCTTTATGGCAACAGATGTGCTTCAATTGGTGTGACAACAGCAGAGGTTTGTTGTTGAATGTTCTGAGAGAATTGTGAAGTATGTGGTCCTTTGGGACGCAACACCGTCTGTGATGGTTTGGCAGGAGTTCACAAGTATCAATAAGCTTGTTCTTACTGTACTTTGGCACCGCTACTATTCAGACTAGTAGAGATGTTGAGGGTATGAAAATTGTATATCCTCCAAGTGATCTTGGAAGGCCCCTTTATAGTTGACAGCTAGCGGCCAAACTGGCGTCTAACTGCAGGCAATTCTTTTACTAGCTAGCCTATCATCCCAAAGCTACTAGATTCACCCCCCTAGAGTTGGATCCCAAAACCCAAATAGGGTTTGAGATGAGGTAATATTATAGGCTGCTGATTTCCCCTCTTCAGCCTAGATATTCCTTGACTTTGTTACGTCAACTAAGTTGACACCCATTGGCCAAACTGCCCTTATGCTTGGTATAATAAAAAAATGCAAAAGGACGGTTTGCTGTCTCACTTCTTGGTGAAACAGGTGTTGAATTCCCCGATATTTTCTGGGTCAGGGTTGCGTCCTTATCTGGAATCCAGAATCCTTAGCGTCTAATTATAGAAGCTTCTGGATTGGCCTGTGACCTGAGACCCGGAATGTCTCAGGTGTCTTCTGACTTGGAAACTATATTAACCTTATTATAGTTCCCCCATATTCCGGAATAGCCTTTTTGCTTTGGCTATATTCCGTCCACTATCAACTCATGTCTTGTGATGGGAATATGAATCAGTCAACCCTGATAGACCAGGATTTCCTGACAATTATCTTGTCAAAGTTGGGTCCATTTATCACAAAGATAAAGATGGAGAATTGAATTTATCTGCATCATGCGGCCCGCTCCACTTATGTTCCAAACACGTGATTGTTTAGAACTCAAATTACCTTTCCCTTGTAATATGATTTGATAAACATATTTGATATACTTGAACTGCGTTCTAAGTACAAATTAGTAAGGAATACATAAAAATCATTGGTTGCCGTGTTGTGTAGCTACAGTGGCACTGAAATACCAAGGAATAGAAGATGACACACAAGGTCCA
This sequence comes from Entomophthora muscae, assembly GCA_014839935.2. NCBI lineage: Eukaryota > Fungi > Entomophthoromycota > Entomophthoromycetes > Entomophthorales > Entomophthoraceae > Entomophthora > Entomophthora muscae. Next base: position 101,208 of record QTSX02005713.1, read on the forward strand.
ATTTGTGGCTTGAATAAGTCAAAGTACCAAAATGATTCACAATTATTTAAATAAACTATTTTTATCTATCTTTTTTATTATTTATTTATTTTTTACCGCAAAAGCCAATAATATTCAGTGCATCATATAAAAATAAATTCTTCTTATCTAGTATAATTAATTTTACTTACTTTTTCTAGTATTCTTAAATGTCTATAATACAATCAAACGTCACATTATTATATATAAATAATAATTTTTGAGTCCTAGTAAAAACAAACTAAATAAAATTAAAACTAAATGAAACCGGGGCACCCATTTATCTGATTGGCTTGGAGGCCAGGGCTTTGGGGAGGAAGAATTCCAAGTGCTTGTAAAAAGCTGCCACCACATTGGGTGGCATCACAAATTGGCTGATCTAAAGAATGTTGAAGAGATTCTCAGTGTCCTGAGGGAGGCCTTGTTTCACCTTATTCTTGATCCACCCAAAGACCTCCTCAATTGGATTCAGGAATGGGGAATATGGGGGGAGGAAGTAGTCTCATTGGGCAGTCTTCAAGGCAGTGGCTGGCAGAATGGCTAGTTTTATCAATTGGCGGGAACTTGGACGCAACCAGATCCACTTTGTGGAGCCCAACATTATCAAGCACAAAAACGTTGGTTGTGCTGCTGTAATTTATCTGAAGGTACTCCTTGACGGCTCAGAGAAAATTGAGAAAGGTCCTGCTGTTATGGGAGCCTTTAATCATCTGATACTGGTTCAACCCGCAAGGACCAAGAAGCACAACCATTGAATAGGTCTGGGAAAAGACAGCTGCACAATGGGCTACGCCATCCTTGGACCCCTTCTTGACCCACCCATGCTTGGGCCTGAGTGAGGAGGAAAACAACAATTTGTTGATATAGAAGAACTGAACATTCCCAGTCTTCTTTAGTGCCAGATATGTCTTGGCATAAATGCGTTGATCCTTGATGGTCTTTTCACTGTTCCTGTTGTATGGAGAAACTCCGAGTACCTTCCATGAGAAGCCCAAATCAACCATATTTTTGTAGACAAGGGTTTTGGAAACAGAAAGTCTGAACTCTGTGGCAAGCATTGATTGGACAGCAAGTGTGTCCAGGTGGCAATCCCTGGCTACCCATTGCTTAATTGCGTTGATGAGTACGGACTGGAGGAGTTATGGCTGTCTTTTTGCCTTGGTAGATTTGGCAATTTACCCAGTGTTGCCATACTTGGTGTTGATGTCAGCAATGTACCTGGTTGTGACACCAAATTGGGACGCAATATCCCAAACCACCATTCCCCTGTTTAAGCAGTTGAGGAGAGCTTCACGCTCACTATCTGTCAAACAACGCCAACCCATTGGCAGGTACCACAGCATCCTGGTTACCAGGCTCAACACAGGGGACAGGGACCTTTGTGTAGAAGGTGGGATCATGCTTGGTTGCGCTGGCGCCGTCAATAGTGGCATAAGACACAGGTGCAGATGGCTCCTCGGTTGTGGCTGATGACTGATATGAGGTATCAAAGACGCAGGGGCAGGAAGTGGCAACTCTTGGGTCAAGAGTGCGGGGCCGGGTGACAACTGGGTACACAGTGGAGGTGTAAGTAACCTCAGTGTTCCCGGTGATCCTGGTGTAGGAGACTTTTGTGGCAGGCCTTGAGAGTGGCTTCTGTCTGGGATTCATGCTGGTTGATTGGGCTTGGGATGCAGGAGGTGGTTGGCTGGCGCTGACACCTTGGGAGGCCTGTGTATTGGCATGACTCCCCTTGAGTTGTGTTCTGGGTCTGTTCTTGGACCCTCTGGGACGCCCTTGTGGACAGGCTGCCCCGCGGGCTGGTGCAGGAGCGGTTTGGGAATGCACTTGACAGTCTATAAAAATAAAATAAAAAATATATTTTAGATTAAATATGCATTAATTTGGATTTATTGGTTTAGTTGTGGGTAGTAATTTTCTCTTGATTTAGCCTTGAATAGTAACAGTATTTCTTTATCTGTGATTTGAAGTGTATAATATTGTATCCTTTCCGGGTTTGGATGATTTTAAAGTTTAATCACTTTTTATGTCTAATTATGGTTATCAATATTGAATTTTTCATTTGATTTTAGTTGTGGTGGAGCTTCTTGATTTAGGTTGGTGTTTCCTAGTGTTCTTATTGCACATTCAATTTAATTTCTAGTTCCCGCAATTAATATCTGAGTTTACTAGTGGCATTCAAAAGTGATTTGAAATTTGGTTCTTGGATTTGACAATCCCGCAATTTAAAAAACATAGTAAACTTAATGAAAATGGTTGATGGATTTGACTGCTTCAAATCTGATTCCAGTTAATTCATTTTGTCCATTGGAAATACACAGTTCAACTTGAACTTTGCAAAGTATCTATGAGTTCCTGCTTTTTTAAATATTCAAATAAATACCCAAAAAAATCAATTTAATTAAAAAAGGCTATCCTGCAAAAGTGACTCAAAATTTGGACCAAGGATTTGACAATCCCACATTTTTATGTTCAGGTTCTGAATTTAAAGTAAAGCCTTTAATTGATGAACTTATCTGCCCCAAGGCAAACACTCCCATTCCAGCACTCATTGCAGAGGCTAAGAATAATGAAAAGAATTACCATATGTGATATGAAGCACATATTGGTAATAAAAAACAGTGAAAACAATAATGTAACAACAATATAAGCCCAACAATGACAGCAACACCAATGGCTCCACCAACTCTAATATTAGATATAACAATGACAACAAACACCATAACAGTAATAACAACAACAGCTCTCATCCCAAGAAAGAGAAAATCACATAGGTTAATTATGTTGATACCATCACTCATTATGTGCTGTAAATCTGTCTTGATAAGTGAAATTATTCTAATAATGGTTAGTATAGAATCCTTTCTCTTCTAACTGTACCTGTGTTTTAATGTAAAAGCCTCAATATAAGTCATATAAAATACTGTAAATTTAGAACCTAATAGTATAAATGCAGAATTTTCAAATCATTGGTCTAAATTTCAAATCACATTTGCAGGCAACTCAGGTGAGTGAAAGCTAAAATATTTAATAAAATCAAACATTTAATTCAACATTTTTTGATTTATTTAAATTGGCAAAGTTTGAATCTTGAGCAGATAACTCAACTAACAAAAGACAAAACTCAGCAAACAAATGCGGGATACATGAATCAGAAATGTGGGATTCTAACGTAAAATCTGATATTTTCTGTAAATCTAACAAATCATAGCCAACATGAAAAAATTACAGATATAAAATCGTAGGATTGTCAAATCCAAGAACCTAATTTCAAATAAGCAATGAGGGAAATTTGAATTAAATATAATTTATAGGCATCTCAAACAGGAAGTAAAAGGATCTAGAGTGGATTTGTGCTAATTTTTTGGGAATCATAGACATTCTTGAAAATCACCCAATTCTGTTTTAGGACAGCTAAAATTTAGATCATAATATTCACCAAATTAGACATACTTAACAATAAAGTTGACTAAAATATACAGTAATTTTCAAACCTGTTGAGATAAACAAAAATTCTCAGACTGAAAAAAATTTAACTCAGTCTAAAAACAAAATTTAAAATCAAGGAATTTATATTAAGTTAAAATAGATTTAGATCCACTTTGATTTTTCTTTTAGACTGAGCTGAATCTGTTTTTAGACTGAGAATTTTGTTTATCTCAACAGAATTGAGAATTACTGTACACTCCTCTTAGTGGGTTTAATTTTTAATTAAAAAACTATAATATCTTCTCCTAACAACAACCAAGTAAGAGAGTTGTTTCCAAGCTGTTGGGAATTTTGACAAAGCAATGATGCCAATTATGACGGAGCTCACAAATTAGGATTTCAGCAACCCACTTCATAAATTAGTAGTATAAAAATCAATGATGCCAAATATGACAGAGCTTGAAGATATGGATTACAGCAGCCAAACACCATAAAGTGATAGTATAAATTACAGGTATATTGAATCAGTAGTAGTCTGCTGATCTGATCCATAAATCAGCCAATGATAAGCGCCGCCACAGCACTTAGTTGTTACATAATTTGCTGCTGCACCACTTTGGAAAAGTTACAGGCATGGCCTAGAAATTTGATCAGGCACCAAACTACTTTTACGTCAGGCGCCACCTGGCAAATATTGTAGGCGCCACCTTACTTTTACATTGAGCATCAAGACGCTGAGTTTGATTCCCCATAATCTCAAATTCCCATATTAATTATATTATTAAGCATTAAGCCTGAATTATGTTTAGGATAGTAGGAAGCAATCCTGAAGGGACTAAACTATTACACGCCAACAAGGGCCACCTGTGCTGAATGAAGATGAAAATATTCTATTAGTTGACGTGCAAAAAGCACCAAATCTAGATTAGTACTGTAAATTAAGGACCTAAACATAAAAATGCAGGATTGTCAAATCATTGGTCCAAATTTTGAATCACTTTTGTGGGATGGCCTTTTTTTAATTAAATTGATTTTTTTGAGTATTTATTTAAATATTTGAAAATGCAGGAACTCATAGACACTTTGCAAAGTTCAAGTCAAACTGCATATTCTCAATAGACAAAATGAATCAACTGGAATCAGATTTGAAGTGTTCAAATCCATCAACCATTTTCATTAAGTTTACTATGTTTTTTGGAATTGCAGCATTGTCAAATCCAAGAACCAAATTTCAAATTTATGTTGAATTCCACTAGTAAACTCAGATATTAATTTCAAGAACTGGAATCCAAATTTAATGTACATTAAGCACACTAGGAAACACCAGCCCAAATCAAGAAGCTCCACTCTGGATAAAATCAAATGAAAAATCCAATCTCAACAACCATGTTTAGACATAAAAAGAGATTAAACTTTAAAATTATCTAAACCTGGAAAGTATATAATATTATACACTTCAAATCACGGATATAGAAACTCTGTTACTATTCAAGGCTAAATCAAGAGAAAATAACTACTCACAACTAAAACAATAAATACAAATAAATACATATTTAATCTAAAATATATTTTATATTTTATTTTTATGGACCGTCAATTGCATTCCCAACCAGCTCCTGCATCAGCCTGCGGGGCAGCCTGTCCACAAGGGCGTCCCAGATGGTCCAAGAACAGACCCAGAACCCAACTTGGGGGGAGTCATGCCAACACACAGGCCTTCCAAGATGTCAGCACCAGCCAACCACCTCCCACATCTCAAGCCAGGAACAGCAGCCTGAATCCAAGACAGAAGCCGCTCTCAAGGCCTGCCACAAAAGTCTCCTATACAAAGGTCATCAGGAATAATGAGGTTACATACGCCTCCAATGTGTACCCAGTTGTCACTCAGCCCACAGTATTGATCCAAGAGTTGCTACTTCCTGGCCCTGCGTCTTTGATACTACCTACAAGCCATTGGCCACCACTGAAGAGCCATCTGTGCCCGTGTCTTATGCCACCATTAATGGCGCCAGTGCAACCAAGCACAATGCCACCTTCTACACAAAGGTCCCCATTCCCTGTGTTGAGCCTTCTAGCCAGGATGCCGCAGTCCTGCCAAGGGCCGGCGTTGGTTGACAGATAGTGAGTGTGAAGCTCTCCTCAACTGCTTAAACAGGTGAATAACAGTTTGGGATATTGCATCCCAATTTGGTATCACAGCCAGATACATTACCAACATCAACACCAAGTATGAAAACACCGGGAAAATTGCAAAATATGCCAAGGCTAAGCGGCAGCCCAGCCTACTTCAGCCCACCCATATCAAGGCAATCAAGCAGTGGGTTACTAATGTTGTAACTGTGCTGTTTTAGCAAAGTTTCAAGGGGAAGATATTTAGAAACTAGATAATAATCTTTATTGAGAGATAGTGATTTTATAGTCATGGTGAATCAAGGATAACATGAACATGATTGCATTGATCACACAGCTGGATGGTAAAGGGGGTGGCTTGATCCTTGTAATGAGTCAAGCGCCAAAACAAGGTATCCACTGTAAAGGATCATCATCTGTTCATGTTGTTGGATTTGGTAATTCAAGTTGACTTCCTAGCCTGGCTTTGATTCACCAGGTAATTGGATTGCGGGTCACAAACCTACTTGGTTAAAACCTTGCTGGCGGGTTGAACCTGCAGTTTTGACACCCCTCCGGCTGAAGGTTGGCCTTCTCTGGGGGCAGGTTGTCAGGGAGGTTGTTGGGATCCTGGGCGCCATATTGAACCAACTGCTGGTTGGTGGCGGGTAACACAGTCTTGCATTGCTTTTTTTTGCCTTGCAAGGTATGAGGCAATCATGGTGGAGGACTTTGTCCTGTTTGCGCTTTCTGAGTCCTTGCACAAGGTAAGTGTTGTTGTTGTTTACCTTTAGGATGATTGCTGGCCCTACTTTCTTGGGTTATAGTTTGCTTTTGTCAACGTTCATGACCCAAACTTTGTCCCCAACTTCATTCCTATTGCAGATGGGAACAAAGGTCTTCTGTAGACGTTCCTCTTCTTTTGCTGCTTGTTCTTTATTGGCCTCTGCAATGTGAGGATCTGAGCGTGGGGGGACTTTACTTGGAATTTCCAGCTTAGGTCCTGTCATTGCTTGAATGATATTTGGCTGTGTGCCGTATACCAGTTCAAAAGAGCTTTTTCCAGTGGAAATGTTCACTTGGGTTTGACACTCAAGTAACACAGTTGACATCTGCTTATGCCAGTCTTCAGGCTTGCTGGCAGTGAGTTTGTCCAGGGCTTGCACAAGGCTACCGTTTAGCCTCTCTACACGCCCATTGGCCTGCGGGTGATATGGCGTTGTTACAGTGTGTTTGACCCCATTCTTTGCAAGGTATACATTAGTGTTCTTGGAGGTTAATTCTTTCCATCCATCAGTTATCAGGAGTTCTGGCTTTCCGAACTTGCTGATTATCTCCTTGCCAATACAGTGTTGCACATTATTCCCAGTGTGGGCCTTTACTGCTTGGGCTACTGGCCAACATGTCGCAAAGTTGATGGCGGTGATGATGTATTTATTATCATTGTGTTTCCCTGGCATGGGGCCAACAATGTCAAGAGCCCATACTTTTAAGGGTAGTTGTGTGCAGATAGAAAGTACAGACTTTGGCAGGGTTTTGCTCCTGGCAAACATTTTGCATACTTCACATTGTTCTAGCACCTCTTGGACATTGCAAAACAAGGTTGGCCACCAGGCCTTATGCTCAAGGAACTCATATAGGTTTTGACTCTTGGTGTGGCCAAGGTCTCGGTGGTAGTGTAGAATGGTGTCCACTCTTTGGTGTGTGGGTATGTAGGGAATGGTTGTGCCATCAGACATTTTTCTGTTTAAGGTTCCATACACGTTGGCAAATAGGTGTTTGTTTTTGATAACAGTTTCTTTTGTGATATCAGTGGTGCCAGGAGGGAACCCTTTGTCTTTTGTTTGTAGCACTAAGAGAGGCCAGTCTGGGTTGAGCCCATTTTTTCCTCGCAAAGCGCGGACATACAGGCGTGAGAGGGCGTCTGCCATGGCAAGCTTGGCCCCAGGTTTGTATTGGATGAGCATGTTGAATCTCTCTAACAGCTCCATCTGTCTGGCTTGCCTCTGGGATAGGTTTGCTTGAGTCTTGAAATAGATGAGCAACTTGTGATCTGTCAAGGCAGTGAACTCTTCCTGTTGCTCCAAATAGCAGCACCATTTAACTAGACAGTGCACAATTACCAACAGCTCCTTGCTGTGTATAGGATAGCGGCATTTACTGTCTGTCAACTTGCGTGACTTGTAGGCCACAGGCAGGAAGTCACCAGCGTTGTTCTTAATTTTTAGTACTCCTCCAATGGATGCATCAGAGGTGTCTGTCTCCATTTGGTACTCCCCATTGCATTTGAGGTACTGGAGGATGGGCACTGTTGTGAGTTTCTCCTTAAGGCAGCGGAAACAAAGGTCACTCTGAGGGGTCCACACAAATTTGGACTTAACGCCAGCTATGGCAGACAGAGGTGCAGTCAGTATGCCGCAATCAGGTATAAACTGTTGTACATAAGCAACCATCCCTAGGAAAGTGCAGAGTTATGACTTGTCTTTTGGGGGGGGGGGCATCTTGCAGATGGCCTGGATCTTTTGGTTGTCAGGTTTAATGCCGTCTTTTGAAACTATGTGCCCCAAGAAGGGTGGTTGTTTGCGGAAGAACTGGCATTTGGAGGGTTTGGCTAGGAGTTTGTGTTTTGCTAGAGTGGCAAAGACTGCTTCCAGGTCCTTGTGATGCTGTTCCACTGACAGGCTGTAAACAATGATGTTGTTTAGGTATACCAGGGCATGTTTGCCAATGTGGGGTGCAAACACTTTGTTTGTGAAGGTTAAAAAGGTTGACAGAGCATTGGTCATACCAAAATTGAGCACCACACATTAATAAAAAATACTTGGTGCATAAGGCTGTTTTGGGTATGTCCTCTTCTTTGATGTGGATCTGGTTATAGCCTGCTGTAAGATCAATTTTGGAGAAGACCGTAGCGCCGCCCAAGACATCAAAGAGGTTGTCAATGAGCGGTAGTGGATAGCAATTCTTGATAGTGACTTTGTTTAGGGCTTGGTAGTCTGTGACTAGGCGCAGGGTACTGTCCTTTTTTGCTAAAAAGAATACTGCCACACCAAAAGGGGACTGTGAGGGGCGGATAAGTCCTTTCTCTAATGCCTCCTTTAGATAAGCGCGCAGGGCGTTGTCTTCATTAGGAGTGAGGCGGTAGATGAGGTGTGCCTTAGGTACCGCTCCCTTGAGTTGGATGGAATGCTGGATGTGCTTCTCAAGGGGCAACCCGGGTAGAGCTTCCTTGAAGATTTCTGGGTGTTGGGCTACAATTTCACGGTCCTGTGGCGTGGTGGTATCCTAGTGATCCTTAAAATGGATAACCTTGTATTGGCACAAGTCCCAGTCTATTTTCTTGAGGTTCTAATGTTTGTCCAAGGTCTCTGTGATGCGCACAAAGACATGGTCACACAGGAACTGATCCACGGAGTCAGGGTAGATTTGATGATTGACGCCTTTGCGTTTGATGGTCAGTACTGAGGTTACCCAATCTACGTGGGGGTTGTTATTTTGTAACCAGTTGAGTCCCAGTACAATGTCAAACTTGGGGAAGTCAATGATAAGACATTGAATAGTGGAGTGGAGGCTCTATAGCATAACAGAGAAGGGGGAAGTTTCCCGTTTCACGGCAATGTGATGTTCATCAGCTAAAATCACGTTCTTAATCCGCAAAGGATTAGTGGCTAACTTGAAATTGTCAACAACGCTACTGTTGACCAGGGTTTGGTCTGCGCCTGAGTCCAGAAGGGCTGAGCCTGTGTAACTGCAAAAACAGAAAGGATAGGACATCAATTTATTTGGGTGTCTGGCAATGGTGTAGAGCACTGGGTCTTCCAAGGGGACTTGAACCATTGGGCATTGATCCACGTCCTCTGGGCGGTACTCATCCTTGGGCAAGTATGGGATAGTCTGGGGAGAGCTTGGCTTGCTTAATGCTCTCCCCAGGATTTCCCCTTGTCCTGGTTGTCTTGAGTGGTCACCACACAGAAGTGGGTTTAGTTTGACTATGCGTTATTGTTGTTCCTGTATCCATTTGAACTGGCGGGCTTGTGGTTGTTGCTGCCATTGCTGTTTCCAGGGGGTGGTCTGCTGGAGCGTCCACTTGAATGTGAGTCCTTGGGTTGTTCTCTTTTCCCTGTTTGTGCATTGTGAAGTGCATTGGATGTTTGCTCTTCCTTCTTGGCCTTGCAGTAGAAGCTTTGCAAGTTGGTTACTTGATCCAGGTTCACGTGTCTCATTACGTGCAACTTGAGGGCGTTGTAATACATGAGGCGCGTGGCTGGGTTGTCAAAGACCATATCAGAGGGGGAAAGCAGGCAGAGTTCCTTGTAAGCACAGGTAAGCTCCTTTAAGGTACCAGTATGGGTTAAATTCTTTACTTGGCGGATGAAAATGAGTGTGGTGTCCTTCAGCACAAATCTTGTCAGGAAGTCCTGCTTGAAGATGTCCCAGTTCTTCTCAGTGTGTTCCTCATGCCACTTGTTGCACCAGGTACCAGCATCATGCGTAAGTTGAATGGAGATCTCTGCAATCCAAAATCCCTGTGGGCATTCCATCTGAGTTAGCTTGCTTTGATAAGATTGGATCCAGGCTGCGGCGTTGTTGTCGTTGGATCCTGCAAAAGGTTCTAAGGCGGCACTCCAAAGTCTCTGAGCCACGTAGGCTGGCATGGTGCTTTTGTCAGTTGGTTAGGGCAAGGATGAGGGAGCCTGAAAGAACCCTTGTGCAGAAATAGCGTTGAAAGCAGGAGTGGGATCACCATGTTCTGGTACAAGACAAAGCCATCAGGTATTGCGGTAACAGGAGTGTACAGGGTCCAGTTGGACGGAAGGCCAGACATAGTTCTGTCAAGGATATGTTGGCCGCGGTGTGTGCTGGCAACAGGCGGAATTTTTCAAGATAAGGTAGGATGGAAAACCTACCTGTGTTACAATGTTGTAACTGTGCTGTTTTAGCAAAGTTACAAGGGGAAGATATTTAGAAACTAGATAATAATCTTTATTGAGAGATAGTGATTATATAGTCATGGTGAATCAAGGATAACAGGAACATGATTGTGTTGATCACACAGCTGAATGGTGAAGGGGGTGGCTTGATCCTTGTAATGAGTCAAGCTCCAAAACAAGGTATCCACTGTAAAGGATAATCATCTGTTCATGTTGTTTGATTTGGTAATTTGAGTTGACTTTCTAGCCTGGCTTTGAGTCACCGGGTAATTGGATTGTGGGTCACAAACCCGCTTGGTTGGAACCTTGCTGGCGGGTTGAGCCTGCAGTTTTGAAACCAAGGATTGCCACCTGGACTCACTTGCTGTCCAATCAATGCTTGCCACAGAATTTGGACTTTCTGTTTCTAAAACCCTTGTATACAAAGCAATGGTCAAATTGGGCTTCTTGTGGAAAGTGCTTGGAGTTTCTCTGCACAACAGAAACAATGAGAAGACCACCAAGGATCAACACATTTATGCCAAGACATATCTGGACCTAAAGGAGACTGGGAATTTTCAGTTCTTCTACATTAACAAATTGTTGTTTTTCTCCTCACTCAGGTCTAGGCATGGGTGGGTCAAGAAGGGGTCCAAGGATGGCGTAGCCCATTGTGCAGCTGTCCGTTCCCAGACATATTTTATGGTTGCTCTTCTGGGTCCTTGTGGTTTAGATCAATACCAGATGATTAAAGGCTCCCATAACAACGTGACATTTCTTGATTTTCTCTGAACTTTCAAGGAGTATCTCTGGATTAATTACTGCAGTACAACCAACATTGTTGTGTTGGATAATGTTGGGCTCCACAAAGTGGATCTTGTTATGTCTGAGTTCCCCCATCAACAAAAACAGCCACACCTCCAGCCACCGGCTTACCAATTGTCCAATGAGACTTCTCTTCCTCCTGCCATATTCCCCATTCCTGAATCCAATTGAGGAAGTCTTTGGGTGGATCAAAAATAAGGTGAAGAAAGGCCTTCCTCAGGGCACTGAGGATCTTTAACATCCTTGAAGTCAGTCAATTCAAAATGCCGCTTGATGTGGTAGCGGCTTTTTACAAGCACTTAGAATCCTTTCTCCCCAAAGCCCTGGCCTCCAAGCCAATCAGATAAATAGTTGCTCTGGGTTTTATTTGTTTTTATTTTTTTTATTTATTTTGTTTTTAATGGGGCTTGAAAATAATACTTTATGCTATAATGACGTGACATTTGATTGTATTATAGACATATAAGAATACCTAGAAAAGGTAAGTAAAATTAATCATACTAGGTAAGAGGACATATATTTTTTATTCTAATGCACTGAACATTCTATTGACTGTTGCACTAACAAATAAATAGATTAAAAAAGATAGAAATAGATTAATTTTATTTAAACTTTTGTGAATCCTTTTTGGTACTTTGGCTTTTTTAAGTCACAAATTGGACCTTGCAGGTTGTCAGGAAATCCTGATCTATTAGGGTTGACTGATCCATATTCCTATTGCTAAAGCTATGGGTTGATACTGGACAGAGCACAGCCAGAATGAAACAGCTATTCCAGAATACAGAGAAACTATAACAAGACTGATATAGTTTACAATTCAGAAGACACCTGAGACATTCTGGGTCTCAGGTCACAGGGCAACCCAGAAGCTTCTATAATTAGATACTAGGCATTCTGGAACCCAAATTAGACGCAAACCTGACCTCAAGAATAAAACAGGGAATTACAACATCCTGTTTCACCAAGAAGTGAGACAGAAAACCGCCTGCACACATTTTGCATTATACCAAGCGCAAGGCAAGGTCGGCCAAATGAATGTAAACTTAGTTGGCCTCAACTAAGTCAAGGAATATCTAAGCTGAAGAGGGGAAATCAGCAGCCTAGAATATTACCTTATTCCAAGACCTATTCAGGTTTTGGGATCCAACTCTGGGGATGAAACTAGTAGCTTGGGGATGATAGGCTAGCTAGTAAGAGTTGTCCGCAGCTAGACACTAGTCTGGCTGCTAGCTTTTGCACTATGAAAAGTCCTTCCAAGATCACTTGGAGGACAGAAAATTAATACCAATCAACATTACTACTAGTCCAAATAGTAGTAGTGTCAAGTACAGTAAGAGCAACTTATTGATACTTTCAGAATCCTGCCAACTCACCATAGACGGTGTTGCGTCTCCAAAAGACCACAGGACTCTCCCAACACTTGGCTTAAGCGGCAACAAAACACAGCCTGTTGCTGCAACCACACACTAATTGGAAACATATCTGTCATCATACAGACACCCCTATCCCAACATGCTTAACTCTCCTAATAAAAACAATCTCTCTTCTTCTTCAAGAACCAGAAATCTTGACACAGGTCATCATCTGATCCTTATTATTTCAGTGCCACTATAGCCACACAACACAGAAAACAATGAATTTCATGTATTGCTTACTAATTAGTACTTAGGACGCGGGTCAAGCATATCAAATATATTTATCAAATAATATTATGAGCGAAAGGTAATTTGAGCTCTAAACAATCACTTGTTTAGAACAATAGTGGAGTGGGCTGCATGATGCGGATAATTCAATTCTTATTGTTTTTCTATGTAATAAATGAACCTGTATATGACAAGCTAGTAAATAAAAACATTTTTAACTTAGTTTTTATTATTTGATGTGGTTGTAACTATAACTAATGTCTTGTAATATATTTAGATACATTACTATTATAATTTGCCTATTAAAATTTAAAACAATCTTAAAATATTAAAAGTAAAATTATAATTATAAATCTCAAAATTTTTTATTAAAGTTTAAATATTAAAAAATTAAATATTATTTTAAATATTAAAATTTATATATTAAAGTTTAAATATTTTTATTTAATTGTGAATTATTTAATATTGAAATATTTAATATTAAAATTTTAGTAATTAAAATATTTAATATTAAAATTTTAATAATTTTAATAAAAAAATAAAAAATAAAATTTAAGTTGTAAGAGATGATTTAAAAGGGGATTGCAAATTGCTAAGGTGGATGCAATATTTCCGGGATATTATTCCCCAAAATTATATTTTCTGCTAATACATCCAATTGGGACCACATACTCTTCTGTACGTGGTAGACAACTCTGGCGCCAATTTCTAGAGGGGTAACGCTCAACACCCTGGTGGTGACTGAGCGTCTTATAAAAGGCAATATCAAAAGCAAATTAACAAGGAGTTGGTTCTCTGGAGGTATTGTGTACCTGTACAACAAAGCTAATATAAAACAGTCATATAATACATGCTCTACAGTTTGGTAGCCCTGCAGTGTCTTTGTTTCATCTAGTGCCAGCTGGCAGATGTCCATTTGAAGGGGGAAGTCCTCCAGCTTCTTCACATTGGCCTTCATAATGCAGTATAGTTGTGGTGATCTACATGTTTGATGGTTTGCAGGCGGGGCTGATGTTGGCCAAGCTAAGTAAGGCCTGGCTAGAAGAGGATTTAGATGAAGAAATGGCTGGCCTGGATGCAGGAAGGCTGATGAGGGCACTAAGATGGACTGGTGGCTGGTTAGCTGGAGAGCTAGAAGATGGGGTTGAAGAACTGGGTCAAGGACTAGAAGATGTGAGTGCAGGAGCAGTAAATGACTTGGAAGGACTAGCCAGACTTAAAGCAGAGGCTGGATGAAGTGTCTTTTGAGAGGAAATTGGTTCTAAAAGAAGCAGTTAAAGAATAGTTAAATACTGCCTGATTATGATTAAAAAAGACTTGTAAATTATATAATGGAAAAGAAAGAAAAAGAAAAATAACCTATAGTTTATTAGAACTATATGTTATTTTAAGAAGAAAAATTAAAGAGAGAAGGGGCCAGAAAGAAGCAGGAAAAAGAACAGAGAAACTCTGAAGGCAAAAGAGCAAATTTTTCCAAGAACAACTAGGAGAGATGAGAGGGCAAGTGGCAAGCGGGTTCAAATCACAAAATTTTGAAGAAAACACGGAGAAACACGGAGAAATTCTGTAAAATTGAGGGGTCCAAATTCAACTAAGTAAAACATATACAAAAGCGCTCAAGATTTGCTGGGGAAACGTGACAGGAATCATAGCAAAACTATTTGAAATGCAGAGCAGTTGTTTACCCAAAGCAAGACAGCCTTGGGTTCAAACCAGGGTCAAGAGTGAGTCATCTGGGGAAACTGTTTTGGCAAAACCGTTGAATTGAGGCATATGATTGGCTGCAAGACGGAGTTTATTAAATCAGTGTTTTAAGGGCTTTAACTTAAGAGTTCAAGCCTAAAAAATGAGGAGCAGAAGCAGAAAATTCAGGGCTTTCATTGGCTGCAGTAAGTGCAAAGGTTTAGTATATTATAGAGAGAGAAAAACAGGATAGTTTAAGCTTCTGGAAACCAGAGTTCTAAGAGAGGATTTTGGTCTGAAACAACAAGCTATAAAAGGGAGAGCCTTCTGAGACTCTTTAGGGACTGGAGAAGGGTGGATTACAAAGGTCACAGGGACTGGATGAGGTGGATTACAAAGGCCACCAGGACTGGATGAGGCCACAGAGACTAGACTAGACTGGACTGGACTGGATTGGACTAAACTGAACTGGAGAAGGGTGGATTACAAAGGCCACGGGGACTGGACAGTGGATCAGAGAGGCCACAAGGAATACAGAAGGAGCATAGGACTAGGATAAAGGTGCAGAAGCCAAGGATAAAGGAGCCAAAGCTGGAACAAACCACAGGGGCACAAGGCAAGGGTGCAGGAGCCCAAGACAAAGGTGCAGAAGTCCAAGACCAAGTACAAGGAGTCCATGATATTGTTGGAGGACTCCAAGTATTGGAAAATTCATATTATTTCCTTGACCCCATGGGCAATACACCAGAAGGTTTCTAAAGGGATCTTCCTTCTGAGAGTGAATAAAAGCCCATCTCAACCCCTATACATATTTCTGAGATACATTTTCCCCTTACTAGAGAATGACAACCCCTTCCAGCTGGTCCCTGGCTACAATCCAGGACACACTTGGGGACTGGCGGACAGGAACCCCACAGTAGTACTACCCTGAGGTAAACAGCAAAATGCAGTTGCTGTGAGGTATAGATTTCCGCAAATAAGCAGAATTTCTTGTAGATTATAACTAATTAATTTTTATAGGCTGTGTTTGAAAAATTGAGTAAAGGAGAGTTGGGCATTTTGGAGGCATCCACAACCCACACCTCTGAAAATAATATGAATGAAGGTTTTATCTTATTGACTAAAAATTCATCACCTGTTTGATTTGATATCCTTTTATTTAATTATTGAATATTGCGCTTTGATGTTTTCTTGTGGAACTTGAAATTGACTTTTTTCAGGTTTATTTCATATGTGTTCATACTCAAAAATTGAAATCATTCAAGGCATTCAAATTTATATTTATAGAAATTCATGTTGACATTTATTTGGATATCCATCATTCCTTTGAAGTTGATACTTGCTCCTACTTCATAGGTTTCTTGACCCAGGTTGAGCTTCCTTCTGGCACTTTGAATTCTCTATTCATTGCATCTTTTGTTACATATTGATTTATATTATCTTGTACTATTTTTATTTGATTTTTATTTATTTGTTTTACAGGGGCTACCAGTGATTGGTAACCCCCGTAGAACCAACTTGGCGTAAAAGCCACCACTTCCACAACCTTGTCCCCATCCCTAGTTATAACTAAAGTAAATACAAATAAAACATAAAAAGACTTACTGATTGTTTCCCCTGTGGCTCCCTCAGCCACAGGCGCCCCTTCAGCAAACTTCATGAGCATTGGCTGCTCTTCATTTGTTTTCTGGGTTTGATTTTCCTTATTTTCCGGGTTACTTGTGTTTCCTCTTGATTTTCATTAGTTGAATTTTCTTTGTTTTTTGAGGCTCTCCTGCTTCTTGACTGTATAATGTTTTCATCTGTTTCCATTTGATTATTTCCTCTTTGTTGGTGTTTATTTCCTGTGGAATTTCAGTTCCTTCAATCAGTTTAAACTTCTTATTGTTTTCTTTGGCCCCTTGCCAGAACTCCCACAAATTGTAGACTGCATCATTGAACTTCAGACTTGATAGGATTGTTCCCTGTAGATTGAGCAACACTTCTTTGTTCTTTTCATCTATAATATTTCCTAGTTTATTAAGAGCATCTTCTTTTGACTGGATTAGTGGCTGGCCCTTTTTACCTAGCTTTCCTGTTACTATTTCCCTGATATTTTTTTCTATTTCAACAACATTTTGCAGGTGTGCTTCTAATTTATTCATCAAGTTATAGATATTTGACATTTTTTTGAATTACATTAAAAACTGGTTTTTATAGTACTACCTTCAACACATGAATATTTTTCATCATCATTAATAAATTAAAGACCATAAATGTAAATATTACATTAGAATATTGCAATTAGACACCAACTCTTGATATTTTGATATTATAGCATAACCAATTCATTTTGTTTAATAAAATTTATTGTAAACAAGGCCTTTTTTGTTGTAATTTATTTAAATTGACTGTGTTTATATTAGAGAGCCATTTTCATTTATTACAAATATTGATACATAGTTCATTTTAAGTCTGCATATTTACCTAATGTAATAATTCTATAAAAATTTTAGTTAGATTTTGCGAGGTAATAATAATGTAATGTGTTATTAAATTAATGTTTATTATCATTAATTGGCTGATTTTCTTTGCTGTGGCAATTGTACATTTTCTGATATTTACGCACTAGTATCCAATTGGTTGGCTTCACATCCAATCACACAGACAATAGGAAATCAAGTTGCTACCCTGAGACCAGATGTGGTTGGAGTGGCAACCATGTTTCCTATTGCCTGTGCAGTTGGATGTGAAACCAACCAATTGGATACCAGTGCATAAATATCAGAAAATGTACAATTGCCACAGCAAAGAAAATCAGCCAATTAATGATAATAAACAGTAATTTAATAACACATTACATTATTATTACCTCGCAAAATCTAACTAAAATTTTTATAGAATTATTACCAATAGGTAAGAATACAGGCTGTAAAATGCACTATGTATCAATGTTTGTACTAAGCATTAGTGGCTCTCTAATATAAACACATTCCATTTCAATAAATTACAATGAAAAAGGCTTTGTTTACAATGGATTTTATTAATAAAAATACATTGGATTATGCACACAATATCAAAATCTCAAGAGTTGACATCTAATTGCAATATTCTAATGCAACATTTACATTTATGGTCTTTAATATATTAACAATGATAAAAATATCCATGAAAATAATTATGTTACCACATCAAATGTACAACATTATTTACATATGGGAAACTCTAATAATGTAAAAAATATTATTAATTATGAACTGAAAGAACAAAATCAATTTTAATAAGTTGTCACAAAGAAAAGTTTTATTTTACTCATCAAAGGACAAGTAGGGGAGGGAATGGGCAGAAAGAACATTATCTTCATCTGCGCCTGTGAAAGGGACAGCATCAGAGATAGTGGTGAGGGAATGGGTGGTGGTTTGGGAGTCAGGGTTGGAAGGCAGGTGGCTTGATGGGGGGGTTGGTGAGACAGGGTTTGTTGACTGGGAAGGGGCAGCAAGAGCAGATTGCTTCAATTGCTCAAATTCTTCTTCTGTCACATATGCAGGCTTGACAAAACAGATGGAGTGGCGTGGGGGGAGGCAGGGGTCCTTTCTGGACTTATCACTATCACTTGCATAGAAGATGATGAGATCAAATAAGTCCTGGACAGACGCAAAAGGGAAAAGCTCATACCCCTTATCAATTTGGGTGCATAGTTCATTGTAGGTGGCAGGCTTTAAGCGCCTGAGAGCAGAACCAAAATTATAGAGACATACATCTACAAGATGCATGTTGGCGTGGTTGATGGGGTAGGATAAACAGGTATTCCCCACAGCCCTGATTTCTTGGGTTGCTCATTCCTGCTACTCCATCTCAGCAGTCAGAACAACTGTGTACGCAGCGTTTTGGATAGCCCACTCCTCCAGCATGGCCTTGAGCTCTGTCTGGTAGGCATACCCATCTGCTGTGTTTGACAAAGCCGAGTAATGATTGACCCCCAATGGGGAAACTACCAACAAAACCCCAACAAATTGATACAGGATTGGCCTGCACTTGTATACGTCAGACTGGGCACGCTTTTCTCCATAGTCTTGAATAATTGCAGAAATCTTGGCATACAACAGGAAAATTATGTCATTACAGGCCCTTATTGCCCTCCCTGTGATAAAATTAATAATGGTTGCATTGTACAGGTTGGTATCCACCAAACTTGGGCCACTGATAACCTGATTGGATAAGAGTCTGGCAGTAACCACAACTATGTGCATCCACAAATTCACCGTTCTCTTATTGGTGAAAATGCTGTGGAGTCTCAGTTGGAGACAGACCTGGACCAGGAGCATCCACAGGTCACACTCCATATTAGCCATCATGAGAGGGTGGACTTTTTCACCTTCAGTTGAAGAAAAGGCACAAGTTGGGGTTTTCTTGGTAGGGGGCCACAATTTGTGTGCTCGCAGGGTTGCAGCCACAGTGGACTTTGCAAAACCCATCACAGCCGCAATTTCCCCAAGGGATCTAGGCATCCCTTGCTTTTCAACCATTTTGAGAAAAATCTCCAGAGTGATCAATTTTTAACTGCGTCTTGCAGGCTAATTGGCTAGAGGTGAGATGTGTCTGTCTTGGGAACTGGACATTGCCATCTGATAAGCTGTTTCTGGATTCTGGATTCCCTGGGTGACCACTTGGCTCATATGGCTGGTTCTGGATGCCATTGTTGATCTGGGATTTGGATTGGCGGCTGGCTGTGCATGATGGGCAAACAGGGCCATGCTTGAGGATGCAGGAGAAAGAACAGACTCCTGGGTGGGGCTTGTGAAGGGGCCTGCGGATTGGGAGTGGCCACATACAGAGGCTTCACTGTAAAGAGACCCAGCATAGCCCTGCATGATTTTGTCAAGGCCAGGGAACAGCTTGTTGACTTGGTTGCTATTAAAAGAAGACATAATAAATTTTTATTGAAAAATTTAAACTCAAAAAGAGGAGTGTATATTTTAGTCAATTTTATTGTTAAGTATGTTAAGTTTGTGAATATTACAATCAAAATTTTAGCTGTCCTAAATTAGAAAAGGGTGATTTTTGAGAATGCCTGTGCTTCCTAAAAGAATCAGCACAAATCCACTCTAGATCCTTTGGCATCCTTTTTGAGACACCCATAAATTATATTTATTTAAACTCCTTGCAATTGTTGTTGCAATCAAGTTTCCAGACTTGCCTGCTAACATATCTCACAATACACAGGGGGCACTCAATGAGTTGCCCCTTGACATATCTAACAACATGGACCAATCTGATGGCAATATCAAATAGCAAGGCACTTCATCCTAATTAGGAGCGCTACCAATTTGCCCTGCTGATCTCCACACAAGTTATTCCTTGGCTTTGAACCTTACATGGGATTTCCCACTATGCCACCCCCTTGTGGCCTTGTGGGTCTCCCCATATGGTATATTAATCTTAATATTATACAATAAACAATACCTTATTCTATTCATTCTTGTCCTTTTTGATTGGACTGTTGTCTTCCCCAATCCAAATACTGAACTATTGTTGGTTCAGTTGCAACATTGGTAGCAGCAGTAGGTTCACAACCTACCTAATATAAAAATTCCCCCTAAGAAAGGAAAGAGTACAGGCTGTATGGCTACTCCCCATCAAGAGACCTTCCTGCCAATCCCTGAAGGGGACATCCCCAACAGTTATGTTTTTTATCAAGACCAGCTAGTCCTTGTGAATGTGTATAATTGACTCTGCCTTGGGCAGCGTGACGCCAGTGCCACTCCTTCCCAGTAAGACCTCTCACAACACATGCTCAACCTTCAGCTGGAATCCTTTGCGGGTGGGGTCAAAGGAGCCAACATTGCCAGTTGTCTTCAATCCACCAAAACTCGCCTTTGTATCTGAAAGGTTCCTGAACCCATGTGGGTTGCCACTGCGTCTGGGCACCTCACGGGGCCTGCCGCTGTGTGGTTCACCAACTGGGCCAGTCAGGAAATTGAGGTCACCTGGGCAGCATTCTGAGATGCCACAAAGTCCAGCTACAGCAAAACCTTCTTGCCTATTGTGGTGGGAACTCCCCTTTTAGCAATTAAACAAACTGGATCTGTTCCCAAGTACCTAGCCGCCTGGCAACAAGTTCTTGCTGCTCCCAAAAAGCTGTAACTGACAGAAATGCAATGCTACTCACCCTCATCATCAATGGGTTAAAACCCTGTATCTGTAAGCGGGTCCCCATAGATTGTTGCACCTCCATTGATGACTGCTACAAAGCCATTGTAGAGGCCAACATCCAGGATTTGATGGGTTTCTGCCGTACTAGTGACGCTCCACCTCAACCTTGTGCAACACCTGGCAGCGGCCACAACCAAGTGGGCTGCCGCCAACCCCACCAGAAGGAAAATGGAACCAAACACCACTGCAAGGGGTAACTCCAGCTAGCACAAATTGAGGATCAGGGAAAAGCCTGGAGGTTGTAGCTACTAGAGGCTCTACAACCCCACTTGACCCTTCCTCTCAATTCCTGCTTTCAAAGAATCCCTGCAACTACAACATCCACGAGGTTGAAGCCCTTGATGTCTTCTAGGTCCACAGTGACAACCCTGTGCTTCAAGAAAGTCATTCTTCAAATAAAGTAACCCACTTACTTATCCCTTCTGTTTCTGTGGGAACACCCACAAACTACTGGTAGATACTGGGGCTGACCACACTATGGTGGACCAGGCGTTTGCTGACTCCCAACAACTAGATCAAGTGGCTAGAAGGTTCAAGGCAGTACAAGTAGCTGATTCCTGCAGAGTTGCCATCACCCATGAGACAGTACCCTTCTCTGTGAGAATGGGGAACGTCCAGGTCAAGCTCTCTGGGCCAATCATGGCAGGGCTCAGCCACAACGTAATTGCTGGCCTCAACTGGCTCCGTCACAACTTTCCCTACATCAACTGGGATACATCTGTTATTACCCTCAATAGAAATGGGGTGTGCTTCCAGATCTATCCCATTGAAATGAGCAAGCTAATCCACAACACTGTGTTTGTTAGAATGACAGAGACAGGCTTGTACAACTTCAAGGGGGGGGACTAGACTTTAATCAATGCTCAGTCAAAGTTATCTGCGCTGAGTCATTGGCAGCCCCTCCCCTGACCACTTTGCCTCCACCAGCACTTGTCACACTCCTCAAGGAGTATAAGAAAATATTCAGTGAAATACTGGACCAACTACTTCCCCCAAGAAATCCAGCATTCTGTACAACTCCAAGGGTTGTTACCTAAGGTAAACCCCTTATATTGTCTTACACCAAAAGAAGATGAGACCCTCTACCAGCACCTTGTGGACGCTCTTGACAAGGGCTTCATTTGCCCCTTGCTCTCTCCATAAGGGGCGGCTGTCTTCTTTGTAGCCAAGAAGGACGGGTCCCTTTGTCTGGTAACAGATTACTGCGCCTTAATTGAGGTGACTGTTAAGAATAAGTACCCCTGCCGCTGATTGATGACCTGTTTGATACACTTGAAGATGCAAAGGTCTTTAGCAAGATTGATCTCACTGCGGGGTACAACCAGGTCCGCATTGCACCAGGGGATGAGGCAAAAACTGCCTTCTGCACATGCTACAGGTTGTTTGAGTGCTGGATCATGAACTTCAGAATGACCAACGCTCCTTCCACCTTTGCCATGTTGATGAACAAAGCCTTTGAGGATCTGGTTGGGAAATGTGTGGTTGTGTACCTTGACAACATTATTGTCTTCATTCAAGATCAAACCATGCACCTCCAACACCTCCGTGCTGTCCTCAACACCCTTTGGAAAAATCAGCTAAAAGCTAAACCCTCCAAATGCAAGTTTCTCAAGTCAGAGTTGCTATTAATTGGGCACACCATCTCTGCCCAAGGGATAAATCCTGACCCTGCCAAAATCAAAGCAATCACCTGCATGACGCCTCCCATTGATGTGGGCCAGGTGCATACATTCTTAGGCATGGAGCCTACGTACACAAGTTCATTCCCAATTGCAAGGAACTAATTGCACCTCTCACCAAGCTCCCCAACACCAAACAGCGCTTACATTGGACCCCTGCCAGAGATCAAGTTTTTGAGATATTGAAGCAAAGACTCACAACAGCACCAGTACTGCAGTTCCCAAATCAAAACCACCAGTGCAAACTCAAGACTGACGCCTCTGAAAGGGCCATAGGGGGCGTGATAAGGGTAAAAACTGACAATGGCGTCTTCCTCCCTGTGGTATATGAGTCCAGGAAGCTTAATGACTTGGAACAACGTTATCCCATTCACAATAAAGAATTAGTGGCCATTGTGCACTGCGTTGAGAAGTGGCGCTGTTACCTGGAAGGAGCTACCTTTCCACCCCGCGTCCTGACAGACCACAAGTCACTCCAGTACTTCAATATGCAGTCCCACTTGACACGCCACCAAGCAGGCTGGGTCATATGTCTGTCCCCCTACCAGTTGTGCATTGAGTACAAAAATGGGAAGGAACTTGTCACAGCTGACACACTCTCACAACTCTATGTACGTCCATCACTGGGAACAATGGCTTGGACCCAGATTAGCCCATGCTCTACCTCTGCCCTGAGGCAACTCATTACAAAGGCCTTAACTTGGTAACCATCACCAAGTTGAAGGACAAGAGTCAGTTCACCACCAATGTTGGTAACATCTGGGTCATTATTTGTTAGATTAATCTGTTTCCTATTAACTGTGCCACTTAACACTTTAAAATTTTGTTTTAATTTTCTTATCAATAAATTTAAATAATTATAACAATTTTATCAAAATAAATCTTATTTAATCCTTATAATATAAAAACCTATATTAAATTAATCATTTTCTACTTACAGCTAAATTAAACTGTATTAAAAGCTAGTAACAATCTTATTTCATATACCATTATTTCTTGAAAGCTGATTAGTAAAAAATGACATCATTCTAAAAATAGAAACATAAAAATACAATAAAACTGATACAATGCTTTTTGTTGGAAATTAAATTGTTGCCTAAAATCTTAGCTTTTTTAAAAATATTTAATTTAAAATATAATAATTTTTGAATCCCTCTTTTTAAAAAGAGGGCAGACAGCTTTTTTGCATATTTAATAAATAAATAATAAATAATTTTGGATTTGTTTTATAAAAAATCTAGTAAAAAGTTAAAAAAACTAAAACTAAAACTAAACTTTTATTGAAATTTCAGTGATCTCATTTAGCATAAGTAATTTATTCTTAAGTTAGATTTTATAAAAAATATATAATAAGAACTTATAAGAGAGTAAAAGTTTTTCTTTCCAAATTCTTAAGTATTTAATATTAATAAAATGGCATTATACAACTATTTAATAAAATTATATTTTTATACTTTATGCTAGAGATAATATGTATAAAAAATTCAAACATAAAAAAGAATGTATCAAAATCTTGCTTTATTTAATTAAATTTTATAAAGGTTGAAATTTATTTAAACTAAATAAAAAATGATCTTAGTCATTGTATCTATAAAAATAAGATACAACTTTAATTATACAAGCAAATATTTATATGTGATTAAAAATAACATTTTTGTTTTGATTGATTTAAGATATATAAAGTTCATTTTTTATGAACTGTTAAAAGTTATAATAAACTTAAGTTTATTTAAACAAAAGGTTTTTGAGTTGGTTACTAGAATTAAGCCAAATAATAATTTATACTTTAAATTTAGTTTACTGATTAAAATATCATACTTTAAGAGTTAATTAGCATATTTTATTTCAAATAATAATTTTATAAGCTTACATTCAAAGCCGCTTCAAGATACTAAATTGGTATGGAAATATAAAGTTGCAGCACAATTCCGAAAGCTGAGATTAAGGGCTTTCTAATAATACTAGTTTGAGCGAGATTGAAGTACTACTTGCCGAGATATCAACAGTTAACCAGAATATAAAAAGGGGTAAATAAACAATGATATCAGACTCCAGGGGTGATATTGATAAATTAAGGAGATAAGTTGGGGGTCAGTTGGGGATTTTTGCCTGTAGTGCAAAAGCTCAGCTAACATGGTAATTAAAAAGCTCAACTTTACAGAAATTTACTTTACAATCCACACCTTTACTCCTCTCTGATAACTGCACATCTATTTCCAAGCAAGAACTGCCTGAACCAAGCCAAGGAACCCAACCACTGTTATTATGGAACCCATCAAGTTTGCACCTCAGATGACACCCTTCTTCTCACTGGGGGCTTCTAATAAGAGAGAAAGAATCTCTATGCTTAAACAAGCATTTCTTTTTACTGCTGGCAGTGATCTTAACAGCTTTGTTGAGCATTTCTTATTAAAAACAGAGTTTGGAAAAAGTACCTTCTTACCTGTCATACAAAATTCTAAGACAGATGATTTCCTTAACAACCTAAATGAATTGATGTCAGAGTCCCCTGCCAAGCACCTTCCTTCCCTAAGAGCATTGGTTACATCAAGCTACAGTCTGAAAGAGCTTTGGGATTGTGGATTTAAAATGACAAAAAATGAGTATTCATATTCTAAAAAATAAAAAATGCTAAAAAAGCATCATTAAATTCAAAAAATAAAAAAGGAAAAAATGATTCAGTAAAGAAAGAAAACATAAAAAATATTTTAAAACACATATTAAAAAATTCATTTCCAACCAGCCAATTCACTAAAAAATCCCCTGGATTGATTTATGAAGAATTACAAAAAGAATTGAGTGAATACTCAACTAAAATAAAATACTCCTTATTGAAAACAAAAAAGAAATTTATGAAGATATGAAAATAAAAAACAATATTTCTATTTCACTTTCCACTTTCTATAAGCTTATTCCTAATAATATAATTAAAAGCAAAAAGCAAACTGATATGGGTAACATTTGCAACTTAAAAAAATCATTAGAAATGAAGAAAAAGGATTTGAGTATAAAGAAGTTGCCATTGCCTAAATCTATTAAAGAAAATTTGGAATCTATTGACCTACATGAAAAGTTTTATAAGCATCAAAATAAAGAATATATTAGTGATATAAATAATCTTGATAATAATTCATGTGTTATAGTAATAGACTATAAAGAAAACTTTAAAATAGGTGGGGGTCCTATAGAGACAAATAATTGTTTTTATGAGAAAATACCTATTTCTTTATTAGGATTTTCAATTGCTTTTAAAGAAAATGAGAAAATTAAATATGAGTATCATGACTTTTTATCTGAAATTTTATCTCATGATTCTTTGTTTTCAGGTCAGTGTTTGATAAGTCTGCTTAAAAATAATAAATTTAAGAATATTAAAAATATTAAAGTTTGGACCAATAATGTTAATCATTTTAGATCTTATGAATTCTTATATTATCTTTTTAAAGAGGTACCTAAAATTATAAAAGGAACAATTAAGTTTAATAGATTTGTTGAGTGTCATGGCAAAAGTATTGTTGATGGGATTTTGGTGTATTATCTAAAATATTTAAACAAAAGGAAAATGAGATGTATATAAAAAATATAAATGATCTCAAAATAGTTTTTGAGAGAGAGGAAGAAAGAAAGGGTTTATATGAGTCACTTGTAAATAATTCAGATGTTTCCCAAAAAACTTTTTTTTACATCTATGATAGAAAATCTAGGCCTAAAAAAGCTGACTTGAAGTCAAAGCATTTTATGTTAATCTTTCATATTTAATGAAAGATGGTGAGCTGTATGTTTCACCTTTGACATTTGAGGATGTTAAGGAGTACTCCAAAATAAATTATTGTGCAAAGTTCTGCACAGATGACAGAAAACAAAGAGAGCTGATACTACTAAAGGATTAGTAGGACATGTTCATGAAGTTGGACGCATAACAAAAACTTATATTTCACATAGGGTAAATAGTCTTTTAAATACAACAACTTTTTTTCTAAAAATAACTAAGAAATTAATTATATGAGCCAAAGATAGGGTAATAGCAATTATGGCTTTGGGGCTGCTATTACTCTCCCATGCTACTCATATATTTGATTCTTGGCTTATTAAAATAGAAAAAAGGGTTTTTAGCAAGAATACAGTTAATAGAAATAAGATTTATTTTTATTACTTGTATATTTTACACCCTTAAACTTTTATTCAGTAAACTAAGCATTATATTAATGTTCAAAAAAC
Organism: Entomophthora muscae; assembly: GCA_014839935.2. NCBI lineage: Eukaryota > Fungi > Entomophthoromycota > Entomophthoromycetes > Entomophthorales > Entomophthoraceae > Entomophthora > Entomophthora muscae. The sequence goes on from QTSX02005713.1 coordinate 127,914, forward strand.
ATAAGTTTACAGCTTAAATGATACCAAAGAAGTTAAAAGTCTTTAAAATGCTTAAGCTGGCGCCTTGGCTTAATCTAACAAATAATGACCCATCTGCTGCCGGGCAGAGACAGGTGAAAAAACGCCTTATATTCCCACCACGCAACAAGGTGAAACAATATTGCATTACCACTAAAGCCTGGGTCACATCAGAGGGCGTAACATCTTTGAGATCATGAAACAGAAGGTCTGGTGGCCGCGCATGTGTCAAGACATCTTGGATCTCCTCAAGACGTACATGCTGTGCGAAAAGAACACATTCAAACCTGCACCTCCCAAGTCTGTCCTGACCATCAAGGCCATAGAACCCTTCAAGCAGTGGGACATTGACATTGTGGGCCCCCTCCCCAAAGACAGACTGGAGAAGAAGTACATCATAACTGCCATCAACTACTTCACTTGCTGGCCAGTGACCTGGGCAACAACTAACCACACCACCACCATCATCACCTGCTTCATTAGCAAGGAAATTGTGGCTTGCTTTGGGCAACCCAAGCGCCTCATCACAGATGGTGGCCCCAAACTTGTTGGGCATGTCATGAAGGCATACTGCGCCAAGAATGCACTCCAACAGATAGTTACAACTCCCTATCATCTGCAAGCCAATGGGCGCGTAGAGCGGCTAAATTGCTCACTGGTCCAATTGATTGCCAATCTCTCACAAGAGCACCCCAACACCGCATGGACTGAACACTTGCTCACCATTCTGCTTATTTTATGAGCAAGGATCAACAGAGGTACTGGGTTCAGCCCCAGCACCCTGGCCTTTGGAACGCCAGACAGTCTGACGGGGGTCAAGCAGAGGAAGTTACAGTTAACAATCCCCAAAACCCCCCTTGTTGACAACTCCATCCTTAAACCAATGGCATGCCAAGGCCTGATAAGCCAAACCAAAACAAATTGAAGGAGGGACAAAGCACCTTGAAGCCAGATACGCAATAGGTGACCCTGTCTACACCCTCAACCCCAATTCTGCCAAGTTAGAACCCAATCACCTAGGGCCCTTTAAGATAGCCGCTGTCTACAACAACCATACCTATCAACTTGAAGATGCCCAAGGGAATACCAAGAAGCTCCACCACAATTGCTTGCGCCCCTGCCGCGCCATCCCCACACAAAGGTTGTTAGTGCGGACATTCCAAGATCTTCCACAGACTCCAATCCTGGTGTCTGACAACAAGAAGGGGGCAAGGGGGGGGGGTGTTGCAACCAAGTTTCCAGATTTGCCTGCTAACATATCTCACAATACACAGGGGGCGCTCAATGAGTTGCCCCTTGATGTATCTAACAACATGGTCTAATCTGATGGCAATATCAAATGGCGGGCACTTCATCCTAATTAGGAGTGCTACCAATTTGACCTGCTGATCTCCACACATTTATTCCTTGGCTTCAAACCTTACATGGAACTTCCCACTATGCCCCCCCCTGTGGCCTTGTGGCTCTCCTCATATGCTATATTAATCACAATATTATACAATAAACAATACCTTATTCTTTTCATTATTGTCCTTTTTAATGGACTGTTGTCTTCCCCAATCCAAATACTGAACTATCATTGGTTCAGTTGCAACATTATGATTTGAAATTTGGTTCTTGGATTTGAAAATCCTACAATTTCAGATTCATTAATTTTTACATGATGTCTATGATTTGTTTGAAATACAGAAAATCTTAAATCATACATTATAATACATCATTTCTGATTCATGTATTCCGCATTTGTTTGTTGTGTTTTGTCTTTTGTTAGTTGAGTTATCTGCTCAAGAGATTTGAAATCTGTCAATTTAAATAAACCAACAAAGTCAAATTAAATGGTTAATTTTATTTAATATTTTAATTTTCACTCAGCTGAGTTGCCCACAATAGTGATTCAAAATTTGGACCAAGGATTTGACAATCCCACATTTTTACGTTTAGGTTATGAATTTACAGTAATAACCCAAATTAGAGGTGTTTTAGAATGTCCTAGAAGACATTGCTAACAGCCCAGGTAATATTCTTTGAGAAGGTATAGGAAGAATTATCAATTACAATAAAATTGTCTTTTAATATGGTCAGCCTTTATCTTAATCTTTAAGCACTTCTGCATGATCAGAAGCCATTCTTTGACAATAATCATGTTTCCTTTTGATACTGGCTATTCTGATACAATACTAATCATTTCCTCACATATGACTGTATTCATGAAAATATCCTTTTTCCTGAAACATCAATTAATTGTGGCACTGTAATGCAAAAAGCGCAACACAAGCCTTGACAAAATTGTTGTGTTTGGCTCCTGGGGACAACATCCAGGAGGACATGGCAGGAAATCTTTATAAAAAAAGATTTGAGGTTTAAAGCTAGCCTTGGGTTAGCTTTCAAGTCAAGATTAAGGGCACATACATTAATTTCCTGGAATACAAGAAGAGGAATTCCTTTTGTCAAAAAGGAAAAGAAAAAGCTTGAAGAATACAAAAGCTAACACAAATGTGGATAAAATTGTCTTTATTAGGAGAAGTAATTCTACTTAAATAATAGACAGGGGTTGATGATCACTCAATAGGTAGGCAGAGTGGCAGAGGGGGTCATATTGGGTTGAACTCATACCAGGATCATTCAAAGACAGATATGATATTCTGAAATGGGTGGACATGTATGTTGACCCATTTATGTAAGGTGAGGAAATCCCAAAGTAAAAAGTAAAACCATTAACTATTTGCACATATCATTACTCAAAGGCCATATCAAAATAGCATTAATGTCGCAATTTTCAATATCTCCCCTCTCAAGATTGAACACAGGGAGTTTTTATTTGCAGAGGAATTTGGAGTGAACTTGGGCAAAAGGACAACCAGAAAATAGCAGTTTTACGGTATAATTGACACCCTTCTTAAAGGTGACTTCACAAGGTCCAACCCAGAGGGATTCTAGTTTGTAAGCCCTACCTCCTGTACAATTCTGATAGTACAGGACCAGGTTACCCACTTGAAACTCAGAGAGGGGAGCTCTAGATGCATTAGAAGGCAATAGTTCTAAAGTCTTGACTTTATAGGCAGTTGAGTACACCATTACCTGGATGTCAATGATGTGGTTGGTCAAGTCCTTGAAATGAGTCTTGGGGCTATCAGACACATCAAATTCAATCAAAGAAGGACCCAAAATTGAGGGGTTGTGGCTTCACGCCCATATAGCATGGCAAGGGGGGATTTTCCAGTCACTCAGTGTCTACTGAGCCAATAAGCAAAGAGGGCAGATAGAGGAACATATCATAATTGGCAGTATCTGAGAGAGTAAGCTTCTGCATGATATATACAAGAGGGATTTGATTGTTTAACTTTCTCCTTGATGAAAAGATTATACAGCGCAGAGAAGGGTTGGTGGATGCCCATAGCTTCTACAATAGATGTGATGAGGCAACAATTAAAGTTAGTGCCATTGTCAGAGAGCAGAATTTGAGGTCATCCATGTTGGTAAAGATGTCTTGCAACAAGAAATTTGCTGTTGTCTTGGCAGTTATATCTTTTGTAGCTCTGACTTTGACCCATTTGCTAAAATGGTCTACAGCTACTAAGATGAAACAACACCCAGACCTAGAGCAAGGGAGCAGTTTAACAGCATCAATACTCACAGTGGGGAGGGCATGTTTAGACGGGATAAACTTGAACTGATGATGGGATGGTTGAGGGCATGTGAGTTAACAGAAATGACATGATGCAAGGACATAAAGGATTGGGAGGTGCATGTTCTCCCAGTAGAAGTTTTTGCACAACCAGTCATGAGTCTTTACTATACCCCCATGCCCAGTGTTAATGTGGGCTCAGAGGATAATAGCTATTCTCATATTAGGGCAAACATAGGACAGGTAGGCATTGGTGAACTTCTTGAACACTTCTCTGTCTCAAACAATGCTATCCTTTGATAGTGACTGGAGAGCCAGGCATATCTCTTTTGGTTTGGTTGCTCAAGCATCAGGGCACCCTATTACTTGTACAGGCAATCAGTGTCAGAAGAATGGATGGTGATTGTAGGCATTCTAGACAGTTCATTATTGATCTGATGTTGAGCCCCAGGTCTGTGTACTACAGTGAAATCATACCCTTGTAAGAGTAGACCCACTGAGCCAGTTGAACTTCAGGTTCCTTTAGCTGTTGTAACCATTTAAGAGAGGAGTGGTAGGTGACTACAGTAAATTGGATCCCATAGATGTAGTGTCAAAATTGTTTTACAGCGTTTAGTACTGCCAAGCATTCCTTCTTGGTGACACTATAATTCTTCTCATGTTTGTTGAGAACACGTGAAGAATATGCCACAGGTTAATCTACGCCTTCATTGTCTAGTTGTGCTAAGATTGCACCCACTGCTACTTCACTGGCGCCAGTGTATAATATGAGCTCCTTTTCATAATCAGGATAGACTAATATGGGGCTTCTTTAAGCTTGGTCTTTAGAGCCTCAAAGGATTGTTGTTGACTATCAGTCCATTAAAAGGGAACATTCCTGAGAAGTTAAACAAAGGGTTCAATTATCTCTTCAAAGTCAGGGATCAATTGCCAATAGTATCTCATCATGCCAAGCAATACCTGAAACTCACGTAGATTTGTGGGGAACAGCATTTTATCAATGGCTTTCACCTTATTGTCTATGTGTTTTTAATGCCACCATTCATCATGTTTTGATTTTGCCTTCAATGGTTTAATTCAAGGACAAATATCTCTCTTTTGCTTTTGCCCCTCAAAATGAGTCTATATCCAAACTGGGAAATACAATTGTTTGGTTTCCAGACTCTGCACAACTCACTTGTCCCACTCATGCTTGTGACAAGTGATCCTACCGTCTTGGTATTGTTTTGTGGTATTGAAAACCACTATATATTACATTTCTTATTCATCAATAAAAATTAAGTTCTATTCACATTTTTGTCTTTGTGTCTTCAAGTACTTCAGCACATCTCTCTAGCCACAAATAGTAGAGATTATTCATCCAGGGCCACAAGGTAATCACATAGCCTTCCCTGCCATATAACTGAGACTTAGTATGAATCCAATCCTAAGGTAAGGATTCCCTGTTGTGTATCTGTGCTGCACCTCAGAACACAACAAAAATGGTGCTCACTACAGGGGCTGCAAGCCCCTCAGTTATCCCTTTTGCATCCACGTTTTCAGGTCCTTTGTCTCCTCCTATACAAGAGTTGACTTCACCTAAAATTTACTGTCCTCCTTTTGAGTAAGACATCACAGACCCACCTATTGCTCCTACTGTGTGAACCTCGGGAATGGTACTCACCTAGTTGCTTACCCCATGGGTACCCCTGACTTGGAACAAGTCATGGCAGTAGCCCTTGGGATAGCCCGTGACAGAGCCATCACTTGTTTCCAACTACAGTTCAGTCAAGCAGAATACTACAAACTGATTGTGGCTCTGCAATTTCCACAACATCTCCTCTCAGCAGCTGGCTCCGCTGAGCATCTATTATCTTCCTTTGTACAACCTGCCTTAGCCCACCATCAAATGATGTTAGGGCTCCACGTTCAAGAAATCTTGTCTCTACAAGCAGCTGTTACTCATCACTGGGATCAGTTTGCCACCTACCAACGGTGGATCCACTCCCTCTTTTCTTTGGCATCAGACAATCAGCGCAACTCTGTCACCTCCCAGATCTGTTTGGTTAATTCCATTGAAAAAATGCGCCAGTCTATCCCTGAATACATCAGGGAGTGTCTACATGAGTTTCACCAGTTGGAACAGCCCTGGCAAACCCAAGTAGATTCCACCTTGAACACCTATCTCACCAATTTCAAACAACTTGTACAGCAGCTCAATGCATTCAGCGCTTATTCATCCAAACAACTGCAACAGGTAGCAGACCTCACTGCTAAAGGCCTTAATGATCTCAGTGAGGAATTTGATCAAGAGAGGGTTATCACTGCTGCCGCTATTGCCAAGCTCTAGACTCAAGTGAATGAATTATATATGCCCAAGTCAGATGATCTGCCTTCTCCCCCATCTAACAATTTGGTGGATAGAAAGCAAAGACTATGGGATGCTATTCAAGAGCTACAAGTGTCTACTTGCAGTCAAGAACACCCTACTGAAGCCCCTCAGCCTGATCCTCAGGTGCTTGCGTTGACAACTCAAGTTGCTGAGCTACAGCAAGAACTTGCTGCCCTACACAAAATGGTGGCAACTTATGCTAGTCCAGTTGGAGTTGTTGATGAAAATGGCTGCTGCCCTGGCCTGTCAGGAGCCCCTCAAATCCAATGTGCTAGAGAGTTGATTGCTATAGCTAATGAGGTGGACCATTTGAAACAAGACCACACCAAGCTAGACAGAGACATGTAATAAATGAGTGAATTGATTGACTCAGTAAATGACAGGTTTGACCCTTGCCTCTCAGTGGGGCCTTCCCTTACTTCTTGACTGGCCAAGCTCTCTATGGTAGTAACAGCCCAAGGCTAACACCTATATGTTATTGAGCAACAGACCACTCTAGCTAATAATAATGGGTGCCCGCACTGCTGGGACTCTGACTACTCTTGAAGAAAGATTTTGTCAGCTGTGGGCCAGACAGCCCCCCTCTGAATCTGAAGCAGAATTCTCCCCACACATAAATGTACTCAATAGCAACAATGGTGGTCCAACTCCAGAAGCACATTTCAAGCCTACCTTTAAGCAAGTCTTTGACCCCAAAACCTCAATCATTGCAGCTTTCCAAACTATCTATGAAACTGCTATGAGAAGAGCATCAGATGAGGTTAAGAAGGAACACATTTTAACCTGTCTACACCTATCCTGCCAAGAGATGATGGTGCCTGAGCTGCCCACCATCAAGACTTGGGAAGATATGAAGCAGCTTCTGATTGACAAATTTGGTGGTGATATTAGTTTAGAAGTGAAGAAGGACACCTTAATGTACATTGCTTTCAAACCTAAGGAGACCCTAGCTGAATTTGCAGATAGATTCTAAATGGAAGGACAGAAGCTGAAACAAGCAGACAATTGAAGGCCCATGAAGCTTACATGGATTGTGCTCAAGCCCTCAAGATTAACCAGCTTCTGTGCCTCCATTTCAAAGCCCATAAGGACATGCTTTCCTTCATGAAGAGCATAAAGATGCTGTTGCAGGATATGCACCTTCCTCATTCTGGAGCAGTTATGCAGGAGAATTGTGCACCTCTAACTCTGGTTTGTCTTCCCGGTGCCCTTGAATCCTTACAATGAACTTGCAAAATCCTCCTAGATGTCAAGGTTGCCATAACTGTGGCCAGATAGGTCATCATTATTGAGTCTGCACCAATCCTCAGATTGAAGGAGATGATCCCAAGGAGCAGTCAGGAAAAGAAAAGTCAGCCTAGAGGCAGAGACGCTCTTGGTTGACAATCTTTCCCAATCTCCTTCAATCCCCCCTCCATACTCCCAATTCCAAGCCTGCTGATACCAAGGCTCCTCCCATCCTGATGTTGTTTCATAATATCTCTGACAACTCTGACTTGGATGATTCTGATGTTGATGACACTGACACTTACGGGTATTTAGTTCTTGCCGTCCCCAAAACCATTGTGGTTCCCTATAAGTTACGCTCTGGAAAGAATATAACAACTGCTAAGCCTTTGTCTGAGTGTCAAAACTGCAGGCTAAACCGCCAACAAGGTTCCAATCAAGCAGGCTTGTGACCTGCAATCCAATTATCCAATTACTTGAAGCCAAACTAAGAAGTTGTCAAGGGTCTGGATGTACAGGTATTCCGGGTACCGCCATCACACTTAACATCCAGTCATTGCCCAATTTGGTGCCTTTCCAATATATCATTCAACATACCGGGAATGGCAACAAACCAATATCACATGACTGTCCAGATATCCAACGACTCAAACCCATCCAGCACATGACTATCCCCTAGGTTTGGTCCAACTAATATCCCCGCCACAGCTAAAGCTATATAAGCCTAAAGTATTATCCAATAAAATATACTTCTCTCCTTTCACTTTTCTACATTTGGGTCATTATTTGTTAGATTAATCTATTTCCTATTAACTGTGCTACTTAACACTTTAAAATTTTGTTTTAATTTTCTTATCAATAAATTTAAATAATTATAACAATTTTATCAAAATAAATCTTATTTAATCCTTATAATATAAAAACCTATATTAAATTAATCATTTTCTACTTACAGCTAAATTAAACTGTATTAAAAGCTAGTAACAATCTTATTTCATATACCATTATTTCTTGAAAGCTGATTAGTAAAAAGTGACATCATTCTAAAAATAGAAACATAAAAATACAATAAAACTGATACAATGCTTTTTGTTGGAAATTAAATTGTTGCCTAAAATCTTAGCTTTTTTAAAAATATTTAATTTAAAATATAATAATTTTTGAATCCCTCTTTTTAAAAAGAGGGCAGACAGCTTTTTTGCATATTTAATAAATAAATAATAAATAATTTTGGATTTGTTTTATAAAAAATCTAGTAAAAAGTTAAAAAAACTAAAACTAAAATTAAAACTAAACTTTTATTGAAATTTCAGTGATCTCATTTAGCATAAGTAATTTATTCTTAAGTTAGATTTTATAGAAAATATATAATAAGAACTTATAAGAGAGTAAAGTTTTTCTTTTCAAATTCTTAAGTATTTAATATTAATAAAATGGCTTTATACAATTATTTAATAAAATTATATTTTTATACTATATGCTAGAGATAATATGTATAAAAAATTCAAACATAAAAAAGAATGTATCAAAATCTTGCTTTATTTAATTAAATTTTATAAAGGTTGAAATTTATTTAAACTAAATAAAAAATGATCTTAGTCATTGTATCTATAAAGATAAGATACAAGTTAAATCTATCAAAACAAAAATGTTATTTTTAATCACATATAAATATTTGCTTGTATAATTAAAGATATATAAAGTTCATTTTTTAAGAACTGTTAAAAGTTATAATAAACTTAAGCAAATTTAAACAAAAGGTTTTTGAGTTGGTTACTAGAAGTAAGCTAAATAATAATTTATACTTTAAATTTAGTTTACTGATTAAAATATCATACTTTAGAGTTAATTAGCATATTTTATTTCAAATAATAATTTTATAAGCTTACATTCAAAGCCGCTTCAAGATACTTTATTGGTACGGAAATATAAAGTTGCAGCACAATTCCAAAAGCTGAGATTAAGGGCTTTCTAATGATACTAGTTTGAGCAAGATTGAAGTACTACTTGCCGAGATATCAACAGTTAACCAGAATATAAAAAGGGGTAAATAAACAATGATATCAGACTCCAGGGGTGATATTGATAAATTAAGGAGATCAGTTGGGGGTCAGTTGGGGATTTATGCCTGTAGTACAAAAGCTCAGCTAACATGGTATTTAAACAGCTCAACTTTACAGAAATTTACTTTACAATCCACACCTTTACTACTCTCTGATAACTGCACATCTATTTTCAAGCAAGAACTGCCTGAACCAAGCCAAGGAACCCAACCACTGTTATTATGGAACCCATCAAGTTTGCACCTCAGATGACACCCTTCTTCTCACTGGGGGCTTCTACTAAGAGAGAAAGAATCTCTATGCTTAAACAAGCATTTCTTTTTACTGCTGGCAGTGATCTTAACAGCTTTGTTGAGAATTTATTATTAAAAACAGAGTTTGGAAAAAGTACCTTCTTACCTGTCATACAAAATTCTAAGACATATGATTTACTTAACAACCTGAAGGAATTGATGTCAGAGTCCCCTGCCAGGCACCTTTCTTCCCTAAGATCATTGGTTACATCAAGCTACAGTCTGAAAGAGCTTTGGGATTGTGGATTTAAAATGACAAGAAATGAGTATTCATATTCTAAAAAAATAAAAAATGCTAAAAAAGCATCATTAAATTCAAAAAAGAAAAAAGAAAAAAATGATTCAGTAAAGAAAGAAAACATAAAAAATATTTTAAAACAAATATTAAAAAATTCATTTCCAACCAGCCAATTCACTAAAAAATCCCCTGGATTGATTTATGAAGAATTACAAAAAGAATTGAGTGAATACTCAACTAAAATAAAATACTCCTTATTGAAAACAAAAAAAGAAATTTATGAAGATATGAAAATAAAAAACAATATTTCTATTTTACTTTCTACTTTCTATAAGCTTATTCCTAATAATATAATTGTAAGCAAAAAGCAAACTGATATGTGTAACATTTGCAACTTAAAAAAATCATTAGAAATGAAGAAAAAGGATTTGAGTATAAAGAAGTTGCCATTGCCTAAATCTATTAAAGAAAATTTGAAATCTATTGACCTACATGAAAAGTTTTATAAGCATCAAAATAAAGAATATATTAGTGATATAAATAATCTTGATAATAATTCATGTGTTATAGTAATAGACTATAAAGAAAACTTTAAAATAGGTGGGGGTCCTATAGAGACAAATAATTGTTTTTATGAGAAAATACCTATTTCTTTATTAGGATTTTCAATTGCTTTTAAAGAAAATGAGAAAATTAAATATGAGTATCATGACTTTTTATCTGAAATTTTATCTCATGATTCTTTGTTTTCAGGTCAGTGTTTGATAAGTCTGCTTAAAAATAATAAATTTAAGAATATTAAAAATATTAAAGTTTGGACCAATAATGTTAATCATTTTAGATCTTATGAATTCTTATATTATCTTTTTAAAGAGGTACCTAAAATTATAAAAGGAACAATTAAGTTTAATAGATTTGTTGAGTGTCATGGCAAAAGTATTGTTGATGGGATTTTGGTGTATTATCTAAAATATTTAAACAAAAGGAAAATGAGATGTATATAAAAAATATAAATGATCTCAAAATAGTTTTTGAGAGAGAGGAAGAAAGAAAGGGTTTATATGAGTCACTTGTAAATAATTCAGATGTTTCCCAAAAAACTTTTTTTTTACATCTATGATAGAAAATCTAGGCCTAAAAAAGCTGACTTGAAGTCAAAGCATTTTATGTTAATCTTTCATATTTAATGAAAGATGGTGAGCTGTATGTTTCACCTTTGACATTTGAGGATGTTAAGGAGTACTCCAAAATAAATTATTGTGCAAAGTTCTGCACAGATGACAGAAAACAAAGAGAGCTGATACTACTAAAGGATTAGTAGGACATGTTCATGAAGTTGGACGCATAACAAAAACTTATATTTCACATAGGGTAAATAGTCTTTTAAATACAACAACTTTTTTTCTAAAAATAACTAAGAAATTAATTATATGAGCCAAAGATAAGGTAATGGCAATTATGGCTTTGGGGCTGCTATTACTCTCCCATGCAACTCATATATTTGATTCTTGGCTTGTTGAAATAGAAAAAAGGCGTTTTAGCAAAAATACAGTTAATAGAAATAATATTTATTTTTATTATTTGTATATTTTACACCCTTAAACTTTTATTCAGTAAACTAAGTATTATATTAATGTTCAAAAAACATAAGTTTACGACTTAAATGATACCAAAGAAGTTAAAAGTCTTTAAAATGCTTAAGCTGGCGCCTTGGCTTAATCTAACAAATAATGACCCAAATCTATCTTGACTCCGTGGATCAACTCTTGCACAACCATGTCTTTGTACGCATCACTGAGACCCTGGAAAAGCAGGAAAATCTCAAGAAAATTGACTGGGACTCTTGCCAGTACGAGATTATCTATTTCAAGGATCAACAAGACACCACCTCACCACAGGGCCGCAAAATTGAGGCTTGACACCCAGAAATCTTCAAAGAAGTGTTACCTGGGTTGCCACCAGAAAAGCATACCTAAAACTCCATTCAGCTCAAGGGAGTGGTACCTAAAGTACTCCCTATCTATTTCCTCACACCAAACAAGGACAATGCCCTGCATGTCTATCTCAAGGGGGCATTGGGGAAAGGACTTATCCACCCTCACAATCCCCGTTTGGTGCGGCTGTGTTCTTTGTAGCCAAGAAAGACAGTACCCTACGCCGGCAAAAGCGCCCATGTTGACACTAAAAATGTTGACAGTAGCCATGTCAACACTTTTAATGTCAATACTTTTAATGTTGACACTTTTAATGTCAACACTATAGTAAAGTGTCAACCCGGTTTTACTTAATGTTGTTTCCTGGATGTTGACACTTTTTTAATTAACAGTACACTTTACCCTGAACATTTTTAATATAAAAAATTATTTTAAAATACTTTATTATACTAAAATGACCCCAGAAAGTTCAAAAATGCAATAAAAAATACCATAATTGATAAGAATAAGGAGATATAAGCAACCATTTTTCAGTTTACTATGTAAATTACACTCTTTATTATAAAATTATTTTTTATTCCCATAAAAATTAAAATTCCAATGAAAAAAATAAAGATATTTTATATATCATAATAACCAAAAAATATAAGAAAATTCTAATTTTAATTTATTATACTTTATATAAGCATAACTGAAAATATCTCATACCTTAAAGATAAATTAACAAAATATAAGATATTTCTTACTAAACCACATTGAAACTGTATCTGAAACTTACCATTTATACCTAAAAAGATTATTAATATTTAAATAAATTAAAAAATGAAAAGTTTAAAAGTTAATAATATATAGGCAAAGCAAAGCAAAGTTTATTTGGCTAATTAAAGCCACCAGCAAGAGCAGTTGTAAGGTCCTCAAGGTACTTCTTGATCTCCTCCACCTTGTACTTTTTCTTTAATACCTTCTGAACGTCCTCCTGGTAGTCCTGGTCCTTAGACTTCCTCTTCTTGGGGGCCACCCAGTTGGCCAGGTTGCGGAACTTGGAGACAGTCCGGGCCTGCTCCTCCTGCAGCTTCTGGAAGAACTTGTTGAACTTGGGGTTGGTCCCAAACTTGGTCTTAAAGTGCTTGTGCCAAAACTCAAGGCTAGAGGTGGTCTTCATCTCCCCCTTGAGGCAGGCGCCCTGGCAATTCCAAGGGGCAGTGGCCCTGCTCTTTCCTCTCCGGGCAGTCACCTTCTTGCCCACCCATTGCCGCTAAAAGTACTCCAGGTAGCCTTCAAAGATGGTGGAGTGCTTCTTGATATAAGCATCCTCCTGGAGGGCCTCAAAGCCAAGCCCAGTATGCTCCGGGCGCACAAAAGCCAAGGCAGCAAACTGGGTCAGGGCAAAGCGGCACTTCTCCTTACCATCATTGAGATACTTCTCAAAAAGGTCCTTCTTGCTCTTTAGATTCTTGACAAGGGCCTGCCAAAAATGGAAGAAGCAGCCCTGGACTTCTCCATCAAAGGTGGCCTGGAAGGCTCTGAACTGAGCCTGCTCAAAGTCCATTATTATAACCTTTGGCCCAAGTGAGCGCAATTGAGCTAGCTGCTCAGCAGCTAAGGTTGCCTCATCCTTCTCAGCAGAGGAGGGATTGGCCCTTGTGGTGTGGGTGGGAGGGAGAGCTGGTTGGTGGGAAGGGAGCTCAAAGCATCCTGGACAATCTTGAAAGCTCTGGCATAGACCTCTGTCTTGGCACCAGGAAGGAGAAAGAAGACAAGGGAATGACCTGGTCGTTGAACTGCCCATGCAGGACCCAAAGCTGCTTAAAGATAGGGGGCAAGTAGAAAATGTGCCGTCACACAGCCAGGTGGTAGCAGTGTTCAGCTGCTCCAGGTTTTGGGTTGTGGCGTAGGCTACAATCCTATTCTCCACTTCCTGCCCATTGTCATGGAGCAGGAACATCTCACCATCCTCTGTCTTCTTGAGGGCATTGGTGAGGACCAGGTCCTTGATGTTGGTGGCACTCTTGGCCAGAGGGTTATAGGCTTGACGCCTATCACTCACAAACTTGACCAACTGATTGTGGGTTGGCACCCTCTTCAAGTTGGTAGGGGTCAGGTACTTGCAAGCAAGTACGGCCAGCTGGGTGGCAGAAAGGTCTTTGGAAGTGGGCATAATCTGCACCAGATACCACTTCAGGAGGCGGAAGATGGTTGTGCTGGGCATCACACAAGTGTGCTTGCCCTTGATAGTTTGGACCAGGTCCCAGCGCTCAGTGTTGAGCCGCACTGGACAGGAGCAGTCCTCACAGGTGTAATGGCGGCTCTTAAAGCCCCAGTTGGCATTGTTGCATGAGAAGATGTATCCATTGGCCACCATGGATGGCCCACCTTTAACACTCATGATGGGGGAAAACTTGGGCAGGATGGAAGGAACCTTGAACTTTCCATCAACATTGCAGATGTTGTGGGCCACAAGAGGGTCCCAAGGGCCAGCAGGAGCATGGCGGAAGCCAGGGAAGTAATTGGGGTGGGGCTTTGTATCATCCCCAGATGAGCTTGAAGGGGGAGAGTTTGACGGGGGTGGGGAAGCAGAAGGAGGCTTGTTGTGATGCTCCTTGTGTGCAGGAGACTTATCCTTGGGTGGGGACTTTTGGGCTGAGCGCTTTTTCTTGGTTGGCTCCTCATCAGAAGCCAAGTTGTAAAAACTGTGCTCTGTAAGAGAGCCATCAGTTTCCTCTCCTCCAGTGGAATGAGCAGGGCTCTTCTCAGGAGAGGGCTCAGGAGAGGGCTTGGGGGATGGTTTGGGGGTGGCCCTCTTTGACAAGACAGGCTTCTTCTTGGTGGCTTTGGTGGGCTTGGAGGGACGCTTGGTACCCTTTGGCTGCTTAGAGGTGTTCTTGTCCTAAAATAATAATTAAAATGGTCTAAAATAAAGCAAAGTATATTAAAAACAAAATAAAACAACTTAAAAAGCATAATATATAAAAAGTAAATCTTAGATGCCTTTTCTTGGCATTTAAAAGTTAAAAATTATTTGTATAGTTTTTATTTTATTAAAGTTTTAAATAAATAAATTAAAAGTTGATAGAAATATGTGAAAGTATTATATTTAGATATAGATTTTATTTAAAAATTTAAAAATATGAAAGAGCAAAGTCAAAAATACAACATATCAAAAAATGAAAAGTTTTTATTATATAAAACATAAAGTTTTATATGTGAGAAGTGAAAAGCGTTGATATTATGATTGGCAATTAGTAAAAAAAGCTGAATTCTCACATTTGATTACAAAAATTGTAGACATTATTTTTGACGACATTCTCACTGTCAACATTATTTTGAAAATTTACTATAAAAAAACATAGTACACTTAATTAAATTTACGCGGGCTAGCAAAAAATTAACCATTTCCTGTGTATTTTTGTTCACATATAAAAATTAAAAAAATATAAAAATAAGTAAAAAAAGTATCAAGGTTCTTTATTTCTTTATTAAAAATTATATTTGGGTAGTGAGAATATGATATTTTACCATTGCACTTAAGTAAAGTTGTATTCAAGTATTGAAAAAGGTAAAATGTTGACAATGTCACTTACAACATTCTTTATATGAGGTGGCATATTAATCTAGGCTTAATTGCGCCACTCTTATTTGCTTAACTCCACCCTGGGGGGTGATCACAAGCAAATAAACGACATTTACAAGTGTTGACATTATTTTTAATAATAAATTCTATAGTAACTTACATAGTAAGTCACGCTTAAATTATTGGATCACCGTTAGCATCCAATCCACTTAATATATTAAAGCCGTAATAAGTGCCACATATATATTTATAACATGAACATTCCAACAATCAAATATATGTGCACTGTGTTTTTCAATATAATAATTCAATAAAAAATATTTTTAAATGCACACTTATTTTTTTACTGTAGATGCTTCAGTTTTGTTATTAAAAATAAGTTTGGCTTAAAAAGTGTCAACATTGACACTTTTATGTTGTGAAATTGAATAAAAAATAAACTAATTTTTATTAGTAAATGTAAAGGAAAAATCAGGTTAAATCAAGTTTTTTATTAAGCTTAATATTAAATTGTGTTGAGATGGCCACAAATTTGTCGTGTTTTCTGGGTTTGCACCCCTGAACGCTTTAAAAAAAAGAATTAAGCTAGAGCAACTAGCAAAAAACAT
Source organism: Entomophthora muscae (assembly GCA_014839935.2). Classification (NCBI taxonomy): domain Eukaryota; kingdom Fungi; phylum Entomophthoromycota; class Entomophthoromycetes; order Entomophthorales; family Entomophthoraceae; genus Entomophthora; species Entomophthora muscae. The sequence continues at coordinate 143,862 of QTSX02005713.1, forward strand.
ATGAGATTTAGAGTTTTGAGTTGACAGTGGCCATGTCAACAAAGTGTTGACATGGGCGCTGTTGCCCCCTATGCCTAGTCACAGACTACAGAGCCCTAAATGAAGTTACCATCAAAAAATTTACCCACTGCCACTCATTGACAACCTATTAGATGCCTTGGGCGGCGCTACAGTTTTCTCCAAAATTGACCTGACTGCAGGCTACTATCAGATACACATAAAGGAGGAAGACATTCCCAAGACAGCCTTTCACACTAAATACCGCTTGTACAAGAGTGTGGTACTCAATTTTGGTATGGCAAATGCCCTTTCAGACTTTGTGACTTTCATGAACAAGGTGTTTGCCCCCCACATTGGCAAGCATGCCCTGGTATACCTAGAAAACATCATTGTTTACAGTCCCTTGGTGGAAAAGCATCACAAGGATCTGGAAGCAGTCTTTGTCACCCTTGCGCAACACAAGCTGCTGGCCAAACCTTCCAAGTGCCAGTTCTTCCGCAAGCAACTACCCTTCTTGGGAAACATAGTTTCAAAGGATGGCATTAAACCTGACAGTCAAAAAATCCAGGCCATCTTCAAAATGCTGCCACCCAAAGAAAAGTCAGAACTCTGCAATTTCCTGGGGATGGTTGCCTACATACAACGCTTCATCTCTGACTGTGGTGTCCTGACTGCACCTCTATCCATCATAACTGACGCCAAGTCCAAATTTGTATGGACCCCCCAACGTGACCTCTGCTTCAGACGTCTTAAGGAAAAACTCACAACATCACTCATCCTCCAATATCCAAAACACAATGGGGAATACCAAATAGAGACAGACACCTCTGATGCATCTATTGGGGGAGTACTACAGATCAAAAACAACAATGGTGATTTCCTACCTGTGACCTACAAAGCACACAAATTGACAGACAGCAAGTGTCAATACCCCATACACAACAAGGAGTTGTTGGCAATTGTACATTGTCTAGTCAAATGGCGTTGCTACTTAGAACAACAAGAAGAGTTCACAGCCCTGAAAGACCACAAATCACTCATCTAATTCAAGACCCAAGCAAATCTATCCTGCAGACAAGCCAGGTGGATGTAACTTTTGGAAAGGTTCAACATGCTTATACAGTACAAGCCGGGCCCAGAGCTGGCCATGGCTGATGTATTGTCCCAATTATGCGTCCGAGCCACAAGAGGAGAAAATGGGCTCAACCCAGACTGGCCTCTCCTGGTGCTACATACCAAAGACAAAGGATTCCTTACCAGCACTACTAATATCACAAAAAAACCATTATTAAAAACAAAAACCTATTTGCTGACGTTTATGGAACCCTACACCAAAAGATGTCTGATGGGACAACCATACTGTACATTCCCACACACCAGCAAGTTGATACCATTGTGCAATATCACAGAGATCTTGGCCTCACAAAGAGTCAAAACCTTTAAAAGTTCCTAAAACACAAGGCCTAGTGGCCAACCTTATATTGAGACGTGCAAGAAGTCCTGGAACAGTGTGAGGTGTGTGAAAAGTTTGCAAAGAGTGAGACCCCACCTAAGTCAGTATTACCCATCCATACACAATTACCATTTAAAGTGTGGGACCTGGATATTGTAGGGCCTATTCCCAGGAAATATAATGAAAAAAAGTACATCACCATTGTCATTGACTTTTCCACACACTGGCCAGTAGCCAAGCAGTTAAAACACATACTGGCAACAACGTCGGCGCTTTATAGGAAAGGAAATCATCAGCAAGTTTGGAAAGCCAGAACTCCTGATAACCAACAGAGGCAAAGAATTAACCACTGAAAATACCAACTTATACCTTGCCAAGAATGGGGTTCAGCACACAGTGACAACACCTTACCACTCTCAGGCCAATGGACGGTGGAGAAGCTAAATGGCAGCCTTGTGCAAGCCTTGGCCAAGCTCACCGCCGGGAGACCTGAGGAATGGTACAAACAGCTATTGACTGCACTACTTATATACCAGACCTGTGTGAACAGATCCACTGGCAAAAGCCCCTTCAAGCTCGTTTATGGAAAAAACCCAATATCATACAGGCGCTATCCGGACCCAAATTAGAGATACCAAACAAGGTTCCTCCCCGCTCAGATCCACAAATTGGGCAGGCCAATAGCAAACAAACAGAAAAAGAAGAAAGACTTATTCAGCAGATCTTTGTCCCCCTCAAAGACAGAAACAAAGTTGGCAATGAGGTCTGGGTCATGAATACCAACAAGAGCAAACTACAACCCAAAAATTAGGACCAGCAATCATCCTAAAGATAAACAACAATAACACTTACCTTGTGCAAGGACTCAGGAAGCGCAAACAGGACAAAGTCCTCTACCATGATTGTCTCAGGCCTTGCAAGGCAAGACAAAAGCAATGTGAGACTGTGTTACCCGCCACTGAACAGAAGCTGGTCCAGTATGACGCCCAGGCTCCTGACAACCTCCCTGACAACCTGGCCCCAGAAGAGACTGACTCTCAGCCAGGGGGGTGTCAAAACTGCAGGCCCAACCTGCCAGCAAGTTTCCAACCAAGCAGGTTTGTGACCTGCAACCTGGTTATCCATTCAACCGGAGCCAAGTATGAAAGACAACTCAAATTACCAAGTAAAATAACATGAACAGAAGCTGATCACTCCCGTTGAATGACTTGTTTTGGCGCTTAACTCATTACAAGGACCAAGCCACCCCCCTTCATCATCCAGCTGTGTGATCAACGCAATCATTTTCTGTTATCCTTGATTCACAATAACTATATAATCCCTATCTCTCAATAAAGATTATTATCTATTTTCCAAATATTTTCCCCCTTGTAACTCTGCTAAAACAGCACAATTACAACAGTTGCCTGAATGTTGATGATACAATTAGTCAAGTCTTTGACACAAGTTTCAGGATTGGCAGATGCATCAAATTCAATCAAAAGGGGTCCCAAGATTGAAGGGGTTTTGGCTTCACACCCATACAGCATGGCAAAGGGAAATTGGCCAGTCACTTGGTTCCTGCTGAGTTGATAAGCAAAAAGAGCAGCAGGGAGGAACATATCACAATTGGTGGCATCTAAGAGTGTGATTTTCCTCATTATGGACACCAGAGATGAATTGGCTTGTTCAACAGTTCCATTAGTCAAAGGGTTATACAGTGCAGAGAAAGATTGGTGGGTACCCATAGCCTCTACAATAGATGTGATGAGGCAACAATTAAAGTTGGTGTCATTGTCAGAAAGTAGAACTTGAGGGCAGCCATGTTGGTAGAAGATATCTTGCAGCAAGAAATTAGCGGTGGTCTTGGAAGTTATAATTTTTGTAGCTTTGGCTTCAACCCATTTGCTAAAATGGTCTACAGCTACTAAGATAAACCAACACTCAGACCTAGAACAAGGGAGAGGCCCAACAGCATCAATACTCATAGCGTGGACTGCATGTTTAGGGGGGATGCGTTTGAATTATTTTTGGGAAGGTCAAGGGTGTTGGAGCTAGCACAAATGACAGGAGGCAAGGACATCAGGAATTAGAAGGCGCATGCTTTCTCAGTAGAAGTTCTTGAATAACCAGCCATGAGTTTTTGCTATACCTCCTGTCCAGTATCAATGTGAGCTTGGAGGATAATGACAATTATCATGCTAGGACAAACATAGGGTAGGTGTTGTTGACTTTATTGAAGAGTTGTCTATTTTGAATCACAGCCTCTTTGGATAGGGTTTGTAGAGCCAATTGGATGTCTTCTGGCTCAATAGTAAAGGAGTTAGGATAAACCATTAACTTGTATAGGCAATTAGCGTCTTCAGAATGGATAGCTAGTATATGCATCCTTGACAAACCATTGTCGTTCTGATGTTGTGTACCAGGACAATGTACCACAGTGAAATTATATCCTTTCAGGCGCAGGGCCCAGCATGCTAATTGACTTTTGGGTTTCTTTAGTTGCTGAAGTCATTTAAGGGAAGAGTGATCTGTGACCACAGTGAAGCAGGTTCCGTAAATGTAGTGCCTGAATTGCTTTACCATATACAACACTTCCAGGCATTCCTTCTTGGTGATGCTATAGTTTTTCTTGTGCTTATTTAGGACTTGTGAAGAATAGGCTATGGATTGATCCACACCTTTGTTGTCAAGCTGGGCTAAGATGGCACTCATAGCTACTCTGCTTGCATCAGTTTACAAGATAAACTCTTAATTTAATTGGGGTAGAATAGGATAGGAGCCTCTTTGAGCTTGGCCTTCAGCGCTTCAAACAATTGCTGCTGACTGTCAGTCAACTCAAAGGGGATGTTGCAAAGGAGCTGGACAAGGGGTTCACTCAATTCAGCAAAGTTGGGTATGAACTGTTGATAGTAACCCAACATACCAAGAAATACTTGGACCTCCTGTAGATTTGTGGGAGGCAGCATCTTGTCAATTGCTTCCACCTTATTATTCATGGGGCATATTCCAGTTTGGGTGACCTCATGACCCAGGAATTTGAGTTGCTCTTTAAAAAATGAGCACTTGGAGGGTTTGAGTTTCAAGCCAGCTTCTTGAATCTTGATAAAGACGCCTTGAGGTGCTCTAAGTGATTGGTAAAGGTGGAGCTAAATACAGTGATGTCATCAAGGTATACGGGGACACAAGAGAGCTTTAGGTCTGTAGGATGGAATCCATAGCCCTTTGAAACGTAGCCAGGGCATTCCAGAGTCCTTGGGGCATTTGATTAGGTTCATAGAGCCCTTCAGAGGTGATGAGAGCAGCCTTTTCTCAATCTTCTGCTGATAAGTTGACCTGCCAGTATCCAGAAGCTAAATTAATGGCAGAGAAAAACTTAGAGCCACCCAGCCGTCTGAGAGCATCATCAATTCTAGGCAAGGGGTACAAGTCTTTCTTTGTGAGCAAGTTTAGGCTGTGGTAGTCCAACACATGAAATGTCCCCCGGTTTTTTTCTCAAGGATCAATAAAGGTGAGGCTCAAGGACTTTGGGAGGGAGCCAAGAGTTCAGCATCTAAGGGTTGTTTAAGCTCCTTAGAAACCTGGGCATTCTCTACCCACTATGGCAGTAAGGCTTGGCACAAAAAGGTAGTGCATCAACAGTATCAATATGATATATGATCCCTTTAGCTAGGCCATAGTCCGTAGGTCCAGAGGCAAAGATATCACTAAACTAGTCTAGCAGTTCCAACACGTCAGTTTGTTGGATGGGTGAAAGTTGTGGAAATTTGGAAGCGGTGAATAAGGAGAGAACTTGAGGATTGTCTTCAGGCAAATTGAAATCACTGAAAGTTCCGAAAGGGTAGAGGGACGCCACTTGTTCTGCTCCCAATATATGACCATGCCATACAACCTGGACCCAAGACACCTGCATGGGTAGGGCTTTCAGGTTGGCAAGCAACAGTTGTACAGGCTCCTTGTGAGTTTGATTAAGATTCCTAGTCACAATTGGGGTTCTTTGCGGCTTAGGGATTTGGGTGAGTAGAGTTCCAGGAAAGAATTTTTGGGTAGTTTGTAAGAGACCTGAGAGTCTATAACCACTTGAGAGCCTGGAGAGATGATGATAGCCGCAGGGGAAAGAAGAGGCACACCTTTCTCTTTAGGACAGGAAGGAGGAGTACACATGTTGGATGAATGAGTCCTGTGCTTGAGAGAGAAGATACCCGTGGGGTACTTGAGCACGCAAGTTTTAAGACGTTTGCCCGTGAGCCGCGGAAGTTCTTCAAAAATTAGAGGGACCTCATATCCTAAGAGAAATAGGTATCCATCTCAAAGGTTTACAATCCTGTTATACTTGCGGAGGAATTATGTACCAACCAGGAGGTCATAGCTTTTGTTCTCTAGGACAACAGCAGGGGATGCAATGAGGAGTTTCCCAAACCTCATGGGCAGGGCTGAGTAGGCACCAATGGCTCAAGCTTGTGCCATTCCAGTGGTATCATACAATTGAGTATAATTGAGGTTAGGAGCCAGATTAAGCTTCTTCATTAGCTTTGATTATACCAAGTTGACTGGAGACCCCGTGTCCAGAATAGCTTTGATTTTAACCTTTTGGATTGACACTTCTGCACGGGTTGTATCTTTCCTAAAGGGGGGCAAGACAGCCAACACATACTGCACAGCTTCTAGCTCTTTCTCCCATTTAGCTAACATTCATTTTAAGGCAGAAATTTCCTTATACACAGTCTGTATTGATAGAGATACAGTCACATTCTGAAAGAGAGCTTCAGCTAGCTTGGCAGCTTCTTCAGAAGAGTCTTTCAAGACAGGAGGTCAATGGACCTGGGCTAGGTAAGGGCGAGCTGCTATGGCCTTGGCTTCACTTGAAGGTGCACAAGAGGTAGTGGTGGTTTTCCCTGAGCAAAGCTTGTAAGGGACAGACACAATTTCCAGGACAGCCAAAACAGAGTAGCCATAACTATTGGATTCATCACTATCAGAATCTTCAGGTTCAGAATCACTGGAGAGATTTTGAAATAGGTGAAGAATAGTTGGGACAGAGGAAGGGGCAGATTTCTTGTTGGAAGGAGGATTGGGAGGAGACAGGGGAGATTGGTCAGCAGAGAGTGTCTCTGCCTCTAAGCTGACCTCTCTTTTCCCGCTTATTCCTTAGGGTCACAACATTCTAGCCGGGGATTGGTGCAGGTACGCAAGTGGTGCCCTATTTGACCGCAGTTATGACATCCTTGCCTTTTAGGCTGTCCACCTGAACTCAGAGTCATAATGAGCAGAGTACAGGAGGTAGTACCAGCATTACTGGTTTTGTTTTCACGCACCACAGTGCCCCTATGGATCAAATACATGTCTTGTAAGAGCGTCTTAATACTTTTCATGGAAGTGAGTGAAGCTTTGTGTGCCTTAAAGTGTAGGCATATAAGCTGGTTCACAAGCAAAGTGTTTGAACATGTCATGTAAGCTTCCTGGGGAGTTAACTGTTGACTGGTGATTAACTTTTGACCTTCAATATAGAAGCAGTCAGCAAACTTGGCCAGGGTTTCCTTGGGCTTAAAGTCAATGTGCATAAATTAATCTTTCTTGACCTCCAAGCTGAGATCTCCTCCAAACTCCTCAATAATGTTGCGCTTTATGTCCTCCCAAGTGACAATGGAGGGGAGTTTGGGGACCACCACTTCTTGGCACGTAGGGTGAAGACAGGTAAGAATATGTTCCTTTTTAAGCTTTTCAGTAGCCCTAAACATTGAAGTCTTGTAGATCATTAAAAAGGCCGCAATGGTAGTGGTTTTAGGGTCAAATACCTGCTTGAAGATCGGCTTGTAGTTTGGGTTGATGCACAAGGAAGTGGATTGGCTATTGTCACCAGGGTTGAGAACATTGATGTGAGGATTGCCCTCAAACTTGGATTCAGCAGCGGGTTGTCTAGCCCAGAGAAGTTGAAGGCTCTCTTCTTGGGTATCTAGTGTAGAGCTGTTCTGTCCACTGATATCCCAGGCAGCAGCTCCAAATTCATTGATCTTGATCTGTTGTACTGCCAACATGCCAGTAACCCCATTGATATGAGCAGCCAGGGCAGTTGTTTGGGCGGCTAGAGGGGTAACTTGTCCATTTATTGTCTCTGTTAATTAAGAGAGGTTCTGCACCTCACGTTCTAGAGCATCTTGCCAATCTGCCACACCATTAGTCACTGCCGCCAAGTGATTTAAGGCAAGAGCACAGTTGACACAGGGTTGAACTTTTAATCCAGGGCAACACCCATGATCAAGGGGGACAGGAGTACCAGTGACTTCAGCCTCCCTTTCACCATCAGAGTCAGAGGACAAGTCATTAGGGTCCAAGAGGCGTTGTCTCAAGTACTCAATCTTGCCTTGCAAAGTAGCTACTTGGTCAGTTAGCAAGGCAATGCGCAGATCAGGTGTAGGTTCAACAGGCGGAGGATTTGGGGCAGAGGCTTGACATCAAGTGGTGACTTTGAGTTTGGATATAGCTTTCCACACCTTAGCTTCAAAGGCAGATGGGACATCAACCAAAGAAGCTGGCGGAGTCACTTCAATGGAGGCCACCCTATTGTCAACATAGTTTTATACTGACTCAGAGTGTTTCCAAAAGCGGCCTTGTCCAAGACATACTGTAAGTGTAGATACTGGTCCCAAGTATTGACATGGGTTCCAACCATCTTAAGCTGGGAATTAACATGCTCCTGAAACTGATTGAGTTAAAAAATTAGGGTCTCAAAATCTTGACAATATGTTAGGAGGGTCAACTCTATCTGGCCACACCAGGTAGCTTGGTGATCATTCAGTTTTCAAAGTTGATCCTTTATATATCCAGGGAGCAAGGAGAAAAGGGAGTTTAGGGATGAGGTCAAATACTTTTGTGAAACTAGAGAGTTGCGCTGGTTATCTGAAATGAAAGCAAAATGACTATGGGAACATTTTTGATAGGCCATATTTTGCGCATAATTGTTAGAAACAGCAGTGGCTACGGCAGTCAAGAGCTGGTTTTGAGATCCCAGCGCCTACTAATGATGGACCAGCGCAGGTTGGATGAATTGGTTAAACAACACACCAATAGTCTCCATAGATTCCATCAGTGCGGGGGGGGGGAAGACCAAAATACATGAGGAAGGAATATAGATCTTTAAAACATACCTGTGATGGAGACCAGTGATATTGTGCATTGCCACAGCGCCTGTGTGGTGGAGAGAGCAGTTAGCGGCAAAATCTTGCTCATAGTTGAGTGAAAAAGCTGGAAGAGGGGCCCAAGAGGGCCAGGAGACAGCACCATACCATGGGAGTTGAGGGGGCATTGTTAATATCTTCTTCTAGAGGGGGACTAGAAACTTTAGGTTGCTTGGGTACTTTGGAAATGGAGGGAGAAGGACCTGAGAATGTACGTGAGAGCAGGGTAACCAAGGGGCTTGCAGACCCTGTAGTGAGCACCATTTTTTTTGTGTTTGGCTCCTGGGGACAACATCCAGGAGGAAAACGGCGGGAAACCTTTATAACAAAAGATTTGAGGATCAAAGCTAGCCTTGGGTTAGCCTTCAGGGCAAAATTAAGGGCACATACCTTAATTTCCTGGAATACAAGATGAAGACTTCCTTTTGGCAAAAAGGAAAGGAAAAAACTTGAAAAATATTAAAGCCAACACAAATGTGGATAAAATTATCTTTAATAGGAGAAATGATTCTACTTAAATAGTAGACAAGGGACAATGCTCACTCATTAGGTAGACAGAGTGGCAGAGGGGGTCATGTTGGGGTGAGTTCATACCAGGATCAGACAAGAACAGGTACAGTATTCTGGAATGGGTGGATATTGAATCAGACTCATTTACAGAAGGCAAGGAATTCCTGAAGTTGAAAGTGAAATCAATCAAATCTTTGCATATATCATTATTTGAAGCCATATTAAAATAGCATTAATGGCGCAATTTCTGATAGCCTGTTTGGATGGGTGGGGGGTTTTTCTTGAGCCGTTGGCGGGGGAAAAGTTCCCATCCTTTTTAAACAACAAGGAGTGGTGGAATACATCATGAATCTTCCAGGAGGGGAGTAGGTCCAGTTTGAAGGCAACCTCTCCAACTAGTTTGATGATCTTGTGGGGGCCACTTCTTCTGTAAGCTAGCTTCCTACAGGGCATATGTGGGGGTACATTCTTTGAGTCCAGGTATACTTCATTTCCAACTTGCAAGGATTGACCTGAGCTTTGTTTGTGGTCAGCAAAGGCTTTGTATGTTTGCACTGTACGGTTCAGGTTAGTTAAGCAGGTTTTTTGTGTTTTGTGGATCTGCTCAATCCAGGAACGCCCATTGGTGTTAGTTTACTTCTCACCAATCTTGAGGTCTCAGGTGGGATCAGACCCATAGTTGGCTTTGAACAGAGACATACCAGTGGAGGTGTGGTTTTTACTGTTGTAGGCAAACTGGGCCATGGGGAGCATTTTGGCCCAATTGTCCTGATCAGCGTTGGCATAGCATCAAAGGTATTGTTCAAGAATCTAGTTCACTCTTTCAGTTTGGCCATCTGTCTGTGGGTGGTAAAATGGTAGACACACATTGCTTGATTCCCAAGTCTTTAATCACCTGTGTCCAGTAGTTTGACGTGAATTAGGGTCTTCTGTCTGTGATGATTTCCTCAGGCGTCCCGTGTTGGGTGAGGATGCAGTCATGGAAGTGTTGGGCTGTCTCTGCTGCTGTGCAATGAGTGGTGGTTGGTACAAAGTATGCCATTTTGGTGAAGCGGTCTACCATGACCAGGATTATATTGAAGGAGAGAGATGGGGAAGTTCCACAATATAGTCCATGGAAACAGATCTCCAGGGTATATTCAAGGGTCTTAGAAGTCCTTCAGGTTTGTTTCTGCAAGTTTTGGTCTGCCCACAGGTCTGACATCCCTTCAGGTACGTGCTTACTTCTTGATCTATTTTTGGCCAAGCATAGCTCCTTCTAATGCTCTGGAGGGTCTTGAGTCTTCATGGGTGTCCAGCCATATTGAAATTGTAGTAGTCTCTCAAGATGTTGGATCTGATACTTCCTTCTAGCACAAAGATCCTGTTGTGGAGCATTAGTGTTGTTCCCTTCAATGAGTAGTCTTTTTGGTAGTGGATGCTATCCAAGGATTTTGAAAGGCTGGAAATCATGATTTTGGTGAATTTGTTGAGTTATTGGGCCTTCAGTACTTCTGGTTTGTTGACTCTGATCTTCATCAATCCCAGGTGGATGCCTAGGCTAGCTGGGTCCAAGAGGACTTGAGTTTTGTGGTTGCAAGTTTCTATGTGGGTGGGTGCCAGGTCAGTTCTTCTACTCAGGGTGTTGAGTACTACATTCACCTTTCCTGGCTTGTAGTTCATAGTCAGGGTGTAGTCAGCCAGCTATAGGCCCATCTTGCTTGTTGTTGATTAAGCTTGCATGATTTGAAGAAATAGACCAAGTTCTTGTGGTCTGTCAGGACCTTTACTGGGAATTCAGCGCCAAAGAGGTACCTGCACCAATGTTTCAGGGTCTTCATAATGGCTAGCATTTCTTTGTTGTAAATTGGGTAATTTCCTTCTGCAGGCGCATCTTCTTGGAGTAATATGCTACAGGATGTAGCATACCATTCCCTCCTTCCTGAAGAAGGACCCTGCCCACCACAAAATTGGACCTGTCAGTTTCAAGCACAAACAGTTTGGATGGGTAAGGTATGACAAGGACAGGGGCAGAAGTAAAGGCCTGCTTCAGGGTCTCAAATACTGAGGTGCGATTGTTGGTCCAGGCAAATTAGACCTTGTCCAAGAAGAGTCTGGTCAGTGGCAGTGTGATAGAGGAATTTTTTTTATGAAGTCCCTGCAATAGTTTGCTAACCCCAGGAAGCTTCTGATATCCTTTCTGCATGTGGGGGTAGGCCAAGAGGTCACAGCGTCCACTTTATCCTGGGCCATTGTGAACCCTCCGGTTTTCACTATGTAGCCAAGGAATTCCACTTCTGGTTGAAAGAATTCACATTTCTTGAGTTTTGTGTGTAAGTTGGCTTGAGAGAGATTGTTCAGGATTAGATCTAGGTGGAGAAGGTGCTCTTTGTGGGTCTTTCTGTAGATGAGGATGTTGTCAAGGTAGACCACATAAAACTGGTTGAGGTATTTGCCCAGTACTGTGTTTATCATGCGCTGGAAGGTGCTGGGGGCATTTCATAGTCCAAATGTCATTGCCAGCTTCTCCTTGTGGTTGCAGCTATAGATGGGTCCATGTTTGGGTTTGGTGCCGGGCAGGAGGTCAATAGCGTGATCATACTTGGTGTTTTTGGGGAGGCCGGTGGCCGCCTCTTTGCTGAAAACGTGGGTCCACTTCACTAGAGAAGCAGGTAGGTCACCCACACTTGGTTCAATCTTTATGGAAATATGTCCTTGGGTGAATTCTTTTGGGTTGGTGCAAAAGGGTACAGTGCTGAGGTTTCCTTTGTCTCCCAAGGTGGTGTTCTGTTCCTGGTAGTTGAGGATGAGGCCATGTGTTGTGTTCTGAGGCGCGGCACAGACACACAACGGGAAATCCTAACCTTAGGATTGGATTTGTACTAAGCCTTGGTTAGATGACAGGGAAGGCAATAGTGTTTACCTTGCGGCCCTGGATGAATAATCTCTACTAGACGTGGCTAGAGAGAGCACAGAAGTACAGAAGACACAAAGACAAAAATGTGAATAGAACTTAATTTTATTGGTAAATATGGAAATGTAATATATAGTGGTTGAGAATACCACAAAACACTACCAGGACGGTAGGATCATTTGCCACAAGCATGAGTGGGGCGAGTGAGTTGCGCAGAGTCAGGAAACTGAACAATCATATTTCCTGATGCAAATATCAGTTCATTTTGAGAAGCAAAAACAAAGGCAAGAGATTTGTCTTCAAAATGGCCCACCAAAGGCAAAATTAAAACATGATGAATGCCGTTATTCACAACATTGCCCCCTCTAGATTGGCCTTAAGGGGGTGATACTTGTGGAGGAACTTGGCGTGTACGCAAGCAAAAGGGCAACCACTGGAGAGGAGCTTTACGGTGTACTCAGACCCTTGTTTGAAAGTCACTTCTAAGGGACCAATCCACAGGGAGTCCAACTTATATGCGTGTCCACCCACTTGGTGTTGGTAGTACAGGACATGATCACCAACATCAAACTCAGGCAAGGGGGAGCGCCCAGCATTGTCAGGAGAGAGCTTGAGCATCTTAGTCTTGTATACAGAAGTGTAGGCAGTGGCCTGTATATCAATGATGCGGTTGACTAAGTCTTTGATGTGGTTTTCAGGATTCATGGCCTTATCAGAGGAGAGTAGGGGAACTCCCAAGAGCAACAGAGTGGTGGCTTCACGCCCATACAACATGGCAAAGGGGGAGTACCCTGTGACCCAATGCCTGCTCAAACAATAGGCAAAGAGAGCAGCAGGTAAGTATAGATCCCAATTGGCAGCGTCAGAGTAGGTGAGCTTTCTCATGATAGAAACCAGTGTTGAGTTGGCACGCTCAACTGCCCCATTAGTGGAAGAATTATAGGGGGCAGAGAAAGACTGGTGAGTTCCTAGAGCTTCAACAACAGAGGTTACAAGTTTGGCATTGAAGTTGGTTCCGTTGTCTGACAACAGCACTTGAGGGCAGCCATGGCAGTAGAAAAAATCCTGCAGCAGGAAGGCAGCAGTTGTCTTAGCAGTGATGTCTTTAGTAGGGCGAGCTTCTACCCACTTGCTGAAGTGGTCAACGGCAATCAGGATAAAGCGGCATCCATAATGTGAGCGGGGGAGAGGGCCTACAGCATCAATGCTAATTGTATGAAAGGCGTGTTGAGGGGGAACCAGTTTGAACTTGTGAGAAGCAGCTTGGGCCCTCTGAAGTTGGAAGTCATGGTAACTGGCTAGACGTCTGGGATCAACAGGCAAAGGTTTTCCCAGAAGTAGTTCTTCTGGAGCCAATCAAAGTTTTTGGCTTTGCCTCCATGGCCAGTCTCTTTATCGGCTTGCAACACCAAGGAGAGGCAAAGACTGGGGCGCACATATGGCAGGTATTGACCCCGCACCTTCTTGAAGAGTTGGTTGTTGTGTATGAGGATGTCTTCAGACAATTTGACAGGGCAAGTCAAACCTCTTCTGTCTAACTTTCCCAGGAAGAAGGGTAGCCAATTAGCTCATACAGGCAGTCTATCTCAGAAGGATGTAGGGCAAGGATGGGCATTTGGGATAACCCATCAGTGTTCTGATGTTGAATCCTGGGGCAATGGAGCACAGCAAAGTCATAACCTTGTAGGCAGAGGGCCCATCTGGCTAAGCGTCCTTCAGGCTCCTTAAGTTGTTATAATCATTTGAGCAAAGCGTGGTCAGTGACAACAGTGAAATGGGTACCATACACATAGTAGCAGAATTATTTGACTGCATGCAGCATAGCAAGGCACTCCTTCTCTGTAACACTATAATTCTTTTCATGCTTATTTAGCACACAGGAAGTATAGGCTACAGGGTGGTCTACACCTATATTGTCTAGCTGAGCCAAGATAGCCCCAATAGCAAGGTCACTAGCATCAGTGTACAGGATATATTCCTTATTGTAGTTGGGGTACACTAGAATAGGCGCTTCTTTGAGCTTCTGCTTTAGAGTCTCAAAGGCTTGCTGTTGGCTGGATGTCCATTCAAAAGGAACATTACGTAACAGTTGGACCAGGGGTTTGCTAGTATCAGCAAAATCAGGGATGAATTGCCTATAGTAACCCATCATGCCCAGAAAGACCTGTACTTTTTGTAGGTTGGTGGGCGGAAGCATTTTGTCAATGGCTTCAACCTTCTTGGTCATTGGACAAATCCCAGTTTGAGTTACTTCATGACCCAGGAATTCAAGGCGTTCCTTGAAGAAAGCACACTTAGAGGGCTTTATCTTAAGACCAGCTCTTGGATCTTTATGAACACCTCTTTAAGATGGGCTAGGTGATTGGTGAAAGTTGCGCTGAAGACTGTTATATCATCTAGATAGACTAAGACACACAACAGCTTCAAATCACGCAGGATGGAATCCATGGCCCTCTGGAAAGTTGCTGGGGCATTGCAGAGCCCTTGCAACATGCGGGTAGGTTCTTCAATCCTTCTGACGTAATGAGCGCAGCCTTCTGTCAGTCCTCAGGAGAGAGGTCAACTTGCTAGTAACTAGACGCCAGATACATGACAGAGAAAAACTTAGAACCCCCAAGGCATCAATGAGTGTCATCAATGCGCAATAACAGATAGGAATCTTTCTTGGTTGGAGAATTCAACCTCTAATAGTTCATCACAATCCGGTGGCCCCCATCCTTTTTCTTTAAGATGAGCAGAGGAGAAGCCCAGGGACTTTGAGAGGGAGCTAGCAGTCCAGTGTCCAGCAGTTGTTTGAGCTCCTTAGAAATCTGAGCGTCTTCCACTCAGCTGCGGCAATATGGCTTGGCACAAAAAGAAGGAGCATCTCCTGTGTCAATCTGATGAATCACATCTTTGGCCAGCCCATAATCAGTGCTATCTTTAGCAAAGATGTCGGAGAATTGGTCTACTAAATCAAGCACCCCTTTCTGTTGTACCAGGGATAACTGAGGGAAGTCTTGGGCAGTGAACAGAGATAGGACTTGAGGCTTGTCTTTGGGTAAGTTAAAGTCTTGAAACGTTCCGAAAGGGTGAAGGGACAAGACGTCAGGGGCATTTAACAACTTTCCGTAACCAACAGTCTGTCCTCGGGATACGGTTATAGGAAGCGCAGTAAGGTTGGCAACTAGTAATTGAACAGGATCCTTGTGGGAGACGTCTAGAATTCCAGGAAAAAGGTAAAGCTTGTTACGCCCTAGCAAAGGAGGGGAGTACAGCTCTAAGAAAGTCCACTCAGGTAATTCATACAATATCTGGGAGTCTAGAATGGCCTGCAAGCCAGAAGGGATGGTGACTGCAAATGTGGCCATGAGGGGGATCCCTTCAGTTGCAGGGCAAGCCATGAGAGGACACTTCATGTTGGTGGAATGGGTGCAATATTTTAGGGTGAAAACCCCAGTTGGGTATTCCAGTGTACATGTCTTCAAACGTTTACCAGGAACTTTGATTGGATCTTCAAAGATCAGAAGGATTTTGTATCCCAGGATAGAATGATAACCATCCTTTAGGTTGATAATCCCATTATATTCCCAAAGGAACTGGGTACCAACCAAAAGGTTGTAGCTCTCATTTTCTAGAACAACAGCTGGCGCAGCAAACAGAAGTTTACCAAAATGCATTGGCAAGGCGGAGTACACACCAATGGCGCAAGTCATGGAGAGGACAGCGGTGCCATAGGATTGATGGTAGTTGAGGTCAGGGGGCCAGCTTAAGTTTCTTCACCAGTTTAGAAGAAACAAAGTTGACAGGAGACCTGGTGTCCAGGACAGCTTTGATTTTTACTTTCTGGATAGATATCTCTACCCAGGTGATGGTGTGTCCAAAGGGTGGCAGAACAGCCAAGATATCCTGCACCTCAGCTAGTTCCTTGTCCCATTTCTCAATCATGCATCTTAGTCCTGGGAACTCCTTAAATACAGTTTGGAGAGGGAGTGAGACAGATACATTTCTGAAGACGGCGTCTGCAACTTCAGCGGCTTCCTCCAATGATTTCACTAATACAGGGGACCGTTTTGCCTGAGTAAGATAGGGGCAGGAGACAACTGCCTTGGCCTCAGACAAGGGCTTGACGGTAGTAGTAGTCTTCCCAAATTGTAGCTTGTATGGGACTGCAATAGTTTCAGGGACAGCAAGGACATAATATCCATACATGTTGGGGTCTTCAACATCAGATTTATCCACATCAGAATCATCAGAAATGTCATGGAACAGAAGGAGGATAGGAGGAGCCTCATCATCAGCAGGCTCAGGGTTAGTAGCAGGAGGAGGTATTGAAGGAGACTGGGAAGAATTTTCAACCAAGAGCGTCTTTGCCTCTAGGTTGACTTTTCTTTTCCCTACTGATCCTTGGGATCAGCTCCTTCAACCTGCAGGCTGGTGCTGACGCGAGAGTGGTGACCTATCTGATCACAGTTGTGACAACCCTGACGTCAAGGGGGATTTTGTGAGTTCATAGTGAGGATACAAGGGCCGCGAGAAGAAGATCCAGTTTTGGAAGTGGCACAACTCTCCCAAACAACTGCCCCAGAATGGGTTAGATGTATATCCTGTAGCAGTATCTTTATACTTTTCATGGAGGACAGCATAGATTTGTGGGCCTTGAAATGTAGACACAGGAGTTGATTCACCTTGAGAGCATGGGCGGAGGCCATATACCCTTCATGTGCCGTCAATTGTCTGCTTGTTATTAACTGTTGTCCCTCCATGTAAAATCTGTCTGCAAATTTGGCTAACGTCTCTTTGGGTTTGAAAGATATGTGAATGAAGGCGTCCTTCTTCACTTCCAGGCTAAGATCACCACCAAACTGATCAATCAAGAGCTGCTTCATGTCCTCCAAGGTCTCAATGAAGGGCAGCTCTGGAACAACTACCTCCTGACAGGTCGGGTGTAGGCAAGTCAGAATATGTTCTTTCTTAACCTCATCTGAGGCTCATCTCATGGCAGTCTCATAAATGGTCAAGAAAGCTGCAATGGTCGAGGTTTTGGGATCAAAAACTTGCTTATAGGTAGGCTTGAAGTGTGCCTCAGGAGTTGGGCCACCATTATTGCTATCAAGTACATTTATGCACAGGGAAAACTCAGCTTCAGATTTGAAGGGGGGTTGTCTAGCCCACAGTTGTCAAACACTTTCTTCAAGGGTTGTCAGAGTCTCAGTGGTTCTGGCACCTGTAGTGTTGGCTAGAGTGGTCTGTTGTTCAGTAGCATATAGGCGTTGTCCTTGGGTAGTGACAACAGTGGAGAGCTCAGCCAGCTGCAAAGTAAGGGATGGCCCCACTGATAGGCAAGGGGCAAATATGTTGTTTACCAAATTGATCAACTCACTCATCTCCTGTATGTCCCTTTCCAACTCAGTCTGGTCTTGTTTCAAATGATCCACCTCATTAGCTAGGGCAATCAACTCTATGACACAGTGGATTCAAGGAGCCCCTGCCAAACCAGGACAACAGCCATCCTCCTTGTTAACCCCAAGTGGGCTAGCAGCAGCCGTTACTACCTCACGTAAAGCAGCAATTTCTTGCTGTAGTTCAGCAACCTGAGCAGTCAGCGCAAGAACCTGGGGGTCAGGATGAGGCATTTCAGTAGGACGTCCTTGACTACAAGTGGAAGCGTGTGATTCCTGGATGGCTTCCCAGATTTTTTGCTCTCTGTCCACCAGATTATCAGCAGAAGGAGAAGGCAGAACATCAGGTTTGGGAGTGGACAGCTCATTCACCTGACTCTGAAGTTTGGCAATAGCTGCGGTAGTGGTAGCTCTCTCTTGATCAAATTCTGCACTGAGCTCATTTAGACCTTGGGCGGCAAGGTCAGCTACCTGTTGCAATTGCTCAAAGGAATAGACACTGAATGCATTGAGCTGTTGCACTAGGCGTTCAAAGTTGGAGAGATAAGCGTTTAGGGTGGTGTCTACTTGAGTTTGCCAGGGTTTTTCTAACTGGTGAAACTCATGTAGTCGCTCCCTAACTTTCTCAGGGACAAACTGGCGCATTTGCTTGATGGAATTGACTAAACGTGCTTGAGAGGTGACCAAATCACGCTGAATCTCAGACATCAGGGAGAACAGGGAGTGAATCCATTGTTGGTAGGCGGCAAACTGATCCCAATGATGGATAACAGCTGCTTGCAGAGACAAGATCTTTTGAATGTGGAGTCCCAGCACCATCTGATGGTGGGCCAAGGCAGGCTGTACAAAGGATGACAGCAGGTGATCAGCGGAACCAGCCACTGAGAGAAGATGTTGTGGAAACTGCGGGGCCACAATTAACTCATAGTATTTGGCACAGCCAAACTGTAGCTGAAGGCAAGGGATGGCCCTGTCCCAAGCTATCCCAAGGGCTACTGCCATGACTTGTTCCAAGTCAGGGGTACCCATGGGGTAAGCAACTAGGTGGGAACCATTCCCAAGGTTAAGTACAGTAGGTACAATAGACAGGTTGGCAATGTCTTCCTCAATAGAAGGGCTAGTGATTTCAGGTGAAGTTGACTCCTAAATAGGCGGAGGCAAAGGACCCAAAAACGTAGATGTGAAAGGGGTAACCAAGGGGTTTACAGCCCCTGTAGTGAGCACCATTTTTGTTGTGTTCTGAGGCGCGGCACAGACACACATTGGGAAATCCTAACCTTAGGATTGGATTTGTACTAGGTCTTGGTTAGATGACAGGAAAGGCAGTGTGTTTACCTTGCGGCCCTGGAAGAATAATCTCTGCTAGGCGTGGCTAGAGAGAGGCGCAGAAGTACAGAAGACACAAAGACAAAAATGTGAATAGAACTTAACTTTATTATCAAATATGGAAATGTAATATATGGTGGTTAGGAATACCACAAAACACTACCAGGACAGTAGGATCACTTGCCACAAGCATGAGTGGGGCAAGTTAGTTGCGCATGGTCAGGAAACCAAACAATCATATTTCCTGATGCAGATACCAGTTCATTTCAAGAAGCAAAAGCAAAGGCAGGATATTTGTCATTGAAATGGCCCACCAAAGGCAAAATCAAAACATGATGAATGCTGTTATTCACGACACCATGTCTGTCAGACCAGGAATCCCCAAGGATGAGGGGATGCAGTAGACCTTTTGACAGGATGAGAGATAATGGATACAAGTTATTTCCTATAACCAAGGGCAGTTCTTGTTTGCATTTGTACCCTATATCTTTTGTGCTATTTCCCATGATGATCTGTAGGCAGTTTTCTGATGTGAACAGGCCTAATTCTTGGGCTAGGTTGGCATCTATGAAACTCTCATCTGCTCCAGTTTCAATGAATGCCTTCAGTTTCCGGATTGTTCCTCTGACGTTAACAGATACTAAAATGAACTTGTAAGACTGGGAAGAAGTGTTTATTTGGGCCAAAGAGATAGGGGCCAGGTTTTTCTTAGGTCAGGCTCTGGTCAAGTGCCCTGCTTTGTGGCAGTGGAAGCAGAGTCCTTCTCTGTAGTGTCTTTGAAGTTCCTCAGGGGTCATTCCCCCTCTGATGGGTGAAGGGGCTCAGTTCTGGCGGTGTTGGGTAGTACCAGTGCTCTCTTGGT
The DNA here is from genome assembly GCA_014839935.2 of Entomophthora muscae. Classification (NCBI taxonomy): domain Eukaryota; kingdom Fungi; phylum Entomophthoromycota; class Entomophthoromycetes; order Entomophthorales; family Entomophthoraceae; genus Entomophthora; species Entomophthora muscae. The sequence goes on from QTSX02005713.1 coordinate 163,441, forward strand.
TCATGATGAGGCCCTTGCACAAGGAGACCAGGTCTTCCAAGCCAAGGGTGGGCGGGTGGTGCTTCAATAAGTCCTTAATGGCTGGGTTCACTCCCTTTTGGAAGATGATGGCTGACAATTTGTCCTCAAGTTGGGTGCAGGTCTTCAGTTTAAGGAATTTGCCAATGTATGCATGAATGGGTTAGGAGCCTTGTTGGATTTTTAGCAAGGAGTTCAGGGCGTAATATCTGGTGTCACAATCATCCCCAGTTGCCATTAACTCAGCATCAAACTTGGCATAGTCCAAACAGAATTCTACATCTTCTGCTGTGGCTTTGCCAAACCAGTCTAGAGCGTCTCCTGAGAGCATGGAAGGAACCCCAAGTACCTTCTTGGTGTTGCTGGCGTAGGAGGGGGTGTTAGTCTGGAAGTCCAGGCGGAGGACTGGCATGGCGCGTTGGGCTTCCTCAAAAGTAAGCTTCCCCATCTGGGGCATCTCAACCTTTGTGAGGGACTGGTTTACAATTACATTTTGCACTTGGAAGAAGGGGGCCTTGTTGGTATCAGTGGTGGTAGTATCAGTTATTTTTGGGTTGTTTGGGTTTGCATTCTTCCATATGGAAGAGATCAGGTTCATGGTCATCTTATAGGTGTAATAAGTGATTATCAATAAAAAAGCATACAAGATGCCCCAAGAAATAACTACATCTTGGGGCTCAGGGTACCAGGTTTTAAAAAGATTGCCATAATGCCAGGGATCCAGTCTTGGGCAGCTGGCCCGCCGTTTTTGGGGGTAACTTGGGCCGGGGTTTTTGAGGGCAGGGCCCACCACAAGAGAGGAGCTAACTTTAGAAGGTAGGAAGCAGACTTACCCACCCAAGACCACGGGCTGGCGGCCGGTACAATGGTGACCACCACCCCTGTGAGGGTGATATACACTAATCCAAAAAGCTTGCTGGTATGGTTGGTTGGAAGGTCAAAGAAGAGGCTGTCATTGGTTTGGGTGTTATGGGCGGTTCCATATAGATATTGTAGGCAGGAAGGTATTTGATATTTCCTCTAAATAAATTTTGTGTTGAGAATATCCACAGGCCTTGACAGTTGTATCTAATAGAAGATTGTATGAAGGCCAAAGGATTGAGTTTGAGTATCTTTTCTGGTGTATAGTCCTTGTACTTGGGCTTCAAGGGGTAATCAGTGAAGTGAACGGGCCCAAAGGGTGCACCAGGTGGACGGAAAACTGCAAGCAGTGGGGCAGAAGGGCCTGGAGATCTCAAACTGAATTGGTAGATGGCAAATACAAAATTTGGCAGTAGCTGTATAAGCCAACATACCATAACCTTTATTTAAAAATGGCAATAAGTTTGGAGCACAGGGTTCTTGGGTCTATATAGTACCCCCCTCCAAACTTAACATTTTTCATGAGGGGTTCATCAGGGCATTGGGAAAGGCAGGCCCAGGGAACTGGGTGCTTGGGTCCAAAGGCAGCAAAATAACACCTGGCCTGGGAGTTCTTTCATTGGTCAATAATCTCAATTTGGCTACCTAATTATCTTGCTCTAGAGTTGTGGTCTTGGGGCCGGGTTGCAGACCAGTGCCTCTTTCCTAGGACAACTCTTGATTGGCCACTGGTTTAGACTTCAAATTCATGAAGCTAATAGTTGCCACTTTGTTACCTCCATTAGGCACTGTGATTAGTCTTTCATTTGGCTCAATAATTTCCTTGGTTTGGCCTGTTTTACCACATGGGCCATCATTTTTGGTATCAGCTTGCGGGGGCTTGATCCTAGAAAAACGTGGGCGGGTGATCCTGAAGTCCACAGGCCCAGCAGCCTGGGGGGATTCAGGGTTGGGGTTTGTTTCCGCTCCCAGGCCTGGATTTCCAGAGTGGAAGAATTGTCAATCCTGACAGTCATCAGAAGAAACTGCTGAAGTTGCTGACACTGTATTCAGGAATGTATCTGTTTTGCTCCCTCTCCAAACTGTTTATTAGGAGTTCCCAAGGTTAAGATGCATGATTGAGAAGTGGGATAAGGAACTAGCAGAGGCTCAAGATATCTTGGCTGTCCTTCCACCCTTTGGTTGCACTACCACTCAAGTAGAGATATCCATTCAAAAAGTGAAGATCAAGGCTGTCTTAGACACTGGCTTGTCAGTCAACGTTGTTTCCTCCAAGCTTGTGAAGAAACTAAAACTTGCCCCTGACCTTAATTATCACCAGCCATACAAAATGGCTGGTCTACCCATGACTCACGCTATAGGAGCTTGTTCCACTCTACCCATGCAATTTGGTAAGCTTCTCTTAGCTGCGTGGGCAGTTGGATTGTAAAACAAGAGTTACAATCTCTTAGTTGGCACCCAGTTCCTTAGGGAATACAATGGTATCATCAACTTGAAAGATAGTTACCTCTCTATTCTGGGGTACAAAGTCCCTCTAATCTTTGAATAGCCAATTAAAGTTCTCGGGAAGCGCCTTAAGACGTGCTCTTTAGAATACCCCACTTGAGTTTTCACCCTAAAGTGCTGTACTCACTCCTCAAACATGAAATGTCCTTCCATGGCTTGCCCTGCGTCTGAGGGGATCCCTCTCTTAGCCATGTCTGCTGTCACCATCTCCCTGGATCTCAGGCCATCCTAGACTCCCAGATATTGTATAAACTACCTGAAAAAACTTTCTTGGAGTTGTACTCTCCCCTCTCATTAGGCTGCAACAAACCTTACCTCTGTCCTGGAATCCTAGATGTCTCCCATAAGGACCCTGTTCAATTGCTAGTAGACAACCTAACTGATCTCCCCATAACCGCGTCTAGGGGGCAGGTTGTTGGATATGGCAAGTTATTGAATGCCCCCAATATTTTGTCACTTCATCCCTTTGGTATGTTCAGAGATTTTAATCTACCTGAGGACAAGCTCCAAGTCCTATCATTGGTTACTGCGCAAGACTTCCCACAATTATCCCTGGTTCAACAGAAAAAGGTGCTTGACTTGCTAGACAAATTTTCTAATATCTTTGCTAAAGACAGTACCAACTATGGGCTAGCCAATGGCGTTATTCACCAGATTGATACTGGTGACACTCCCCCATTCTGCGCCAAACCATACTGCTGCAGTTGTGTGGAGGACGCCCAGGTGTCTAAAGAGCTCAAAAAACTGTTAGACACTGGGCTACTGGCCCCCTTTACAAACTCCTTGGGCCTTACCACTACACATCCTAAAGAAGAAAAATGGAGGTCATTATATTGTGATGGACTACTGACAATTGAACTCTTTAACCAAGAAGGACTCTTACCCCTTGCTGCATATTGATGATGCTCTCTAATGCCTTGGAGGCTCTAAGTTTATCTGCAATAGATCTGGCATCTGGATTTTGGCAAGTTGAGCTTTTGACAAGGATTGCCAAAAGGCCGCGCTCATTACATCTGAAGGACTGGTTGAGCCTACCTGCATGCCACAGGGTCTCTGCAATGCCCCGGCTACCTTGCAAAGGGCCATGGACTCCATCATCTGCGACTTGAAGCTGTCATGTGTCCTAGTATACTTAGATGATATAACAGTTTTCAGCGCTACCTTCACTAATCATCTGGCTCACCTCAAAGAAGTGTTTCTAAAAATTCAAGAAGCTGGCCTGAAGCTAAAGCCCTCTAAGCGCGCTTTCTTCAAAGAGTGTCTTGAATTCTTGGGCCATGAAGTAACCCAGACAGGTATTTGCCCTATGACTAAGAAGGTTGAAGCCATTGACAAAATGCTTCCCCCCACCAACCTGAGAGAGGTACAAGTCTTTCTGTGTATGATGGGCTACTACAGACAGTTTATTCCTGACTTCACTGACACTAATAAACTCTAGTCCAGCTGTTACATAATGTCTCTTTTGAATGGACTGCCAGCAGGCAGCAAATTTGTTGAAACCCTTAAGCAAAAACTCAAAGAGGCGTCCATCCTAGTGTATCCTGACTATGATAAGGAATTCATCATATACACTATTGATAGTGATCTTGCTATTGGGGCTATTTTGGCTCAACTATACAACAAAGGTGTGGATCATCCTGTGGCTTATACTCCTTGTGTCCTAAACAAGCATGAGAAGAACTACAGTGTTACGGAGAAAGAATGCCTTGCTGTGTTGCATGCTGTCAAACAGTTCCGCTACTACATGTATGTCACTCATTTCACTGTTATCACTGACCACGCTTTGTTTAAGTGGTTACATCAACTTAAGGAGCCAGAAAGGCGCCTAGCTAGATGGGCTCTCTGCCTTCAAGGTTATGACTTCAGGGTGTTCCATTGCCCCAGAGTCTAACACCAAAACGCTGATGGGTTGTCCTGAATGCCCATCCTTGCTCTACATCCTGCTGAAGCCAACTGGTTGTATGTATTAATTGGCTACCCTTCCCCCTGGGAATGTGAGACAGAAGAATTTCAATTAGCCTTATCCAAGCTATCTGAAGATACCCTCATTTGCGACAATCAGCTCTTCAAGAAAGTACAAGATTAGTATATATCCTATGTACAACCTAGTCTTTGCCTCTCATTGGTGTTGCAAGCTCATAAAGAGACTGGGCATGGAGGCATCACCAAGACTTTTGAATGGCTCCAGAAGAATTACTTCTGGGAGAACCTTTGCCTGTTAATCCCAGACGTCATAGCTAATTACCATGACTGCCAGCTTCAGAGGCCTTGAGCTGCTTCCCATGAGTTCAAATTAGTTCTCCACAGCATGCCTTTCACACTATTAGCATTGGCGCTATATGTCCTCTCCCCCACTCCCGCTCTGATTGTTGCTTTATCCTGATTGCTGTTGATCACTTCAGCAAATGGGTAGAAGCTTGCCCTACCAAGGACATCACTGCTAAGACAACTGCTGCCTTCCTGTTACAAGATTTTTTCTACCGCCATGGCTGCCCTCAAGTGCTGTTGTCAGACAATGGAACTAACTTCAATGCAAAGCTGGTAACCTCTGTTGTTGAAGCCTTGAGGTCTCACCAGTCCTTCTCTGCCCCCTATAACCCTTCTACCAATGGGGCAGTCAAGCGTGTAAATTCAACACTGGTTTCCATCATGAGAAAGCTCACCTACTCTGACGCTGCAAACTGAGATCTATACTTACCTGCTGCTCTCTTTGTGTATCAACTTAGCAAAAATTGTGACACCAGATATTTTCCCTTTGCTATGCTGTATGGGCGTGAAGCTACCACTCTGTTGCTCCTTGGGCCCCCTGCTCTCCTAGGATAAGGCCATGAATCCTGATGATCACATTGAAGAACTAGTCAACCACATAGTTGATAGACAGGCCACTGCCTACACTTCTGCATACAAGACTAAGATGCTTGAAATTTCCCCCAATAATGCTGGATGTGCCCCTTTGCCTGAGTTTGATGTTGGTGATTGTGTTCTTTACTACCATCACAGAGTGGGTGCACAAGCGCATAAACTGGACACTCTGTAGGTTGGCCCCTTGGAAGTGACCTTTAAACAAGGTTCTGAATATACTATAAAGCTCCTCTCCAATGGTCGTCTTTTTGCTTGAGTGCATGCAAAGCTTCTCTGTAAATACCACCCCCCTAAGACCAATCTAGGGGAGGGTAATGTTGTGAATGCCGCTATTCACCACGTTTTTGCCTTTGGTGGGCTATTTTAAATATAAATCCCTTGGTTTTGCTTTTGCCTCTCAAAATGAGTTACTGGCTGAATCAGGAAATACAATTGGTTGGTTTCTTGACTCTGCACAACCCACTTGCCCCACTCATGCTTGTGACAAGTGATCCTACCGTCTTAGTAGTGGTTTGGTTTATTGCCAACCACTATATATTATTTTTCTTATTCACCAATAAAATTAAGTTCTATTCACATTTTTGTCTTTTTGTCTTCCAGTACTTCTGCGCCTCTCTCTAGCCACAACTAGTAGAGACTATTCTTCCAGGGCCACAAGGTAATCACATAGCCTTTCCTGTCATCCAACCAAGACTTTGTATGAATCCAATTCTATGGTTAGGATTCCCCATTGTGTGTATGTGCCGCGCCTCAGAGCACGACACTCAATGTTGAACTCAGGCAAGGCAGAGTGTCCAGCATTATTGGGAGAGAGCTCAAGCATCTTGGTCTTGTACACAGAGGTATAAGCAGTGGCCTGTATGTCAATTATGCGGTTGACTAGATCTTTAATATGGCTGTCAGGATTCATGCCCTTATCTGAGGAGAGCAGGGGGGCCCCAAGAGCAACAGAGTAGTGGCCTCACGCCCATACAACATGGCAAAGGGGGAGTACCCTGTGACACAATGTCTGCTCAGACAATAGGCAAAGAGAGCAGCAGGTAAGTATAGATCCCAATTGGCAGCGTCAGATTAGGTGAGCTTTCTCATGATAGAAACCAGTGTCAAATTTGCACACTCAACTTCCCCATTAGTTGAAGAGTTATAGGGGGCAGAGAAAGACTGGTGAGCCCCCAAGGCTTTAACAACAGAGGTTATCAGCTTGGCGTTAAATATAGTCCCATTATCAGATAGCAACTCTTGAGGGCAGCCATGGCGGTAGAAAACATCTTGCAACAGGAAGGCAGCAGTTGTCTTAGGGGTGATGTCCTTAGTAGGGCAAGCTTCTACCCACTTTCTGAAATGATCAACTGCAATTATGATAAAGCAGCAACCAGAGCAGGAGCAGGGAGAGGTCCTACAGCCTCAATGCTGAAAGTGTGAAAGGCATGTTGAGGGTTAACTAGCTTGAACTTGTGAGAGGCAGCTTGAGGTATCTGGAGCTGGCAGTCATGGCAACTAGCTATGACGTCTGGAATCAGTAGACAGGTTTGCCAGAAGTAATTTTTCTGAGGCCAGTCAAAGGTTTTGATAATGCCCCATGCTTGGTCTCTTTATGAGCTTGAAGCACCAAAAAAAGCAAAGACTAGGCCGTACATATGTAGGACCTGATATTGTACTTTCTTGAAGAGCTGATTGTCCCAAGAAAGTGTAATCTCAGATAGTTTGGGCAGGGTTAATTGGACTTCTTCTGTTTTGCTTTCCCAAGAGGAAGGATATCCAATTAGTTCATACAGTCAATCAGCCTCAGCAGGGTGTAGAGCAGGATGGGCGTTCTGGATAATACTAGCATTCTGATCTTGAATCCCAAAACAATGGAGCACAGTGAAGTCATAACCTTGAAGACAGAGAGCCCATCTAGTTAGCCCTCCTTCTGGCTCTTTAAGCTGTTATAACCACTTAAGAAAGGTGTGGTCAGTGACAACAGTGAAATGATTGACATATAAATAATAGCAGAACTGTTTGACTGCATGCAACACAGCAAGGCATTTTTTCTCTATAACACTGTAGTTCTTCTCATGCTTTTTTAGGACATAAGGAGTATAAGCCACAGGATGATCCACACCTTCATTGTCTAGTTGAGCCAAGATGACTCCAATAGCTAGATTGCTAGCATCAGTGTATAAGATGAACTCCTTATTGTAGTTAGGATACATCAATATGAAAGCCTCCTTGATTTTTTGTTTGAGGGTCTCAAAAGCTTGCTGTTGGCTAGCGGTCAATTTGGAAGGGACATTACACAACAGCTGGACTAAAGGTTTGCTTGTATTGGCAAAGTCAGGGATTAACTGTCTGTAGTAACCATCATGCCAAAAAAGACTTGTACTTCTTGTAGGTTGGTTGGGGGAAGCATTTTTTCAATGGCTTCAACTTTCTTGGTCATTGGGCATATCCCCGCTGGGTGACTTCATAGCCCAAGAATTTATGACGCTCTTTGAAGAAAGCACACTTAGATGGTTTCAGTTTAAGGCCAGAATCTCAAATATTTATGAACACTTCTTTAGGATGAGCCAGGTGATTGGTAAAGGTAGCACTGAAAATATTTATTTCACCTAAGTATACTGCAATACATGAAAGTTTTAATTTGCAAAGGATGGAGTCCATGGCTTGTTGGAAGGTGGCTGGGGCATTGCAGAGTCCCTGCGGCATATGTGTAGGCTCAAACAGCCCTTCAGATGTAATGAGCGTAGTCTTTTGTCAATCCTTGGGCAAAAGTCAACTTGCCAGGATACAGATGACATATCCATTGCAGAGAGGAACATAGAGCCTCCAAGACGTCAGAGAGCATCATCAATACGCAGCAAGGGGTAGGAGTCCTTCTGTCAGGGCCTGCCCTGACATGTATCAAATTCAGATGTGATGTGACAATGACAGTGAATCAATGTTAACTCCGCAAATACTGAATGAATAAAGACGTTTAACCATTCATTAAAAAGCTGCAGACAATCTGAGCCACTTTACTTATTAGATACATTGAGCATAAGAATCCTGTTCACGTGCTAAAGAGCTTGTCAAAGAAATTCATGTATTGCCCTTATTGATATCATGCATAATTTCAGAGATCAAATAATAAGCTGCAGTTATGATTATAGCTTCTGAGTCCCATACCCAAGTCTAGACCAGAGCCTGGGAACCAGAAATTGCAATTGGCCTAAATGGTCCAAGTCCACCAATCTATATAAGAAGATTAGCTGCATGAACGTTGTCATTCATGCAAGCTTATCTCAGCAATTACTAAATGTAAATCAATGATGAAACCCGCGTTTACAAGCCTTAAATCTTCTTGACAACTTCCCCTATGTAATCAAAGCCTGTCAATGCACCATTTTATGAGATAAATTGAGTTTAAGAGTGATGGCAAAAGTGACCCCAGTTTAGATGCAAATCTAAATCCCTTCCTAAAGATTGCATTGGAAGTGTTATAAAATGAGCGCCATGAAATGAAGAAAGGACGCCAGCATCAACCAATACATCCTAGTTCATCCTAGTTAGTCCTTCCTATATTTACATCTCCTTCCCTTTCCCTTCCCATTCCAGCCGTCTTCCTGTGAGTATTAAATAAAAGACTGTCTCAACCAACCTGTTTGACTTAGATGAAAGCCATAGCTCTACACCAATCTTCTCTGCCATGCCTATCTGAGTAGAGTTGCCTGACCCATGACATCTTCTTGGTTAAAGAGTTCTATTGTCAATAGTCCATCACAATAATATGACCTCCATCCTTCTTCTTCAAGATGAGTAAGGGGGAAGCCTAAAGACTTTGAGAAGGGGCCAGTAGCCCAGCATATAACAGTTTTTTGAGATCTTTAGACACCTATGCGTCCTTCATGCAGCTGCGACAATATGGTTTAGTGAGGAAGGGGGGAGCGTCTCCAGTATTGATCTGGTGGATAACGCCTTTAGCTAGGCCATAATCAGTTATGTATTTGGAAAAGATTTCTGAATATTGATCTAGCAAATTCAGCACCTCCTTCTGTTGAACCAGGGATAGTTGTAGGAATTCTTGTGCTTAAACAAAGATAGGACTTGGGGCTTGTCTTCAGGTAGGTTAAAATCTTGGAATGTACCAAAAGGATGAAGTGACAAGACATCAAGAGCATTTGTAATTTGTCATAACCAACAACCTGTCCTCTAGATACATGTATGGGGAGAGCAGTTAAGTTGGCTACTAGCAATTGAACAGGGTCTTTATGGGAGACATCTAGGATTCTAGGACAGAGATAAGGTTCATTGCGGCCTAGCAAGGAAGGGGAATACAACTCCAGGAATGTATGCTCAGGTAGCTCATATGATTTTTGGGAGTCTAGGATGGCCTGAGGGCCAGGGGGGATGATGACAGCGGACGTGGCTAAGAGAGGGATCCCCTCAGACGCAGGGCAAGCCATGGGTGGACATTTCATGTTTTAATAGTGGGTGCAATACTTTAGGGTGAAACCCCCAGTGGGGTATTCTAAAGCACTTGTCTTGAGGTGTTTCCCGGGAACTTTAACTGGCTCTTCAAAGATCAAAGGGACTTTGTACCCAAAGATAGAGAGGTAAATATCCTTAAAGTTGATGATCTTACTATATTCCCTAAGGAACTGGGTACCAACTAGGAGATCATAGTTTTTATTCTCCAAGACAACAACAGGTGCGGCAAAGAGAAGCTTGCCAAACTGCATGGGGAGAGCAGAATATGCCCCTATGATGCAAGTTATGGATAGCCCAGCTGTACATTAAAACTTGTTGTGAATAACAACATTTAACTTGTTTCAAGTTTGTTTTTGGTGGGCCATTTTAAAGAAAAATCACTTGCTTTCACTTTTGTCTTTCAAAATGAACTTGTATCTGAATCAGGAAATATAATTGTTCAGTTTCCTGACTCTGCAGCAACTCACTTGCCCCACTCATACCTGTGGCAAGTGATCCTACTGTCCTGGTAGTGTTTTGTGGTATTCTTAACCACTATATATTCCATTTCCATATTCACCAATAAAAGTAAGTTCTATTCAAATTTTTGTCTTTGTGTCTTATGTACTTCCGCGCCTCTCTCTAGCCACAACTAGTAGAGACTATTCATTCAGGGCCACAAGGTAATTGAATAGTCTTCCCTGTCATCTAACCAAGACTTAGTACAAACTTAATCCTAAGTTTAGGACCCCTGTTGTGTGTCTGTGCTGCGCCTCAGAACACAACAAAAATGGTGCTCACTAAAGAGGCTGTAAGCCCCTTGGTTATCCATTTTGCATCTACGTTTTCAGGTCCCTTGCCTCCTCCTATACAAGAGTCAACTTTACCTGAAATTACCTGTCCTCCTATTGAAGAGAACATCTCAAACCCGCCTATTATACCTACTGTACTGAACCTTGGGAATGGTCCCCACCTTGTTGCTTACCCGATGGGTACCCCTGACTTAGAACAAGTCATGGCAGTAGCCCTTGGGATAGCCCGTGACAGAGCCATCCCTTGCCTCCAGCTGAAGTTTAGCTGTGCCAAATATTACAAGTTAATTGTGGCCCCGCAGTTTCCACAACACCTCCTCTCAGCAGCTGGTCCGCTGAACAACTGCTGTCATCCTTTGTACAGCCCGCCTTAGCCCACCATCAGATGATATTGGGCATCCACGTTCAAGAAATCTAATCTCTACAAGCAGCAGTTACTCATCACTGGGATCAGTTTGCTGCCTATCAACAATGGATCCATTCCCTGTTTTCCTTGGTGTCTGACAACCAGCGCAACTCTGTCACCTCCCAAACATGCTTTGTTAATTCTATTGAAAAAATGTGTCAGTCCATCCCTGAGTACGTTAGGGAGCAGTTACATGAGTTTCACCAGCTAGATCAACCCTGGCAGACCCAAGTAGACTCCACCTTAAATGCTTATCTCACCAACTTCAAACGCCTAGTACAACAGCTCAATGCATTCAGCTCATATTCCTTCAAAAAATTGCAACAGGTAGCGGAACTTGCTGCCAAAGGCCTAAATGAGCTCAGTGCAGAACTTGATCAAGAGAGAGCTACCACTGCTGCTGCTATTGCCAAACTCCAGGGTCAAGTGAATGAGTTGTCTACACCCAAGCCAGATGTCCCCCCTTCTCCTCCTTCCAACAATCTGATGGACAGAGAACAGAGAATCTGGGATGCCATCCTAGAGCTACGCGCTTCTACGCGTAGCCAAGGACGTACTTGTCAGGGATCCAACCTGGGGGGTTCCTGAGAACTCAAGGGCAGACGGCCTGCAAGCCCAGAAGGGAGAGCCCATCACAGGATTGGGGCTAACTTTACAATATAAGATAACAATTTTCCAAGTATTGCTCAAGGTCCGCTTGTAGGCACCATGGAATCAATCAACCCAGTGAGGGTGATATACATCACTCCAAAGATTTGGGTGGAGGTGGATTCATCAGTGGCAACGGAATCTTGCAGGCAGTTAGGCCTCAGGGTGTGGGGCAGCGTCATTGGAACTAAATATGCGGGCAGGAAATTATACTTGTCTTGGTATAGCAGAGGAGGTATGGTGATTCTGACGCCTTCTCTGTACACGGTTTCAGTCTCTCTGGTTCTAGCTTCAGGGTTGTGGATAAAGATCTCCTCCAGGGTAAACTCCAAATACACCGGGTTGGGTGGGTACTTGGTAAAATGTACTGGGCCAAAGGGAGCTCCTGGTGGACAGTAAAGTTTGGGTGGCTGGTCCGCGGTTTCTAGGGGTATGTGAGCACGGGGAACAGGGCCGCAAGGAGTAGACTGAAGACGAAATAAAACTAATAACAAGTATGGTATGATCTGATTGAACCAAAGGTTCATGTCACTTTATTGCAAGGATGGCAATGGGCATCTTCCTGGCAGCCCAGGGTATAAGTATGCCCATCTGTCATGGCAAAACTTTCAAAGATTTTCATGGCCCGGGTTTCCCCCATCTACTTGGTCCTCCCAGTCCTTGATGGCAACAATTGTGGGGGTTAATTCATTGGCTGACTTGCAACTAGAGCGCTCCAATTCTTTAACCAGGTCACGGGACAGGTCATCTCTGGGTGGCCCTTTTCTTATGGAAGGTATCTTTGTTTCTTCTTCCAATGTGGCCCAGGTTATTCTGGGGTCTGTGGCTAGCCTGGCCTGTTGATTGGTTGGGTTAACAGGAACTCCTAGAGAGGGAGGCATCATTGTAGGCAAACTTGGCTCATCAAACTTCAGGAGATTCTCCAAAGTTGAATCCAATCCTGATTCAAACCCCAAAAACTGCAGGCAGCTGGGCGGCTGGCCCTGTGGGCTGGCAACCCGCAAGATGCCAGGGTTTGACTCCCATAGTTGAGGCCTTTTAATTATCATAGTTGACAGGAGTTTGTCACTTGTGACATCAGTCCCTTCTCCACTGTTGCCCTCCTCCCTCCTTGTTCTCTTTTCCAAGTATTGCTGTATGGCACCTTGTGCATTATGTAGGTTAGAGACTGGTTCCCAGGTGCTTTCTTTGGTAGATATCCCACCCATTTGACATAGTACTGTGGGGTCTTATAGTGAAGGTGGTGTTCATGGATGTACTCTACTTTGTATTCTGTTGAGCGTCCCTCCTGGATGGGTGGGGGTTTGGTCTTGATCTTCTGGTGGGGAAGAGAGGTTCCTTCTTTCTTGAATAACAGTGAGCGGTGGAAGACGTTGTGGATTTTCCAAGTAGGTGGTAGCTCTAGTTTGTATGCCACTTTGTTCTATTTTCTTTGTGACCTTGTAAGGGCCACAGCGGCGGTATGCTAGCTTTCTACTGGGTACATGTAGGGGAACATTTTGAGAGTTGAGGTACACTTCATTGCCTACCTCCAGAGGCTTCCCAGGGACTCATTTCTTATCAGCAAACACCTTGTAGGTCTTAACAGCGCAAGTCAGGTTTCTGAGGAAGGTTTGTTGGGTGGTATGTATTTGTTTGATCCAGGTTTGTCACTGCAGTATTCTGTTCCTTGCTACCAAACTAGGGCCCCAAGATGGGTCAAATCTGTAGTTGGCCTTGAAGGGAGACATACCTGTGGATGTGTGGTCTTTGCTTTTATAGGCATATTGCGCCATGGGTAGCATCTCTACCCAGTTGTTCTGGTCTGCGTTGGCGTAGCATCAGAGGTATTGTTCCAAGATCTAGTTAACCCGTTTGGTTTGTCCGTCTGTCTGTGGGTGGTAGGAGGTTGACACACAACATTTTATTACAAGGTCCTTCATCACTTGGGTCCAGTAGTGGGACATGAACTGGGGTCCTCAGTCAGTGATGATTTCTTCTAGAGTGCCGTGTTATGTCAGGATGTGGTTGTGGAAGTGTCTGGCAGTTTCAGCTGCTGTGCAGTGGGTAGTGGTTGGGATGAAGTAGGACATTTTTGTGAAACAGTCAACCATTACTAGAATTGCGCCAAAGGATTTTGAGGGGGGAGTTCTACTATGTAGTCCATTGACACTGACTTCCAGGGACCCGCTGGGATGTCCAGGGGTCTCAGTAGTCTATCTGGCTTTGAGCAATGTGTCTTGGTTCTTCCGCAGATTTCACAACCATTGATGTATGCAGCTACTTCCTTGTCCATGCCTGGCCACGCGTAGTTCCGCTTGATACTTGAGAGGGATTTGTGTCTACCAGGGTGGCCGGTCATCTCTGAGTCATGGTGGTCAATTAATATATTTGTTTGGGTGTGGCCCTTGGGTATATAGATTCTGTTGTGGAGCAGAAGGGTAGTACCTTTCAGGGAGTATCCTTTCTTTGAGTGATGGCAGTCTGGGTCCTTTGTTAGGGTTTTGAATAGTTCAATTGAGTATGCATCTTGTTTCTGAGCTCCTATCATGTTGGGTTTACTGGCGGCAATCTTTAAGTACTTCAGTTGTATCCCTAAGCTGGCGGGGTCTAATAGGGTATAGGTGTTGCAGTCCTTGATTTCTGCAGAGGAGGGGATCAGGTCAGCTCTCCTGCTCAAGGCGTCTGGCACAACATTAACCTTTCCTGGCTTGTGGTCTATGGTCAAGGTGTAATCGACCAGTTTTAAGGCCCATCTAGCCTGTTGTTAGTTCAGCTGGCGTGGTTTGAAGAAGTAAACTAAGTTCTTGTGGTCTGTCAGAACCTTTACTGGGTGTTCAGCGCCGCACAAGTATCTGCACCAATGCTTCAGTGTCTTCATTAGAGCTAGAATCTCCTTGTTGTATATTGGGTAGTTCCCTTCAGCTGGTAGCATCTTCTTGGAGTAATATGCTACAGGATGTAGCATACCATCCCCTCCTTCCTGAAGAAGGACCCCACCCACCGCGAAGTTGGACACATCCGTTTCCAGCACAAAAGGTTTAGCTAGGTCAGGCATGGCAAGCACTGGGGCAGACGTAAAAGCTTTCTTCAGAGTCACAAACACGGAGGTGCACTCATCAGACCAGACAAACTGGACCTTGTCAGAGCAGAGGCAGGTTAGGGGCAATGTAATCTGAGAAAATTTTTGGATGAAATCCTGGCAGTAGTTTGCTAGTCCCAGGAAGCTTCTGACATCCTTCCTGCACTTGGGGACTGGCCAGGTTGTGATTGCCTCTACTTTATCTTGTGCCATAGCAAACCCGCCAGTCTTCACAACAGATCCCAGGAATTTGACCTCGGGTTGGAAGAACTCGCACTTCTTTAGCTTGGCGTGTAGGTTGACCTGCAAGAGTTTCTCCAGTATTTAGTCAAGGTGTTGGAGGTGTTCCTCATGTGATTTGCTGTATATGAGGATGTCATCCAAATACGCCATGCAGAACTGGTCAAGATACTTGCCAAGGACAGAGTTGATCATCCTTTGGAAAGTACTCAGGGTGTTACACAACCCAAATGGCATCACTAGGTATTTGTACAACCCATATCTGGTTTTGAAGGCTGTTTTGTATTTGTCTCCTTCCTTGACTCTGATTTGGTTGAAGGCGTCTCTCAGGTCAATCTTTGAGTACACCTGGGCTCCCGTCAATACGTCACAAAGGTTGTCGGCGTTAGGAATGGGGTAACAGTTCTTTACAGTGATGTCATTTAGTTTCTGGTAGTTCACGCAGGGGCGCATCCTGCCGTCTTTCTTCCCTACAAACAGAATGGGCTACAAGCAAGGGCTTTTAGACACCCAGATGAAACCTTTTTTTGTCATGTCCCTCAGGTAAGCCTTCAGTGCTGCTTGTTTGTGGTGATTGCAGCTGTATATGGGGCCGTGGTGTGGTTGAGTCCCAGGTAGCAGGTCAATGGTGTGGTCATAGATGGAGTGGCTGGGGAGTTGGGTCACTGCTTCCTCACTGAAGACGTGGCTCCACTTCTCTAGGGGCCCAGGTAGGCATCCCACACTGGGTTCCAATCTCAGGATCAGGAGTGTATCGGGTTTCTTGCTTGTTGGGCCCAACTGGAACGGTACCACATCAAACAAATTGTCTCCTTTCAAGGCAACTGTTTGATTTCAAAAGTTCAGAATAGCGCTGTGTCTTTGTGACCACAAGTCCCCAAGGATCAAGGGGTGGGGAAGTCCTTTCAGGATGATAGGAAATGCAGGGTACAAGTTCTGCCCAATTTTCAAGGGCAATTTGGTAGTGCACCTGAATCCCAGGTCATGAGAACTGTTCCCTATGATTACTTTGACACCTTCATTGGTGGCCTTCAGTCCAAGGTCCTTGGCAAGAGTGGCGTTGATGAAACTCTCTTCTGCTCCAGTGTCAATGAAGGCTCCCACAGTCTGGGATGTTGTGAGTGTTTTTGCTTCAACTTGGATAAACTTTTAAGATTGAGTAGAGGTGTTTATTTGCGCCAAGGAAACTGAAGAGTTATTCTTCTTGGGGTAAGCCTTGGTAAGGTGCCCAGGTTCATGACAATAGAAACACAAGCCTTTGTGGTAGTGACACTGTAGTTCATCTGGAGACATCCCAGGTCTGCTGGGTTTCTGGGCTCAGTTCACACGCTGAGTGGAGGAGGAGGTTCCTTCCTGGTTGAGGCTCAACCCTCTGCACAAGAGGAGTAGTTCATCTATGCCAAGCGTGGGGTGGTGGTGCTTGAAGAGCTCCTTCAGGCCCGGGCAGGCGCCTCTGCAGTACAGGATAGCTGATAACTTGTCCTCAAGTTGGGTTCTAGCCTTCAACTTCAAAAACTCATTGGTGTAAGCTTGCAGAGTTTGTGGTCCTTGTCAGATGTCCAGTAGGCTGATTAAGGCGTGGTGGCGGGTATCTTGGTTGTTGCCTGTGGCCATAAGTTTGCTCTCAAATCTGGAGTAGTCTAGGCAGAACTCAACGTACTCAGTGGTTGCTTTCCCAAACCAGTCCAGAGCATTGCCAGAGAGCATGGAGGCTACTCCAAGGACCTTCCCGGTGTTGTTAGAGTATGAGTTCACGTTGGCCTGGAAATGGAGGCAGAGGACTGGCATCACTCTTCTGGCTTCTTCCAGGGTGAGCTTCCCCATCTGGGGCATATCTACCCGGGTCGTGGTCTGGTTTACTATGACGTTCTGCACCTGCAAGTTTGGGGTCTTGGTCTTCTCCTTGCTAGGCAGTGTGTCTTTCTGTTTGGGGTTGGTTTAGTGTTGGGTCATTGCAGTGATCAGGTTGGTAGCTAACTTGTATGCATAGTAAGCTGAAATCAAAGAAAATAGCATACAAGATGCCCCAAGAGTTAACAACATCTTGGGGCCCAGGTTACCATGTTTGAGGTAGATCACCATAATGTGATGGATCCAACCTGGGGGGGTTCCTGAGAACTTGCGGGCAGATGGCCCGCGGGCCCAGAAGGGAGAGCCCATCACAGGATTGGGGCTAACTTTACAATATAAGATAACAATTTTCCAAGTATTGCCCAAGGTCCACTTGTAGGCACCATGGAATCAATCAACCCAGTGAGGGTGATATACATCACTCCAAAGATTTGGGTGGAGGTGGATTCATCAGTGGCAACGGAATCTTGCAGGCAGTTAGGCCTCAGGGTGTGGGGCAGCGTCATTGGAACTAAATATGCGGGCAGGAAATTATACTTGTCTTGGTATAGCAGAGGAGGTATGGTGATTCTGACGCCTTCTCTGTACACGGTTTCAGTCTCTCTGGTTCTAGCTTCAGGGTTGTGGATAAAGATCTCCTCCAGGGTAAACTCCAAATACACCGGGTTGGGTGGGTACTTGGTAAAATGTACTGGGCCAAAGGGAGCTCCTGGTGGACAGTAAAGTTTGGGTGGCTGGTCCGCGGTTTCTAGGGGTATGTGAGCACGGGGAACAGGGCCGCAAGGAGTAGACTGAAGACGAAATAAAACTAATAACAAGTATGGTATGATCTGATTGAACCAAAGGTTCATGTCACTTTATTGCAAGGATGGCAATGGGCATCTTCCTGGCAGCCCAGGGTATAAGTATGCCCATCTGTCATGGCAAAACTTTCAAAGATTTTCATGGCCCGGGTTTCCCCCATCTACTTGGTCCTCCCAGTCCTTGATGGCAACAATTGTGGGGGTTAATTCATTGGCTGACTTGCAACTAGAGCACTCCAATTCTTTAACCAGGTCACTGGACAGGTCATCTCTGGGTGGCCCGCTTCTCATGGAAGGTATCTTTGTTTCTTCTTCTGATGTGGCCCAGGGTATTCTGGGGTCTGTGGCTAACCTGGCCTGTTGATTGGTTGGGTTAACAGGAACCCCTAGCGCAGGAGGCATCATTGTAGGCAAATTTGGCTCATCAAACTTCAGGAGATTCTCCAAAGTTGAATCCAATCCTGATTCAACCCCCAAAAACTGCAGGCAGCCAGGCGGCTGGCCCTGTGGGCTGGCAGCCCGCAAGATGCCAGGGTTTGACTCCCATAGTTGAGGCCTTTTGGTTATCATAGTTGACAGGAGTTTGTCACTTGTAACAGTACTACTGAAACTCCTCAACCTGATCCACAGGTGCTTGCTTTTACAACTCAAGTTGCTGAGCTACAGAAAGAACTTGCTACCCTACATAAAATGGTGGCAACTGCTGCTTGTCCAGTTGGAGTTGTTGATGAAGATGGCTGCTGCCCTGACCTTTCAGGAGCCCCTCAAATACAGTGTGCTAGAGAGTTGATTGCTCTAGCTAATGAAGTAGACCATTTGAAACAAGACCAGACTGAGTTGGACTGAGACGTACAAGAGATGAGTGAACTGATCAATTCAGTAAACGGCAGGTTTGCCCCTTGCCTATCAGTGGGGCCATCCCTTACCTCTTGCCTGGCTGAACTCTCCACTGTTGTCACTACCCATGGACAACACCTAGATGTTACTGAACAACAGACCACTCTAGCCAACACTACAGGTGCCAGAACTACCAAGACTCTAACAACCCCTGAAGAAAGTGTTTGACAGCTATGGGCTAGATAACCCCCCTCCAAATCTGAAGCTGAGTTCTCCCTGCGCATAAATGTACTTGATAGCAACAACGGTGGCCCAACTCCCAAAGCACACTTCAAGCCTACCTTTAAGCAAGTCTTTGATCCCAAAACCTCAACCATTGCAGCTTTCCTAACTGTTTATGAAACTTCCATGAGACGAGCCTCAGATGAGGTTAAGAAAGAACATATTATGACCTATTTACACCTGACTTGCCAGGAGATAGTGATACCTGAGCTACCCACCATTGAGACCTTGGAGGAAATGAAGCAGCTCTTTATTTATCAGTTTGGTGGTGATCTTAGCCTGGAAGTGAAGAAGGACGCCTTCATTCACATATCTTTCAAGCCTAAAGAGATGCTAGCCAAATTTTCAGACATATTCTACATGGAAGGACAACAATTAATAACAAGCAGACAATTGTCAATGCATATAGCTTATATGGCCTCCGCCCAAGCCCTCAAGGTGAATCAACTCCTGTGCCTTCATTTTAAAGCCCATAAAGCTATGCTTTCCTCCATGAAAAGTATAAAGACACTGCTACAGGATATGCATCTAAACCATTCTGGGGCAGTTGTTTGGGAGAGTTGTGCCGCTTCCAACTCTGGATCATCTTTGCGTAGCCCTTGTATCCTCACTATGAACTCACAAAATCCCCCTTGGCGTCAGGGTTGCCACAACTGTGGCCAGATAGGTCACCATTCTCAAGTCTGCACCAACCCGCGGGTTTAAGGAGCTGATCCCAAGGACCAGTTGGGAAAAGGATAGTCAACCTAGAGGCAGAGAGCTCTTGGTTGACAATTCTTCCCAGTCTCTTTCAATCCCTCCCTCTACTGCTGACTCTGAGCCTGCTGATAATGAGGCTTCTCTTATCCTCCTACTGTTTCATGACATCTCTGATGATTCTGATGTAGAAGATTCCAATGTTGACCCTGACACGTACAAGTATTCTGTTCTTTCTGTCCCAGAGACTATTGTAGTCCCCTACAAGCTATAATCTGGGAAGACTACAATTATTGTCAAGCCCTCACATAAGGCCAAAACAGTTGTTTCCCACCCCTATCTCACTCAAGCTAAACAGTCCCCTGTGTTAGTGGAGTTGTCAGAAGAGGCTGCTGAAGTTGCTGAAACTGTCTTCAAAAATGTACCTGTCTTTCTGCCTCTCCAAACTGTTTATAAGGAGTTCCCGGGATTAAGATGTATGATTGAGAAGTGAGATAAGGAACTAGCTGAGGCGCAGGATATCTTTGCTGTCCTTTCACCCTTTGGGCGCACCACCACTTGGATAGAAATATCCATCCAGAAAGTAAAAATTAAGGCCGTCTTGGACACTGGATCTCCTGTCAACGTTGTCTCTTCTAAACTTGTGAAGAAACTTAATCTGGCCCCCAACCTCAACTACCATCAATCCTATGGCACAGCTGGTCTATCTATGACTTACGCTATAGGTGTGTACTCTGCCTTGCCCATACAATTTGTTAAGCTTCTGTTAGCTGCACCAGCTGTTGTCCTAGAAAACAAGAGTTACAAACTTTTGGTTGGTACCCAGTTCCTTCAGGAATATAATGGGATTATCAACTTAAAGGATGGTTATCTCTCTATCCTGGGATACAAAGTCCCTCTGATCTTCAAGGAGCCATTTAAAGTTCCTGGAAAACGTTTGAAGACATGTACACTGGAATACCCCACTGGGGTTTTCACCCTAAAGTATTGAACCCATTCAACCAACATGAAGTGTCCTCCCATGGCTTGCCCTGCATCTGAAGGGATCCTTCATATGGCCACGTCTGCTATCACCATCCTCCAGGCTCTCAGGTCATCCTAGACTCCCAGATATCCTATGAATTACCTGAGCAAACTTTCTTAGAGTTGTACTCTCCTCCTTTGCTAGGGCGTAACAAGCCTTACCTCTGTCCTAGAATCCTGGACGTCTCACACAAGGATTCCGTTCAATTACTAGTTGCCAACCTTACCGCGCTTCCTATAACTGTATCCTGCAGACAGACTGTTGGTTAAAGAAAGTTGTTAAATTCCCCTAACGTCTTGTCCCTTCATCCTTTTGGGAAGTTTCAAGACTTTAACTTACCCAAAGACAAGCCTCAAGTCCTATTTCTGTTCACTGCCCAAGACTTCCCTCAGTTGTCCCCGGTACAACAGAAAGGGGTGCTTGATTTACTAGACCAATTCTCTGACATCTTTGCTAAAGATAGCACTGATTATGGGCTGGCCAAAGATGTGATTCATCAGATTGACACTGGAGATGCTCCCCCCTTCTGTGCCAAGCCATATTGCCACAGTCAAGTGGAGGATGTGCAGGTTTCTAAGGAGCCCAAGCAACTGCTGGACGTTGGACTACTGGCTCCTTCTCAAAGTCCCTGGTTTTCTCCCCTTCTAATTTTAAAGAAGAAAGATGAAAGTCATTTAATTGTGATGGACTATTGGAGGTTGAACTCTCTAACCAAGAAGGATCCCTATCCCTTGCCATGTATTGATGATGCTCTCCGACGTCTAGGGGTTCTAAGTTTTTCTCTGCAATGGATCTGGAGTCTGAATACTGGCAGGTTGACCATTCTCCAAAGGATTGATAAAAGGTTGCGCTCATTACATCTGAAGGATTGTTTGAGCCTACCTTTATGCTGCAAGAGCTCTGCAATGCCCTGGCCACTTTCCAGCGGGCTATGAATTCTATCCTGCAAGACTTAAAGCTGTCATGTGTCCTAGTATACTTAGATGATATAACAGTCTTCAGAGCTACTTTCACCAATCACCTAGCCCATCTTAAAGAGATGTTCATAAAGAACTGAGAAGCTGGCCTCAAGCTAAAACCCTCTTAATGTTCTTTCTTCAAAGAGCAACTTGAATTCTTGGGTCATTAATTAACCCAGATAGGGATTTGTCCAATGACCAAGAAGGTTGAAGCCATAGACAAAATGCTTCTGCCCACCAACTTACAAGAAGTACAGGTCTTTCTGGGTATGATGGGCTACTACAGACAATTTATCTCCAATTTTGCTGATACTAGCAAGCCTCTGGTTCAACTGTTACGTAATATCCCTTTTGAATGGACCGCCAGCCAACAGCAAGCCTTTGAGACCCTAAAGCAGAAACTCAAAGAAGCGCCCATCCTAGTGTATCCCAACTACAATAAGGAATTCATCCTATACACAGACGCCAGCAACCTTGCTATTGGGGCTATCTTGGCCCAGCTCAACAACAAAGGTGTGGACCATCCTGTGGCCTATACTTCCTGTGTTCTAAACAAGCATGAGAAAAATTATAGTTTTACAGAGAAGGAGTTTCTTGCTGTGTTGCATGCAATCAAGCAGTTCTACCACTATGTGTATGGTACACATTTCACTGTTGTCACTGACCACGCCTTTCTTAAGTGGTTACAACAGCTTAAGGAGCCATAAGTAGGGCTAACTAGATGGGCTCTCTTTCTGCAAGGTTATGACTTCAGGGTGCTCCATTGCCCCGGAATCCAACACCAAACGCTGATGGGTTGTCCTGATGCCCATCCTTACTCTACATCCTGCTGAAGCCAACTGGTTTTATGAATTAATTGGCTACCCTTCCTCCTGGGAAAGTGAGACAGAAGAGGTCTGGATAGCTTTGTCCAAACTATCTGAAGACACCCTCATATGTTACAATCAACTCTTCAAGAAGGTGCGGGATCAATACCTGCCTTATGTGTGATCCAGTCTTTGCCTCTCATTGGTATTGCAAGCTCATAAAGAGACTGGTCATGGAGGCATTGCCAAGACCTTTGACTGGCTCCATAAGAATTACTTCTGGGAGAACCTTTTCCTGTTGATCCCAGACGTCATAGCTAGTTGCCATGACTGCCAGCTTCAGAGGCCTTGAGCTGCTTCCCATGAGTTCAAATTGGTTCCCCTTCAACACGCCTTTCATACAATCAGCATTGATGCTGTAGGCTCTCTCCCCTGCTCACGTTCTGGATGTTGCTTTATCCTGATTGCTGTTGATCACTTCAGCAAGTGGGTAGAAGCTCACCCTACTAAAGACATCACTGCTAAGACTACTGCTGCCTTCCTGTTGCAGGATGTTTTCTATCGCCATGGTTGCCCTCAAGTATTATTGTCAGACAACAGAACTAACTTCAACGCCAAGTTAGTAACCTCTGTTGTTGAAGCTCTGGGGACTCACCAGTCTTTCTCTGCCCTCTATAATCCTTCCACTAATGGGGCAGTTGAACGTGCAAATTTGATGCTGGTTTCCATCATGAGGAAGCTCACTTACACTGACGCTTCCAATTGGGATCTATACTTAGCTGCTGCTCTCTTTGATGGCAACAGCGCCTATATCAACACTAAAAATGTTGACAGTGGCCATGTCAATACTTTTAATGTCAACACTTTTAATGTTGACACTATAGTAAAGTGTGAATCCAGTTTTTAATAATGTTGTCTCCTGGATGTCAACACTTTTTTAAATAACGGCACACTTTACCCTGAACATTTTTAATATAAAAAAATAATTTAAACTACTTAAATATATTAAAATGACCTCAGAGAGCTCAAAAATGCAATAAAAAATTATAATAAATTATATGAAAGAGGATATATAAGCAATTTTTTTTTAGTTTACTATGTAAATTACACTCTTTATTATAAAATTATTTTTTATTCCCATACAAATTAAAATTCCAATGAACCAAAAATATGGATATTTTATATATAATAATAACTCCAAAATATAATAAAATTCTATGTTTAATTTATTATACTCTATATAAGCATAACTGAAAAAATCTCATACTTTAAAGATAAATTAACAAAATATAAGATATTTCTTACTAAACCACATTGAAAATGTATCTGACACTTACCATTTATACCTAAAAAGATTATTACTATATAAATAAATTAAAAAATGAAAAGTTTAAAAGTAAAAATAATATAGGCAAAGCAAAGCAAGGTTTATTGGGCTTTTTAAAGCCACCAGCAAGAGCAGTTGCAACATCTTTGAGGTACTTCTTAATTTCTGCCACCTTATGCTTCTTCTTCACCACCTTCTGGACGTCTTTCTGGTAGTCTTGCTCCTTGGACTTACGCTTCTTGGG
Organism: Entomophthora muscae; assembly: GCA_014839935.2. Taxonomy (NCBI): domain Eukaryota; kingdom Fungi; phylum Entomophthoromycota; class Entomophthoromycetes; order Entomophthorales; family Entomophthoraceae; genus Entomophthora; species Entomophthora muscae. The sequence continues at coordinate 187,112 of QTSX02005713.1, forward strand.
GGCCACCTGGTTGGCCAGGTCACGGAACTTGGAGACATTTCTGGCTTACTCCTCCTGCAGCTTCTGGAAGAACTTGTTGTATTTGGGGTTGGTCCCAAACTTCACCTTCAGGTGCTTGTGCCACACTTACAGGATGGAGGTGGTCTTCATTACACCCTTAATACAAGCGCCCTGGCAGTCCCAATGGGCAGTGGCCCCGCTCTTTCCTCTCTGGGCAGTCACCTTCTTGCCCACCCATGGCTTTTCAAAGTACTCAAGGTAATCCTTGAAGATGGTGGAGTGCTTCTTGATATAAGCGTCCTCCAAGAGGGCCTCAAAGCCAAGCCCAGTATGCTCTGGGTGTACAAAAGCCAAGGCAGCAAACTGGATTATGGCAAAGTGGCACTTCCCCTTACCATTATTGAGATACTTCTCAAACAGGTCCTTCTTGCTCTTGAGATTTTTTATGAGGGCCTGCCTAAAATGGAAGAAGCAGTCCTGCACTTCTCCATTAAAGGTGGCCTCAAAGGCTCTGAACTGAGCCTGCTTAAAGTCCATTATAATTACGTTTGGCCCAAGTGAGCGCGCATGAGCTAGCTTCTCAGCAGCTAGGGTTGCCTCATCCTTCTCAGCAGAGGAGGGATTAGCCCTCATGATGTGGGTGGGAGGGGGAGCTGGTTGATGGGAAGGGAGCACAAAGCATCCTGGACAATCTTAAAGGCTCTGGCGTAGACGTCTGTTAGCACCAGGAAGGAGAAAGAACACAAGAGGGATAACTTGGTCACTGAATTACCCATTCAGGACCCAAAGCTGCTTTAATAGGGTGATACAGGTAGCAAATGTGCCGTCGCACAGCCAGGTGGTAGCAGTGCTGAGATGCTTCAGGTTTTGTGTTGTGGCATAGGCTATAATCCTATCCTCCACTTCCTGCCCATTGTCATGGAGCAGGAACATCTCACCATCCTCCGTCTTCTTGAGGGCATCTGTGAAGACCAGATCTTTGATTGTAGTGGCGCTCTTGGCCAGAGGGTTTGAGGCTTGGCGCCTATCACTCACAAACTTGACTAACTGGGTGTGGGTTGGAACCCTCTTCAGATTGGTGGGGGTGAGGTGCTTACAGGTAAGCACAGCCAGCTTGGTGGGGAAAAGGTCCTTGGAGGTAGGCATGATCTGCACAAGGTACCATTTCAGGAGGCAGGCAATGATGGTATTTGGCATTGTGCAAGTATGCTCGCCCTTGATGGTCTGTACCAGGTCCCAGCACTCAGTGTTGAGCCGTACTGGGCAGGAGTGGTCCTTGCAGGTGTAATGGCGGCTTTTGAAGCCGCAGTTGGCATTATTGCAGCTGAAGATATACCCATTGGCCACCATGGCCAGCCCACCCTTTACACTCATGACTGGGAAAAACTTTGGCAAGGTGGAAGGAACCTTGAACTTCCCGTCAACATTGCAGATGTTGTGGGCCACCAGAGGGTTCCAGGGGCCAGCAGGAGAATGATGAAAGCCAGGAAAGTAATTGGGGCAGGGATTGGTATCATCCCCAGATGAGCTTAAATGGGGGGAGTTTGGTAGCGGGGGGAAGCAGAAGGAGGCTTGTCTTGGTGCTCCTCATGTGTGGGAGACTTATCCTTTGGAGGGGACTTCTTGGCCTGGCGCTTTTTCTTGGTTGGCTCTTTGTCAGAAGCAGAGTTATAAAAACTGTGGTCAGTAAGGGACCCATCAGTTTCCTCTCTCCCAGTGGAGTGAGCAGGGCTCTTCTCAGGGGAGGGCTTGGGAGTGGCCTTCTTTGATGAGACAGGCTTCTTCTTGGCGGTTTTGGTGGGCTTGGAGGGACGCTTGGTATCCTTTTTTGCTTTGAGGTGTTATTATCCTAAAATAATAAGTAAAGGGTTTAAAATAAAGCAATGTATTTAAAAAACAAACAAAACAACTTTAAAAGTATAATATATAAAAATTAAATCTTAGATGGCTTTTGAAGGCATTTAAAAGTTAAAAAATACTTGTATAGTTTTTATTTTATTAAAGTTATAAATAACAAGTTAAAAGTTAAGAGATTTATGTAAAAGTAGTAGCTTTAGATGAAGATTTAATTTTCAAAATTATAAAATATGAAAGAGAAAAGTTAAAAGAACAACATATCAAAAAATGAGATGTTTTTGTTATGTAAAACATAAAGTTTCATATGATAGAACTGAAAAGCATTGACATTATGAGTGTCAATTAGTAAAAAAAGCTGAATTCTCACTGTCAATTACAAAAATTGTAGACATTATTTTTGACGACATTCTCACTGTCAACATTATTTTGAAAATTTACTATGAAAAAACATAGTACACTTAATTAAATTTTATGTGGGCTAGCAAATATTACCAGTTTTCTGTGTATTTTTGTTCACATATAAAAATTGAAAAAATATAAAAATAAGTAAAAAAAGTATCAAGGTTCTTTATTCTTTTATTAAAAATAATATTTTCATAGTAGGAATATGATACTTTACCATTGTGTATATAGGAAGTTGTTAAGAAGTTGTTGTTAGATATGAAAAGTGTAAAGTGTCGACAACATCACTTACAATATTATTTATATGATGTGGCATATTAATTTAAGCTTAATAGCGGTAGGACACACCATTTCAAAAACAGCATCTCAAATAACGCTATCTCAAAATACGGCATCTCAAATTTTTGCTATCTCAATTCACTAGTAAAAACGCCATTTTGATTTACGGCATTTTGACTAAGAAAAAACGGTTCTAAAATTTTAGATTTTTGAACCCCCAAAAAACCCTAAAAAATCTCAAAAAATAAAATTCAAAAAACATTTCTAAGCTTAAAAAAGCCTCAGAATTTTAAATCTGCAATAAAAATATGGGGTCAATTAGTAGCAACAAGGTTGCATAAAGTCCAAAAGTTAAAATAATCCCAAAAACAACTATTTTCATTGATTTTAACTACAAACTATACTTTAAAATAAGCATAGAATTGTACCAAATACTAAATAAAACTAAAATAATGATAAAATTAAAGGGAAAAAGAGAGAAGATAGAGTGGTGTTTATTGGAAATAGGCTCAAACATTAGTGGAAAGAGCAACTGAGATGGCTTGAAGATGCTCAAGCTTGCTATCCTTGGGATAGTAAGCGAGGACCACCTTGCTGATTTCAGTGTACTTTTTCACTGCTTTGGTTTGCTTGGGGGGATCATCCTTGGTCTTGATGCCTGTTTTAAAGAGGCAGGCGGAGATGGCCTGCTGAGTCTTGAGATGGACCATGATTTTGTTGAATTTGGGCTTCTGAACCCGGACCCTTGTGGCAAATTGACTATGCCACCCTTCAAGAGAAGAGGTGGTCTTGATTAGGCCATCCTTTACCTGCTTAAAGCAGTTCCATGTGATTGAGTCACCGCCTTTTCTGATGTGGCGTGCTCCTTGAAACACTCCAACCCATTGAGTTTCAAAATACTCTATTAATGGAGCAAAGGCTGCCTGGTTGGCAATAATGTAGGGATGGTGGAGGAGAGCGTCATAGAAGGCATTGGTTTCCTCCTTCCGCACAAGGGCAAGGGCAGCAAAGCAGTTGAACACGTCCTTTGCTTCTTTAGTGCCTTCAGTGTAGACCAGCTCATGGAGGTCAGAGCACTTTTGAAGGCGGCGGCAGAGTGCCTGCCAAAAGTGAAAGTAGCATCCCTGAGGGGAGCTCTTGAAGACTAATAAAAGCATTAGCCTGAGCCTGCTCAAAATCTACTACCAGGTATTCATGGTATGGAAGGCTTTCAGGCTTTTTCTTGATGGGGGGCTTCCTCTGACTGGGCCTTTTTCTTGTGCCCTCTAGTCTCCTTTGGCTCCTCTTCAATGGTGGGGAGGATCTCATCAAGCATGGCCTTTAATATTGTTAGAGCCCGGACATAGGTTTCTTGCTTCTTGTTAGGAAGGAAAAAGAAGACAAGGGGAAGAACCAAATTTCCAACCTGCCCATGGATATTCCAAAGCTGGCTGAAGAGCTTTGGGCAGGTGGAAAAGGTACCATCTGCAAGCCAGGTCTTGCATTTTAAAAGGTTGTGAAGATCCTGGGAGGTAGCAAAGCAGATGATCTGCTCTGGGGCATGTTGCCCATCATTGTGAAGGAAAAATCTCTCTTTGTGCCATGAAAGCTTTTGCTCTTCAGTTAAAATCAACTGGTCAATTGATGAAGCACTGACGCCTTCAGTACTCAGAGCATATCTCTGGTCAGTGAGATATCTCTGAAGTTTTGAGGCGCCACCAACAGTTGCAAGTTGGGTATCATTTAGATTAATAAGTGCATCATTTATGACCTCAGTTGCAGTTTGGTCTTTGGTGGTTGGTATGACCTGGCAAAGAAACCAGCGGATCAGTTGATACAGTGGATCAAAGGGCTTGGCACAGTCATGCCCAATAGTCAGGGCTTTAAAACAGGTGAACCCATAGGTAGTGAGTCTAGCTGGACAGCCAATGTTATCACATTTGAAGTGATGCTGACAAATGAGCTTCTTCTTGTTGTTGCAGCTGAAAATGTAGCCCTTGTGGACAAAGCCAGCACCCCCTTTCTTGGTCATAATCAGATAGCTGGTAGGGTAAGTTGGGGGCACAGCAAAGGAGACATTTCTGTTGCATATATTATGGATGGTATTATGATCCCAGAGCTCAATTGGCTCATCTGCAGGAGCACCAGGCTCAGGCTCATGCTCTTCTTCATCCTCAGGCTCTGAAGTGGGGTCAGAGTGGCAGTTAAAGTTGAATAAGTTCTCTTGAGGGTCTGATGGGGAGTAAACAAAAGGAGAATGGGGAGGAGTTGGGCTTGTTTCCTCAGGCTCTGGTGAGGGCGTAAGGGTCTTGGGGAGAGCTTTACCCTTAGCAGGCTGCTTTTTAGGGGTATTTTTGGCCTTTGGAGGAGTGGTCTTGGACTTTGAGGCCTTGGCAGCCTTGGACGCAGCTTTGGTGGTAGGCTTGGGAGGCATCTGAAAGTGAATTAGTATCAAAATATGAGCAATTTGGGGGGTTGTTTTTAAAGAGAAAAACAAGAATGTTTTTAATATAAAAGTATCAATTTTTTTACATAGAATTGTAGAGGAGATTAAATAATATATACTATCAAATTTCAATGTTTTTTTAAAAAATAATTTTTTTATTAGTAACACAAGTAGGCAAAACTTTGAGTTTTGACTGAAAACTTGCTCTCAAGATGGCGTTTTTGAAGTGACGTAATTGAGATGCTGTAGCTCAAAAACATAGTGTTTTTGACCATTTTTTATATTAAATTAACAAATTTACAGTGGAGCTACCTCAACCAGGCCAAAGAGTAAAACTTGAATTTCTCAAAAACTAGCTTATACAACTGGGGTTAAAAAGTACCCAGTTGTTTAGAGGAGGCCAAAAATATATATAATTGCAAATTTTCATATGTTTTCTTACATTTTTTGCTTAAGTGGTTTTAGACGTGAAACTATACTTTTGAAAAGTGGAAAGAAAGAATTGTGGTGGGGGAATCAATATAGCATAGCCTTGCGTCATAGGTAATTTCCCCTTATTTTCCCCTATCCATTGTGTGCATCAAATCAATTGGGTGATGTGAAACTCGGTGGAATTTGAAGTGACATAAATTGAAATGGCGTAATCACCCTCTTCTATATTAAAATCACTATTAAAATATTTTATTGATGAAACCCTTATCAGTGTATCCATGTATAATAAAGTTATAAATTACATATAATAAAGCTGGTTTTTTCTACCCAGCAATGACAATCACTAGAAGGACTATCATAGTGGCGTCTTTTTAGGTTGTTCCTTTTATAAGTGTCTTAGATTAATACTATAGGAACATCTTCTGGCACTATACCACAGGCTTTATTTTAGTTTGGGTATTAAATTATTTTAGTTTAGGATAGATGGCGTAATTTGAAATGACGTAAAGTCAAGATGGCGTAAACACACCCCACACTAAGTGATTTCATATGTAAATAAAGTTAGCAAAATAAGATTTAATTAATCTGACTCAAAGTGACAGAATCAAGATGGCGTAAATTTGAGATGCTGTATTATAAAAGTATATGTAAATTTTAACTATTTTATTGTTTTTTATTTTTTTGTGATTCAAAATCACTAATGCAAAAAACGCCATCTCAAATTAAATTTGAGATGCCGTTTTTTGAGATGGTGTGTCCTACCTTAATAGTGCCACTCTAATTTGCTTAACTCCACCCAAAGGATGATCACAAGCAAATAAACAACATTTCCAAGTGTTGATGTTATTTTTAATAATAAAATTATATTAAATTACATAGTAACTCACACTTAAATTATTGGATTGCTGTTAGCTACCAATCCACTTAATATATTAAAGCCGGAAAAAGTGCCACATATATATTTATAACATGAACCTTTCAACAATCAACTGTATGTGAAATGTCTTTTTCAATATATAATTCAATAAAAAAATATTTTTAAATGCGCACTTATTTTTTTACTGTAGATGTTTCAGTTTTATTATTAAAAATAATTTTGGCTTAAAAAGTGTCAACATTAACACTTTTACGTTGTGAAAACAAATAAAAAATAAACTAATTTTTATTAGTAAAAGTAAAGGAAAAATCTGGTTAAATCAAGTTTTTAATTAAGCTTAATATTAAATTGTGTTGAGATGGCCACAATTTTGTTTTGTTTTCTGGGTTTGCACCCCTGAACGCTTTAAAAAAATTAAGCTAGCGCAACTAGCAAAAACATAGGAGGTTTAGAGTTTTGAGTCAACAGTGGCCATGTCAACAAAGTGTCAACATGGGCGCTGTTGCCTCTTTGCCTATTGTCTGAGCAGACATTGTGTCACAGGGTACTCCCCCTTTGCCATGTTGTATGGGCGTGAGGCCACTACTCTGTTGCTCTTGGGAGTCCCCCTACTCTTGTCTGACAAGGCCATGAATCCTGACAACCACATCAAAGACTTAGTCAATTGCATAATTGATATACAGGCCACTTCCTACACTTCCGCATACAAGACTAAGATGCTCAAGCTCTCCCCTGATAATGCTGGGTGCTCCCCCTTGCCTGAATTTGATGTTGGTGATCATGTCCTGTACTACCAACACCAAGTGGGTGGACACGCACATAAGGTGGACTCTCTGTGGATTGGCCCTTTAGAAGTGACTTTCAAAAAAAGGTCTGAATACACTGTAAAGCTTCTCTCTAGTGGTTGCCCTTTTGCCTGTGTGCACGCAAAGTTCCTCTGCAAGTATCACTCCCCTAAGGCCAATCTAGAGGGGGGCAATGTTGTGAATAACAACATTCACCTTGTTTCAATTTTGCCTTTGGTGGGCCATTTCAAAGACAAATCCCTCACTTTTGCTTTTGCCTCTCAAAATGAACTGGTATCTGAATCAGGAAATATGATTGTTTGGTTTCCTGACTCTGCACAACTCACTTGCCACACTCATACCTGTGGCAAGTGATCCTACCGTCCTGGTAGTGTTTTGTGATATTATCAACCACTATATATTCTATTTCCATATTCACTAATAAAATTAAGTTATATTCAAATTTTTGTCTTTGTGTCTTCCGTACTTCTGCGCCTCTCTCTAGCCACGCCTAGTAGAGATTATTCTTCCAGGGCCGCAAGGTAATCACATAGCCTTCCCTGTCATCTAACCAAGACTTAGTACAAACCCAATCCTAAGGTTAGGATTCCCTGTTGTGTGATTGTGCCGCGCCTCAGAACACAACACAACTGATGATAGTTAAGGTCAGGGGCAAGCTTGAGCTTCTTGACAAGCTTTGAGAATACAATGTTAACAGGAGATCCCATTTCCAAGACAGCCTTGATTTTCACCTTCTGGATGGATATTTTCACACAAGTGGTAGGACAACCAAAGGTTGGAAGGACAGCCAGGATTTCTTGAGCTTCTGCTAGCTCTTTGTCCTACTTCTCAATCATGCATCTCAAGCCTGGAAACTCCTTATAGACAGTTTGGAGAGGAAGCTAAAATGACACATTTTTTAATACAGCGTCAGCAACTTCAGCGGCTTCTTTGGATGACTCTACTAGCACGGTAGATCTCTTTTCTTGAGTGAAGTATGGGCAAGAGACAACCTCTTTGGCCTCAGCCAAAGGCTTAGCAGTTGTTGTAGTCTTCCCAGAGCGTAACTCATAGGGAACCACAATGGTTTAAGGGACAGCAAGAACTGAATACCTGTAAGCAACAGGGTCATCAACATTAGAATCATCCAAGTCAGAGTTGTCAGAGATATTGTGAAACAACCTCAGGATGGGTGATCAAAGGAGACTGGAAAGAATTGTCAACCAAGATTGTCTCTGCCTCTAGGTTGACTGTTATTTTCCTGCCTGCTCCTTGGGATCAGCTCCTTCAATCTGAGGATTGGTGCAGACTTGATAATAGTGACCTATCTGTCCACAGTTGTGGCAACCTAACATCTAGGAGGATTTTGCAAGTTCATTGTAAGGATGTGAGGGTCACAGGAAGACAAACCAGAATTAGAGGCGGCACAATTCTCCTGCACAACTGCTCCAGAATGGGTAAGGTAAATATCCTGTAACAATAATTTTATGCTCTTCATGGAGGAAAGCATGGCCTTATGGGCTTTGAAATGGAGGCACAGAAGCTAGTTAACCTTGAGGGCTTGAGCGCAAGCCATGTAAGCTTCATGAGCCGTCAATTGTCTGCTTGTTATCAGTTGCTGTCCTTCCATGTAGAATCTATCTGCAAATTCAGCTATGGTCTCCTTAGGCTTGAAAGCAATGTGCATTAAGGTGTATTTCTTAACTTCCAAACTAAGGTCACCACCAGATTGGTCAATCAGAAGCTGCTTCATATCTTCCCAAGTCTCAATGGTTGGCAGCTCAGGAACCACCAGCTCTTGGCAGGTCAGGTGTAGACAGGTTAAAATGTTTCTTCTCAACCTCATCTGATGCTCTTCTAATTGTAGTTTCATAAATAGTTAGGAAAGCTGAAAATAACGAGGTTTTGGGGTCAAAGACTTGCTTAAAGGTAGGCTTGAGATGTGCTTCTGGAGTTGGACCACTATTCTTGCTTTTGAGTACATTTATGTGAGGGAGAATTCTACTTCAGATTCAGAGGGGGGCTATCTGGCCCACAGCTGACAAACACTCTCTTCAAGAGTAGTCAGGGTCTCAACAGTGTGGGCACCCGTATTATTAGCTAAGGTGGTCTTTTGCTCAATTGTTGCAACTGAACCAATGAGGATTCAGTATTGGAATTGTGGAAGACAACAGTCCAATAGGAAAGGACAGAATAATAAGAATAAGGTATTGTTTATTGTAGAATATGTGATTAATATACTATATGGGGAAAGCCACAAGGCCACAAAGGGGTGGCATAGTGGGGAGTTCCATGTAGGGTTTGGAGCCAAGGAATAACTTGTGTGGGGATCAGCAGGTTGAATTGGCAACACTCCTAATTAGGATGAAGTTCCTGCCATTTGACATTGCCACCAGATTCATTCATAACGTTAGATATGTTGGCAGGCGAGTTTTGAACCTCAGTTGCAACACCCCCCCCTTGCCCCCTGCTTGTCGTCAGACACCAGGACTGGAGTCTGCGGAAGGTCTGGAAAGGTCCGCACAAACAACCTTTGTATGGGGATGTCACAACAGGGGCGCAAGCAATTGTGATGAAGCTTCTTAGTGTTTCCCTGGGCATCCTCAAGTTGGTAGGTGTGGTTGTCATAGACAGCAGCTACCTTGAAGGGCCCTAGGTGGTGGGGTTCTTCTTTGGCAGAATTGGGATTGAGGGTGTAGACAGGGTCACATACAGTGTATCTAGCTTCAAGGTGTTTTGTCCCCCCTGCAATCCGCTTGTGTTATCTCTCCTGGGCTTTGGCGCACCATTGGTTCAGGGAGGGAGTTGGTACTAAGGGGGGTTTGTCAGGAACCTTGGACCGTAGTTTCCCCTGTTCAACCCCTGTCAGACCGTCAGGTGTTCCAAAGGCCAGGGTGTTAGGGCTGAACCCAGTGCCCCTGTTGATTCTTGCTTGCAGGATCAGTAGGGCAATGGGAAGATGTTCAGTCCACGCAGTGTTGGGATGCTCCTGTGAGAGCTTGGCAATCAATTGAACTAGGGAGCTGTTTAACTGTTTCACGCGCCTGTTGGCTTGCAGATGGTAGGGGGTTGCAATTATATGCTAGAGCGCGTTCTTGACACAGTATGCCTTCACAACATGCCCCACAAGTTTGGGCCCACCATCTGTGATGAGCTGCTTGGGTTTTCCAAAGCAAGCCACAATCTCCTTGCCAATAAAGCAGGTAACAGTGGTGGTGGTGTGATTTTTTGTGGCCCAGGCCACTGGACAACGCGTGAAATAATTGATAGCAGTGATAATATACTTTTTACCTAATCTGTCTTCAGGAAGCGGCCCCACAATGTTAAGGGCCCACTGTTTGAAGGGTTCCATAGCCTTAATGGGTAGGACAGACTTAGGAGGTGCTGGTTTGGACGTATTCTTTTCACACAATACACATGTCTCAAGGAGGTCCAAGGTGTCTTGGCGCATGCGCGGCCACCAACCTTATGTTTCATAATCTTGAAGAGGTTACACCCTCTGATATGACCCAAGGTTTGGTGGTAGTGTAAGATGGTGTCTCCTCATTGTATAGTGGGAATATACGGCGTCTTCTTGCCTGTCTCTGTTTGGCAACAGACATTTCCAGCATTGATAGTGAATTGACTTTTGTTATCCTTCAGTTTGGAGATGGTGACCAAGTTAAGGTCCTTGTAGCGGGTTGCCTCAGGGAGCAGATAGAGCATGGGCCAGTTGGGGTCCAGACCGTTGTCTCCCATGATGGATGCTACAAAGAGTTGTGAAAGAGTGTCGGCTGTAACAAGCTCTTTCCCAGGCTTATATTTGATGCGTAATTGATAGGGGGACAGGTTTTCAACCCATCCTGCTTGGCGGCGTGTCAAATGGGACTGTGTGTTAAAGTATTGGAGGGACTTATGGTCTGTCAGAACACAGGGTGGGAAGGTCACACCTTCCAAGTAACAGCGCCACTTCTCAACGCAGTGTACAATGGCTGCCAGTTCTTTATCATGGATGGGATAATGTTGTTCCAAGTTGGTGAACTTCCTCAATTCATAGGCTACTGGGAGGAAGACGCCATTGTCTGTTTCTACCCTTAGCACGCCCCCTATGGCCCTGTCAGAGGCATCAGTCTCGAGTTTGTACTGTCAGTTTTGGTTGGGGAACTGCAGTACCGGTGCTGTTGTGAGCCTTTGTTTCAACGTCTCAAAGGCTTGATCTCTGGCTGGGTCCAATGGAAGCGTTGTCTGGTATTGAGGAGCTCAGTGAGAGGTGCAATTAGTTCCCCGCAATTGGGGATGAACTTGTGTATGTAGGCAACCATGCCCAAGAATGTTTGCACTTGGCCCATATCAGTGGGGGGCAGCATGCTAGTGATTGCCTTGATTTTGGCGGGATTGGGCTTTATCCCTTGGGCAGAGATGGTGTGCCCAAGGAATAACAACTCCAACTTGAGAAACTCACATTTGGAGGGTTTATCTTTTAGCTGGTTTCCCCAAAGGGTGTTGAGGACAGCACAGAGGTGTTGGAGATGTGTGGTTTGATCTTGACTGAAGACAATGATGTTGTCAAGGTACACCACCACGCACTTTCCAATCAGTTCCTCAAAGTCTTTGTTCATCAACATGGCAAAGGTGGAGGGAGCGTTGGTCATTCCAAAATTCATGATACAACACTTGAACAACCCGTAGCGTGTGCGGAAGGCAGTTTTTGCCTCATCCCCTGGTGCAATGCAGACCTGGTTGTACCCCGCGGTGAGATTGATCTTGCTAAAGACCTTTGCGCTGGCAAGTGTATCAAACAGGTCGTCAATCAGCGGCAGGGGGTATTTGTTTTTAACTGTCACCTCATTTAGGGCGCGGTAGTATGTGACCAGGCAAAGAGACCCATCCTTCTTAGCTACAAAGAAGACCGCTGCCCCGTATGGAGAGAGCAAGGGGCAAATGAATCCCTTATCAAGCGCGTCCACAAGGTGCTGGAAGAGGGTTTCATCTTCTTTTGGTGTGAGATGGTATAATGGTCGTGCTTTAGGTAACAATCCTTGAAGTTGTACAGCGTGCTGGATCTCCCGGGGTGGAGATAGCTGTTCAAGTGTTTCATTGAACACGTCCTTGTACTCCTTGAGGAGTGCAGCTAGCGCTGGTGGTGGTGTTGACAAGGGAGGGACTGCAGATGGTTCTGCATGGATAACTTTGACAGAACATTAGTTAAAGTCTAGTTTCCCCCCCTTGAAGCCATATGAGCCTGTTTCTGTCATTCTGATAAACACAGTGTCATGTAGTAGTTTGTTCCTTTACATGGGGTAAATCTGAAAATCCACCCCATTTCTATTGAGGGTGATGACAGAGGTATCCCAGTCAATGTAAGGGCGGTTATGTTGGAGCCAGTCAAGGCCAGCAATTACGTTGTGGCTGAGGCCTGCCATTATTGGTCCAGTGAATTTGACCTGGACATTCCTCATTCTTATGGAGAAGGGTACCGTCTTGTGGGTGATGGCAATTCTGCAGGAATCAGCTACATGTACTGCTTTGAATCTGCTGGGTACCCAGTCTAATTGTTGGGAGTCAGTGAATGCCTGATCTACCATGGTGTGATCAGCCCTGGTGTCTACCAGTAGCTTGTGGGTGTTCCCACAGAAACAGAAGGGATAGGACAAGTGTGTTACTTTATTTTCAAAATGAGCAGCTTGCAACACGGGGTTGTTGCTATGGACCTGAAAGACGTCTAGGGTTTTGACCTCGTGAAGATTGTAGTTGCAGGAGTTCTTTGCAAGTAAGGGCTGAGAGGGCGGGTCAGTCAGGGTTGTAGGGCCTCTTGTTGTTACAACCCCCAGGCTTTTCCCTGGTCCTTGATTAGCGCTAGCTGGAGCTCCCCCCTTGTGGGAGTGTTTAGCTGCACCTTCTTGCTGTCAAGGTTGGCAACGTCCCACTTGACTTTGGCCATTTCTAGGTGCAGGACGTGGTTGGGGTGGAGTTTGTTGGTGCAGTGGAAGCCCATTGAAGCCTGGTTACTGGCCTCTACAATGGATTTATAACAGTTGTCAATAGAGGTGCAGCAGCCTACGGGAACCCTTTTGCAAATATGGGGTTTTAACCCATTGACAATGAGAGTGAGCAACATGGTGTTTCCATTGGTCACTGCTTTGGGGGCAAAGCAAGGGCTTGTTGCCACGTGGCAAGGTACTCAGGGACAGAACCAGTCTGCTTGATGGCTAGGAGGGGAGTCCCCAAGATAATGGGGGAGAAGGTTTTGCTATACTGGGACTTGGCGGCGTCTTGAAATGTTGCCCAGGCGACGTCAAATTCCTGGCTGGCCCAGTTGATGAACCACACGGCGGCGGGCCCTGTAAGGCGGCCAGATGCAGTGGCAACCCACATGGACTCAGGAACCTGACAGATACAAGGCGTGTTTTGGTGGACTGGAGCCAACTGACAATGTCAGCTCCTTTGACACCGCCAGTGAAGGACTCTAGTTGAAGGTTGAGCATACGTTGCGACAGATCTGACTGTGGTGGTGTGACGCTAGCGTCACGCTGCCCAAGGCGGAGCCAATTTTATACGCTGATGAGAACTAACTGGTATTGATAGATGACATACCCTTCAGGAATGTCCCCCTTGGGGATTGGAAGGAATGTCTCTTGTTGTGGAGTAGCCATGCAACCCGTACTCTGTCTTTTCTTGGGGGAATTTTGTTTTTGAAATAGGTTGAAACCTACTTCTGCTACCACTATTGTAACTGAACCAATGAGGATTCAGTATTTGGAATTGGGGAAGACAACAGTCCAATAGGAAAAGACAGAATAATAAGAATAAGGTATTGTTTATTGTAGAATATTGTGATTAATATACTATATGGGGAAAGCCACAAGGCCAGAAGGAGATGGCATAGTGGGGGAGTTCCATGTAGGGTTTGGAGCCAAGGAATAACTTGTGTGGGGATCAGCAGGTCAAATTGGCAACACTCCTAATTAGGATGAAGTTCCCGCCATTCAATATTGCCACCAGATTCATTCATAACGTTAGATACGTCAAGGGGCAACTCATTGAGCGCCCCCTGTGTATCGTAAGATATGTTGGCAGGCGAGGTTTGAACCTCAGTTGCAACACAATAACATCTAGGTGTTGGCCTTGGGTTGTTACTACCATAGAGAGCTTGGCCAGTCAAAAAGTAAGGGAAGGCCCCACTGATAGGCAAGGGACAAACCTGTCATTTACTGAGTCAATCAATTCACTCATTTATTGCATGTCCCTGTCTAGCTTATGTGGTCTTGTTTCAAATGGTCCACCTCATTAGCTAGAGCAATCAACTCTCTAGCACACTGGATTTGAGGGGCTCCTGACAGGTCAGGGCAACAGCCATCTTCATCAACAACTCCAACTGGACAAGCAGCAGTTGTCACCATTTTATGTAGGGCAGCAAGTTCTTTCTGTAGCTCAGCAACTTGAGTTGTCAAAGCAAGCACCTGTGGATCAGGATGAGGGGCTTCAGTAGGACGTTATTGACTGCAAGTAGACGCTTGTAGCTCTTGAATGGAATCTCATAGTCTTTGCTTTCTATCCACCAAATTGTTAGATGGGGGAGAAGGAGGAGCATCTGTCTTGTGCATAGATATTTCATTCACTTGAGTCTGGAGCTTGGCAATAGCGGCGGCAGTGATAACTCTTTCTTGATCAAATTCTGTGCTGAGCTCATTAAGGCCTTATGCATCAAGGTCATTACCTGTTGCAGTTGCTCAAAGTAATAAGCGCTGAATTCATTGAGATACTGTACAAGTTGTTTGAAATTGGTGAGATAGGCGTTCAAGGTAGAATCTACTTGGGTTTGCCAGGGCTTTTCTAACTGTTGAAACTCATGTAGACGCTCCCTAACGTATTTGGGGATGGACTGGCGCATCTGCTCAATGGAAATAACCAAACAGGTCTGGGAAGTGACATGGTTATGCTGGTTGTCTGATACCAAGGAAAACAGGGAGTGGATCCACTATTGATAAGCAGCAAACTAATCCCAGTGATGAGTGACAGCTGCTTGTAGAGACAATATTTCCTGAACGTGGAGCCCCAACACCATTTGATGGTGGGCTAAGGCAGGCTGCACAAAGGATGACAGTAGATGCTCAGCGGACTTAGCTGCTGAGAGGAGATGCTGTGGAAATTGAGGAGCCACAATTACTTTTTAGTATTCAGCCTGACTGAATTGCAGCTGGAGGCAAGGGATGGCTCTGTCACGGGCTATCCCAAGGGCTACTGCCATGACTTGTTCTAAGTCAGGGGTACCCATGGGGTAAGATACTAGACAGGGACCATTTCCTAGGTTCAAGACAGTGAGGACAATAGGCGGGTTTGAGATGTTCTCTTCAATAGGAGGACAGGTAATTTCAGGTAAAATTTAATCATGTATAGGAGGAGGCAAAGGACCTGAAAATGTGTATGCAAACAGAATAACCAAGGGGCTTATAGCCCCTGTAGTAAGCACCATTTTTGTTGTGTTCTGAGGCATGGCACAGATAAACAACAGGGAATCCTAACCTTAGGATTGCATTTGTACTAAGTCTTGGTTAGATGACAGGGAAGGCTATGCAATTACCTTGTGGCCCTGGAAGAATAGTCTCTACTAGTTGTGGCTAGAGAGAAGCGCAGAAGTACTGGATAACACAAAGACAAAAATGTGAATAGAACTTAATTTTATTGGTGAATGGAAAAATGGAATATATAGTGGTTGACAATACTACAAAACACTACCAGGACGGTAGGATCACTCACCACCAGCTTGAGTGGGGCAAGTGAGTTGCACAGATTCAGGAAATCAAACAATTGTATTTCCCAATTCAGATATAGACTCATTTTGAGGGGCAAAAGCAAAAGAGAGAGATTTGTCCTTGAATAACCCATCAAAGGCAAAATCAAAACATGATGAATGGCAGCATTCACAACAATCAGAATGACCAGCAGGGAATATTGAGATGTGTATCCGCCTTCTTGAATCTTCTCTGATGCCACTTCAGTGCACTCTATTTGACAGCTCAGTGATATTTGATATTTGGAATTGCCTGAGCTCCAGATATTAAGCAAATCTGAGAGAAATGTTCTATATGTGCACCCATTGATGTAGCTGGACAAGGTTTAGTAAAACACTGTCTCTTTTGGGGAAGCTACTAAGAATTTACATATGACTGTGCCATACTTTTTCTTCTTTTTGCCTTCAGGAGTGTTTTCCCCCCAATATTATTTAACCTTAGGCGTTAAATGCCTTTTATATAAGGATATAAATGTGGATTATTGTTTGTAATACTGAACAGGAAGCAGGTTATCACAAATGTCATTTATTTCAAAAGGAATATTAAATCCAACAAGAGGAATCAATCTTGGAACCTTTCTCTGATGATTTTGTGGATCCTGCAAACCCTGGGGCCAGCTGCCTGTGTATTTACAGCTAGCCAATGAGCGAGCTGAAACAAATAGTGATTTGAATCAGATTAATCAGGAAAGTTTGTAGGCTCACCTGGTTAAGAATTTTCAGAGCACAGAAGAGCATCATAGGCTGCTGATTAATCCAGATCAATCTAGACTTCTGGAAGCTTTAGACTAATATACCATCATTCCTGTTATAACTGATAGGCCATCTGAAAAGGAAATTGCTGCTCAGAATGAAGGGTTGAATTCAGAAGTGAACAGAGATGCTTGTCTTGAAGTTTAGGACACCCAGTCATGTGATCTTTGGCCAGCCAGTGACCAGAAAACTACTCCAGAAGATTCACAACTCATGAGGCTAATGATGACCCAGCTTCTAGACTCTGAAGGTCCCTTGATCCAGAATGAAAGGAACACTGGTAGTAATGATGAAGCCATGAAGATGTTATCTTTGGACTGTCATATGAAGGTCATTTCAACAGAAGAAATTACAGGCCAGAAGGTTTATAATGGGCCTGGAACTCTCAGGGCAGAAGAAACTGAGCAACTCAGCTATCAGGTGATTATTTAATCCAAACTTAGCATTTTAAAGTATATTTAAACTCTGTGAACTCTTGTTAAAATGGTATTGTCATTATGAAATAAATAAGATTATGAGACCTTGGTTCTACCATTTTATTTCATATTTAGTCTTGGTTGTTTTCCACTTCACTACTGTTCCAACAGAAACCCCTGGATAGACAGCCCATGTTCCTGAAGAAGTTCCAGAACCCCATCCTGTGTTTTATTGTCCACTCAGAGCTCCCTTTGGCCTGTGTCAAGGGTCTGGATGTACAGGTATTCTGGCTAATGCCAACCTACTTAACATCCAGCCATTGCCTGATTTGGTCCTCTTCTAATATACTGCTTGACATACCAAGAATGATAACCAAGCAATATCACCTGACCATCCAAGTATCCAGTGGCTTGAACCCATCTAGCACATGACCAACCCCTAGGTTCAATCAAACTAAATCCCCGCCACAGCTAAAGCTATATAAGTCTTGAGTATTATCTAATAAAACATACTTCTCTCCTTTCACATTTCTAAATTTGAAGCTTCCTCAAAAAGCGCTCCTTATCACTGGTAGCACTGCGGTTTTCAACCACACCCATGAAAGAGAAAATGACTGACCAAAACCTGCCCACCTTTGCTCATGTACTCAACCAGGCCACATCCCAGGATACCTAGAAGACGTACTTCCACGCCCACAAAATTGATGAAGATATTCCTAGGGGATGCACTGTATTTGAAGGTCTGGTCATGCCCAAAATGCACCAAGATTATTCAGTACAGTTGCTCTCTTTAACCACAAACAAATGCAGCACCACCTATTACAGGTGAAGTTACCAACACCAAATACATTGGCATCAACAAATTCTTTGGTAAAAACAAAGAAAATGTCATCAACTGGCTAGATCACACAGCCACCAAACTCTGCACCAGCCGCATTTCCATGAGAAAAGGTCCAGGAAGCCAGCAAGCGCCTATACAAGGCCAAAGCTAACTGGTTTTTCACCTGGGTTGGCTCACAAACTGACAACCAGCTTGACAACTGGGAAGAGTTCAAAGTGGACATCATCCACAATTTCTGCGTCACCAAATCCCTCCAAGACATTGCAATACAGCTCAGTGATCTTCCTCAGAAGACCACTATTGCAGCTTACGCCAACAAATTTGAGGAAATATGTTGCAAGATCCAAAACCCAGCACAAGCTGACAACGTACATACCAGAGCATCATTCATCAACAGAATGAAGCCCTCTGTTGCTGCCCTCATCCACCCAGTAGCTAACACCTTCATGCCTGCGCTCATTGCAGAAGCCAAGCACACTGAAAAATGCGCAAACATGGAATACGCTGCACGCAACAGCAACCGCTCCTCAAACGGCAATGGCAGGGAAACTCTAATGGCAACAAACACCAAAACACCAATCATACCAACGGCAACTCCAATTGCAACAATTGCAATTGCAGCCAAAGCGCAAACCGCTCCCATCCAAGAAAGAGGACACCACCAAAGTTAAAAATGCCAAAATAGTAACACACTATGCATCTGACCCCACATTCTCTGACCTCAAAGGTCTCAAAACAGAGGAACAGGGAAAAGAGGAGGGGAAACAGGCCTAATTGCCCCTGTCTCCCCCCAAACTGACAACAAATTGTACCAAGGCATAAACTTTGCAACTTGCATTCCCCGTGTCCCGCAGTCCTCCATTTTTATGAACTTAAAAATTAAAGACCGCTCACAACTTCTTGTCTACCCATGCACTTACAAATCACATACTTATAAAATTATATTTGACTCTAGTGCACAACACACCATGGTAAGCAAACCATTTGTAACCAAATACAAAATACCAGTTGTCAAATCCAACTTCATATACGCCAAAATGGCAGACAAGTCAAAAGTTCTACTTGAAGGCAAAACAACTCCCTTCAGAATTAACCTCCAAGGCATACAAACGTCCATCAAAAGGACTTGTCTTGAACAACATAAACTACAGCGTTGTAGCAGGCATGGACTGTTTCATCCGTGTGAATCCCAGTGTATGTTGGAAAACAAAAACCATGACCATTAAACGCAACAGTGTCAACTTCAATATCCTAAAAGAACCCAATGATCTCATTCTACGAGACACAGTATTTGTCCAAGTCATAAATCAAGATGACTCTGAACATCTAACCAAAGATAGTACCCTCCACATAACAAGGTACTCCAAATTCAACAATATACAAACACAAAAGATCCAATGCCCAGAACTTGTGGCACTTCTAAACAAATACGCCCACGTATTCAAGGAAGAACTCACATAGTTACCCCCCAAGCAGGAAGTCAAACATAGCATCAAACTATGCAAGGCCATGCCTAAGCCAGCACCACTATACAGACTCTCCCCCATGGAAACTCAAACACTTAAAGCTCATATCAAGGACAATCTAGCCAAAGGATTCATCTGCCTGTCTGAATCCCCGTGGGGGCAGCAGTTTTCTTTGTAAAGAATAAAGAAGGATCTCTGCACTTAGTTACCAACTACAGAGCACTGAATGCAAGTACAGTAAAGAATAATATACCCTCTTCCCCTCATAGAAGACCTATTTGCAAGACTCTTTGGAGCAAAAATATCTCAAAGATTGACCTCACATCTGGTTACAATCAAGTTGAATTCAAAGAGAAAGACATACCAAAGACCATATTCTGCATGCAATTTGGGTTGTTCAAATGTAAAGTAATGAATTTTGGGATGACAAACTCCCCCACAACATTTGTCACCATGATGAGCCAGGCGCTAAACAGGCTCTCAAACACATTATGTTACCTTGACAACATCATCATAATTTCAAAAACAAAAGAGGAACACCTCATGTATGTCTGCAAGACACTCAATGACTTGCAAAGCACAAACTATATGCTAAGCCTAGTAAGTGCCAATTTATGGAAAAGGAACTCCTGTTCTTAGGCCACATTGTCTCTGGCAGTGGCATCAAAGCAGACCCAGATAAAATTAAAGCCATAAATAACATGCAACGCCCCACCTCTGTTAAACAAGTAAGCTGTTTTCTCGGTATGGTGGCTTACCTAAGGAAGTATATCAAAGTCTGCGGAAAACTCACTGCATCAATCAATGACCTAACCAAGGGTAATGCCAAAAAGAAATTCATCTGGACTCCAGAATGTGACAAGAATTTCTATTTATTAAAGCAAGCTCTGATTGAAGCGCCAATCTTGCAATACCCAAATAACAACATGTTCTATGAGCTTGAGCTTGAGCCAGATGCCAGCAACACTGCCATTGGTGCAGTGCTACACATCTGCCAGCCAGGACGCAAGACTTCCTGCCATATGTTAAAAAAGCAGAAAAATAACCAGTACTGAACAGAGATACCCAATACACAATAAGGAATTGCTAGCAATATACCACGCTTGCAAGAAATGGAGATGTTATCTGGAAGGACATTTAAACGTCCGAGTACTAACTGACCATAAATCCTTAATCTAATTCAAAACTCAGAACGCACTTGCACAGCAGCAAGCCAAATGGATGTCCTTGCTGGAACAGCTTAACCTGGACATCCAGTACAAAAAGGGGCAGAGCTGGTCACGGCTGATGCTCTCTCTAGACTATGTCAACCTAGAGAGGATCACCCTGACCACCTGGACCCTGACTGGCCAAACCTGTACAACACTGAGTATAAAACCAAGGGGAAAGACCCCTCAAAACACCAACTGACCCACAATACATTAGTAAGAAACAAAAAGTACTTCCATGTATCCAATGGCACAGTATATCAAATTATCAAGGACAAACATATCCCATACATCCCACTTGCACAAAGAGTTGACACCATACTAAGACATCACCACCTGTTAGGCCATACAAAGGCTAACAACCTATATCTCACACTAAAAGATATAGTATGGTGGCCCAACCTCAAGCAGGATATAGTTGATGTTTTAAAGAAGTGCACAGTGTGCAAGAAATACACCAGTACAAAGGCTCCCCAGCCAACGGTCAACCCAGTACCAGACCCTGAACCATTTAAGGTTTGGGGGCTAGACGTAGTGGGACCCTTCCCAGAAACAAAGACAAACCAACGTTTTTTAATTGTAGCTATCAACTTTGCCACACGCTGGCCCATCTGCTGGGCAACAAAGGACCACAAATCAGAGACCATCAACCGTTTCATTAACAAAGCAATCATAGCCAACTATGGCACTCCAGACTACGTTGTAACTTATCAAGCAACAGAGTTATCAGGGCATGTAGTTAATGGCAACTTGAAATCCAAAAACATTAAACACTCCACCACCTCTCCATACAGGCCAAGGGTAGAGTGGAACGCCTAAATGACAGCCTCATCAGGACACTAGAGAAAATAATGGATGGCAAAGCCAAAGACACATGGCCACTATACGTGAAACATGCATTATTAGTATCCCAAGTCTGCACCAACCAAGAGACAGGCTATTCTCTGTTTGAGCTAACCTACAGGTACAACCCAGAAATAATCACCTGTAACAAAAAGCCCTACATAAAGATCCCCCAGGGAAACCTACCACAGTAGAGCAAGTACCAAACCCACAACACATCCACCTCAAAGCTAAAACAGCTGAAATGAAGAGACTCAAGACACAAAAGGTAACCTCCACAGAGGAACCACTTCCCATCAACTCCCCTGTCTTGATTCTAGCTGGCAACAGAAAGATACTAGACTCAGTACACAGGGGACCAGGAAGAGTCATCAAATACATGCTAGAGAACAACACTTACCTAGTAAAATTCCAAAGTGCCAAGAACCCAATTATCAAGAAATATCACAGAACCCGTCTCCGCCTCAGTAAAGGAGAACACTCAACCAGACTGGTTCTAACTAGCAAACAGCTCCAGGAGCATCAGGCGGCAGCTGTTAAGACAAATCCCCAACCTGATGCACCAGAGTAATCCCTTAAAGGAGAGTGTGTCAAGGATCAGGATGTACAGGCATTCTGGCTACCGCCAACCTACTTAACATCCAGCCATTTCCCAATTTGGTCCCCTTCCAATATACTGTTTGACATACCAAGAATGGTAACCAAGAAATATCACCTGACCTTCCAATTATCCAGTGGCTTGAACCTATCTAGCACATGACCAACCCCTAGGTTCAATCCAACTAAATCCCCGCCACAGCTAAAGCTATATAAGTCTAGAGTATTATCCAATAAACATAATTCTCTCCTTTCACATTTCTACATTTGAAGCTTCCCCAAAAGGCGCTCCTTATCACCTGCTTCATTTATCTGATTACCCACTAAAGCCAGAATACAAGGATTTTACCTTGGACAACATATTCTGCTTTGAATGCCTGGTCTAACAGAGAACCCCCAGAAAAATTTATCACAAAGCAGCCTGGTACAAACACCCAGCCGCCATATTCTGTGAGAAGTACAATTATCTTCATGCCTATCACACAGATATGGAAGCTCCCCCAACACCATAGCCTGACTGCCTGCCCCCCAGCCCTGGACCATCTCCTCCCACTGCTAATCAATATACAGGCATAGCCTACATTACACTGGCTGGATTAGTTAACACCATCATGCCTTCAACTGGACCATGAGACTTGATAGGCTTCTCAGCATCTTATCTTGTCAAGTTATCACCCCTCCTATGGTGGACCCTTCCCTTCTCCTAAAAAATTAAGTTGGCAGCTGAGGCTGACAGAACCCGCCTAGAATGTAGTATCCTGACACGGGTAATTATGGCATCAATTACTGGACTGTGTGGTAAATCAGAGTCATCATCCCACTCATCACCTACACAATAGGCCAGAACCGGAATTCCAGTAAGCCCATGCATCCAGAGCTGTTCTGTGTGAGAGGCAATGAATACGCTGTGAATCCTAATTAGGCATCTGGCCTCAGTAATTCAGGGGTATGGGTCCCATTGAAGGAGGTCAATCATGATGAGATAGGCATCTTTAAGCTGGGAATCTTGCTGCTTCTTTGGCTTATTAGTAATATTTGCACCACCTCTCTTCATGAGAGCCCAAAATTGTTGTCTGACCACTTCCTTGATGAATTGTAGGTGGGCAGCAATTTTTTTAAAGGCCATGTCACTTTGGTTGGGGCTCATTATAACCCCCTGAAAATTTCATTGGTTCATCAAGGAGCTGGATGTACTTGTATTCTGGTCATTGCCAACACAAGTAACATCCAGTCATTGCCTGGTTTAGGGCCAATCCAATGATTGGTTCAACATTCCTCAAATAGCAACAAACCAATATCCCTTGACTCATCTAGATATCCCGCTATCCAAACCTTACTCACACATGACCTCCAATATATTTGAAATAACTTAGGTCCCTGCCACAGTGCACACAACATATAAGCCTGAAATATTATCCAATAAAATTACTCTTCTTCTCTAAACCTATATTCTAAGCTTCCCCAGAAGTTGCTCCTCATCACTGGTAGCAGCTACAGTTTTTCTTGACCACACCTATGCAAGATAAAATGACTGAACAGAACCCACCCACCTTTGCCCACATAATAAACCAGGCTACATCCCAAGACACCTGGAAGACATACTACTGCGCCCACAGCATCAACAAAGATATACCAATTGGATGCACTGTATTTAAAGGACTGGTATGCTCAAAGCATATGCCAAGATAATTCAGTACAGTTGCTTTCTACAACCACAAATAAACACACAACCGCCTATCACAGTAAAAACTACCAATACCAAGAACATTGTTATTGACAAATTCATTGACAAAAACAAAGAAAACATCATAAACTGGCTGGATCACTCCACCGCAAAACTTTGCACCAGCTGCATTTCCTACAAAAAAATGAGTGGGAAAAGCTAGCAAACGCCTGTACAAGGCTGCAGCTAACTGGTTTGCTACTTGGGTTGGCTCAAGAACTGACAACCAGCTTGAAAACTGGGAAGCGTTCAAAGCAGTAATCACTCACAACTTCTGTATCACTGAATCCCTCCAAGAAATTACAATACAGCTCAGTGATCTTCCTCAAAAGACCACCATTGCAGCTTACGCCAACAAATTTGAGGAAATACGCTGTAAAATTCAAAACCCAGCACAAGCTGACAACATACACACTAGAGCCTCATTCATCAACAAAATGAAACCCTCTGTTGCTGCCCTTGTCTGCACAGAGGCTAACACCTCCATGCCCACGCTCATTGCTGAAGCCAAGCGCGCAGAAATACACGCAAACATGGAATATGCTGCACGCAACAGCAACCACGCCTCAAACAGCAATGGCAGAGAAAACTCCAATGGCAACAAGCGCCAGAACACCAATCATAGCAAAGGCAAGTCCAATTGTAAAAATGGCAATTGCAGCCAGAGCGCAAATTGCTCCTTCTCCAAAAAGGAAGATACTGCTTAAGTAAACAATTCTGAAACAGCAGCCTGTTAAGAATCTGACCCCACATTCTCTGACCTCATAGATATCAAAACAGATGAACAGGGAAAAGATGAGGGGGGACAGGCCTAGGCGCCCCTGTCTCCCCCCAAACTGACAAGAAATTATACCAAGGTACATTCTTTTCTGCACACATTCCATGTGTCCTGCAAACTTCTATATTTATGAACTTAAAAATTAAAGATTTCTAACAACTTCTTGTCTACCCATGCACTTATAAATCACACACACAAAATTATATTTGACTCTTGTACACAACACACCATGATAAGCAAACCATTTTTAACCAAATACAAAATACCAGTTGTCAAATCTAACTTCAATTATGCCAGAATGGAAGTCAAATCAAAAGTTCTACTTGAAGGAAAAGCAAATCCCTTCAGAATTGACCTCCAAGGCATACAAACGTCCATAAAAGGACTTTTCATAACCAAAATAAACTACAACATTGTAGTAGGCATAGACTAGTTCACCTGAGTAAATCCCAACTTATGCTGGAAAACAAAGATCATACCCATCAAACGCAATAGTGTCAACTTCAACATCCTCAAAGAACCCAACAACCTTATTCTGAGGGACAGTCTTTGTCCAAGTCATAAATCAAGATGACTCTGAACATCTAACCAAAGATAGTACCCTCCACATAACAAGGTACTCCAAATTCAACAATATACAAACACAAAAGATCCAATGCCCAGAACTTGTGGCACTTCTAAACAAATACACCCACGTATTCAAGGAAGAACTCACATAGTTACCCCCAAAATGAGAGGTCAAACATGGCATCAACTTATTCAAAGCCATGCCCAAACCTGCATCCCTCTACAGACTCTCCCCCATGGAGACACAAACCCTCAAAACACATATTGATGATAAACTAGTCAGAAGCTTCATTCACCCATCAGAATTCCTGTGGGGGGCAGTGGTTTTCTTTGTAAAGAAGAAAAAAGGATCTCTTTGCTTAGTTACTGACTACAGAGCTCTCAATGCAAGCACAGTGAAGAATCAATATCCCCTTCCACATATAGAGAATTTGTTTTCAAGGCTCTCCAGAGCCAAATTTTTCTCCAAAATTGACCTCATCTCAGGTTACAACCAAGTAGAAATAAAAGAAAAGGATATACCAAAAACTGTGTTCTGTACACAATTCTGATCCTTTGAGTGTAGAGTAATGAACTTTGGGATATCACCTTTCTTGATCAGCTCAAACCCTTTTTTTGGAATTGAGAATTTAAAAGCAAGTGATAAGCGCATAAGAGTCTGAGTTTAAACAAGGCTTTAATCAAAAAGAAAGTTATGACTAACACAACACTAGATCCTGGGCCAAGGTGGTCCAGGGTCAGAAGCGCCCTGTCAAGGACCAACTGGCATACTTTATCAGAACCACCAAGAAGGGACACTTTTTGCCATCTGAAGGGTGGCTCAAGTTTATCACTTCTGAACGCTGGTTTCAGGACATCACCAGAGCCCTTCCCAAGTCCTCAGTCTACCATGGTATCAGAGTCAACTTTGGAGGCAACCCCACCAAGTTCCAGGAGGCATCCAAGGCAATAGTCGCAGCCTATCCAAAGGTGCTGTCCCTTCACCAAAGCCCTCTCAAGGACTTCTTTGACCTAGGCTTCCTCTGCAAGGAGGATGCAGATCAAGCAGTGGAGGAAATTTTCACCCTTGAGGTTACTGATTCCAAGGGGAAGAAGACCCAAACAGTCCTGCCTACCACCTGCACCAGATTCAACCAGGACACCACTCTCTTCATGTCCTTTGAGGCCCTGCCTTTAGACATGCCTAGAGAAGAGGTGGAATCCCAGCTGAAAGAAGGACTGTCCAAGTATGGGGAAATTGTGCAGTTTGAACTGCTAAAGAACCCTTACATGGGGCACCTGATCACAGCAAAGGCAATGGCTATAATCAAACCATATGAGAATAGCAGAATCTTGTCCATCCCACGCCGCGCTACCATTCTGAAGAAAGATGGTATGTTGAGTGGCAAGTTCAAGGTCTTTCCAGAGCAGACCCCACCCATCTGCGCGCTTTGCTCTGCTCTTGGCCACAGAGAGGCTCTCTGTCCTACAACCATAGCAGGATTCCAGGCCGCAGAACAAGACACTCCCAAGGAGCCCCAGAATACTGAGCCAACTGGGGCCCAGACCAATGCTCTTGTAGCCCTAGCCTGGGGCACCATGGCTGAGTATGAGGTGGTCAAGCCAATCACATTGCGCCAGAAAAAGGCTCATGCAAAGGCCCAAACCCAGCCTCAGTCCCACCCAATAATGAAACCTGAATCTGACCACACAGAGGCACCTTAAACCTCCCAAATGCATGTGCAAGAGACCCAGTCCATTAATGACACTGAAATGGATGGACCAATGGAAAACTTGGCCCAGTTGGAACAGAAACAACTGGGAAACCTGGCCCAAATTTTATTGGCTGATTCCCCCTTGGCGGCAGCCCAAGAGAACATGCAACATGCACAAGACTAAGCTTCATCCGCACAGAATCAATTACCTTCTGCACATGAGGGAGGTAGACCAAGACACAAGGCCCAGACTAAAATTGCCGCAGTAACCAAGCCATCCCCATACACAGTAGGGGAGCCTATCAAGTCCAAGGTTAATAAAAAACCAAAAGACTCCACATCCAATGACAATAGTGGTACCACTAACGGTGGGGCCATGTTGGCATAGTGGCTACTGGAACCACAATCAAAATAGGGACGCTTAACATTGCAGGATTTTCATGCCCACAGTCCCATGCAAAGAAAAGAAATATCATGCTCTCCCTCAAGGCGAATCTGGTTGGCTTGATTGAAGTCAGCTGCAGCACTGAAGCCGGGCCGAGTTTCCAGTGTCTCATGCTACCCCACACCACCCTTTGGTCCATGAAATGTTGCATATGGATCAGAAGGGGATCATCATTCAAGGCAACTAACAAACATACATTCTTTGACAGCAGACTTCTAATGGCAGATATTAATATCAGAAGTGAGAAGTTCACTTTCACAGTTATTTACGGCCCGTCAGCCAACAAATACAAAGCAACCTTCTTTACCCAGCTCAGGGAGATTGATTTCCCTCCAGATACAATCTTTGTTGGGGATTTCAACTCTTGGCTGCAACCTGTGGACAAAGCCCCACCAGCGCCCCTTCTGGACCATGCGGGCCTGTTTGGAGACTGGCAGCAAGGCCTGGGACTTATTGATGTAGCAAACTTTGAAGCTGGGTACCCCGCAATAATGACACAGATTAATCCTGTAGAGACAATAGAGTTCTCTGCATCTTGCATTGACTATATATTACCTTCCCCGGGCCTAGAGGCCGTGTTTTTTCCACAATTGCCTGTGGACATCCTAGGGTTTGATCACAGACTCCTTTGTGCCACTATCAAATTGGGTGATCAAGTGGCAGGCGCCACACAACAGTCTTGTATGCTCTCAAACAACTCAAACCAACAATGGATTGACAGATCAATAGCTTTGACCTTGAGATCAACAAAAAACACGGGCAGACAGACCAATGGGCCGCCATTAAAGCAAATGTTAAGGAACAGATTTGGAAACAATCTTCCTGACACATGAGCGCTAAGAGAGCTTATGAATGCCGTATAATTAACACCATAAGACACCTAGAGGCAAATATGCCAAAGCAAAAAAATGCAGGCTGGATGACCGCCTGGAAAGCAGCCCAAGAAAAGCTTGCCAGGATTGAGCATAGCTGTTTGAATCTGGCCGGCCTCCAGGCCGCAACTTTGTTGGCAATTAAGGGCAAACAGCCCACCAAGGCTTTTATCTCCATGTAAAAGACTAGGGTTGCACAGAGAACATTATTGGAGGTGGTTGTTAATGGTACATCACATACATCAAAAGAGGGGGTACTGGCCGCTACCCACACCTTCTACAGCAACCTGTATGCCTCAGAGGGGGAACCAAATCTTACAGCCCTCAGGAAATGCTGGAGGATGTTCCAGCAACACCCAAAATGATAGATCTTGAAAAACCAATAACAATGGAAGAGCTGGAAGATGCCATCCAATTGTCACCAAAACTGAAGGCCCCTGATCCTGATGGGCTCCCATATGAGTTCTACCGACATCATTTGCCCCTATTCAGAACAGTTCTCCTTGATGTGTTGACACGGCCCTAAAGAATGAGTCAACTATCCCAGGGGGCGGCAATGCCTGACAGTCCTGCTCCACAAGAAAAGATCATGGGCAGAACTGAAGAACTGGCAATCAATCATGCTCCTAAACACTGACCAAAAACTGTTGAGTAAAATGCTGGTGGCTAGGATATGCAGACTAATACCTCTGGCCACACACCCTAACCAACATGGTTTTACTCTGGGCTGCAATATTGCCAACAATGTGAACACTGTCACCAATATACTGCAGAATAAAGCACAGAATGGTATTGCTATCTTCCTAGATCAGGAAAAGGCATATGACAGGGTATCATGGCCATACCTTGATGCGTGCCTGTCTGCTCACATTGTCCCTGGAAATCTTAGAGCATAGTTGAAATCCCTCCTAAGGGACTCATCCATACAGGTGGTGACAGCCCATGGGGAAACAGAGGAGATCTTCTTATCCTGTGGCCTCTAAAAGGGTGACCCCCTTAGCCCTCTCCTCTACAACTTGGCCATTGATCCATGGATCCAGCACCTCAGCTGTAAACTGTTGGGTCTGTGGGCATATGGACAGGACCCATTCACAATCAAAGCCTTTGCAGACAATTGTGTTGTAGGCCTGACCTCCAAAAAATATGTGTCCATTTTCACAAGGGCACTCAAGGAATACTTGGAACTATCACAGGCCAAAGTGAACACAGACAAATCACAGGCCATTGTTTTGGGCAACCCAGGATTTAAACCCCCTCTAGCCATAAAGCCATCCAGAGACCCAGTGCGCCACCTGGGAGCTTGGTCAAGGTGGGGGGTTTTGACACACAGGTGATGGAATTGAACTACTTAGTGTGGTTTCCCAATCCATGTCTTCTTGGCAGTGCAACCTGGTGACTCAGTTAAGCAGGGACCAACTAGTAAATATACTTGGATACTCAAAAGTCTGGTACACTTCACAGTTCTTCTCCCTTTTTCCTCAATTCTTCCGTAGTCTCAACAAGATTGTGCAACACACACTTTGGCAACCTGGTACACAACCAATTGCCACTGCAAAGTTGATTGGCAATAAGCTCAGAGGTGGGCTGGGTCTGTGCAATGTGCGCCAGACCTCAGCCAAAAATTTTGGACACACTATGTCCATGATACTCTTCACCCACGTGACAGAACCCCACTGGACCAACACATTCAGGACACAATGGGCCAGAGCCCTAGGCCTAAACCTGGCTCACAAGCATCACACCCTCAACAACTGGCTGTCAAGGATAACAACAGAGAGATGACCCCAAGGGATGGATCCTTTATGGAAAGCCATGCTCTCAGAATACAAAGAGTATTAGAGCATCAGCACATTCAGACCCTCATCTACTCATAGAGGCAGAGCAGGCCTAGTATGGTGTCCAATGTTCATGGGCCTCCCCGCCCACCCTGGGTTGCCTATCCCCAAACCTCCAAGGCTTGTGGCCAGGCCAGAGATATTGGATGTGCTCCTGCACAATAAAACCCGCCTCAAGGAAAGCCTGTACTGGTGATACTGCCACAAGGACATGATCAATCTTAAAATGCACACTAATACGTGGAAGGTCCTCCAAAGAGTGTACTGCACGGCTGACCGCGGCAATTGCCCAAACCCCACCTGCAAAAGATGTGGGGCCACCAACACTATAACACACATATTCTTTGAGTGCCCCCAGAGTAGGAGAATCTGGCAAGATGCATGTGCAATCCTCATGCCTGCACGCCTGTACTCCACACCCATGGAGGGATTGGATGTAGACTGGTTTTTCATCAATGCCCCATCCAAATTCTGGAGTCCTTTTGTGCAGCTGTATTCCACACTGCGTTGTGGGTGATCCACTCTGCTGTCATTAAATCCTTTACCTCCACGCCTCACCCGGTATTTGCCCCAAACTCCCTTATAGCACACAAACTTGGGTGGATCATGAGCCAGGTCTTCTATGGTAATCCATTGAGCACAGTGTGACGGGAGCTTGCGGACAAATGGTCCTCAATCCCTGGCCTGGTCCTCTTTCCGGACCAGAATCAGGCAGTCTTTGTCCTCCCAGAAACAATCCACCAGCCCCTCACCCCTCCACTCCCCTCCCCCCAAGGTTTTTCTCCGGGCCCTCTGGTTTCCTTGAATCCTCCCCCTTAGACCATCCTCCCTCCCCCTTTTTTGATTGATCATCCCTTTTGGCCCTATGGGCTTGTTGTACCAGTCAGAAATGTCTGGGCAACCTGAATAAATGAACTTTGGGATGACCAACACCCCTGCAATGTTTGTCACTATGATGAACCAAGCACTAAACAGTCTTTCAAATACATCATTCTACCTTTAAAATAGTATCTTATTCTCAAAAACCAAAGAGAAACACCTCATGCATGTCTGCAAGACACTTGATCAACTCGCAAAGCACAAACTATACACTAAGCCTAGTAAGTGCCAATTTATGGAAAAGGAACTCTTGTTCTTGGGCCACATTGTCTCTGATAGTGGCATCAAATCAGACCCAGATAAAATCAAAGCCATAAACAACATACAATATCCCACCTCCATTAAACAAGTTAGATGCTCTCTTGGGATGGTAGGTTAACTAAGTAATACATCAAAGACTGCAGGAAACTAACTGCATCAATCAATGTCCTAACCAATGGTAATGCCAAAAAGAAATTAATCTTGACACCTGAATGTGAAAAAAAATTTCCAGCTATTAAAGCAAGCTCTGATTGAAGCGCCAATCTTGCAATACCCAAATAACAACATGTTCTATGAGCTTGAGCCAGATGCCAGCAACACTGCCATTGGTGCAGTGCTACACATCCGCCAGCCAGGACAGCAAGACTTCCTGCTATATGTTACAAAAGCAGAAAACTAACAAACACTGAGCAAAGGTACCCAATACATGATAAAAAAATTGCTATCAATATACCACATGTGCAAGAAATGCAGATGTTATCTGGAAGGACATTTAAACGTCTGAGTACTAACTGACCATGAATCCTTAATCTACTTTAAAGCTCAGAACACACTCGCACAGCGCCAAGCCAAATGGATGTCCCTGCTTGAACAGCTTAACCTGGACATCTATTACAAAAGGGTGACAGATCTGGTCATAGCTGATGCTCTCTCTAGACTATGCCAGCCTAGAGAAGATCACCCTGACCATCTGGAACCAGATTGACCAAACCTATACAACACTGAGTATAAAGCCAAAGAAAAATATCCCTCAACCCACCAGTTAACTCATGATACATTAGTAAGGAACAAAAAAATATTTCCATATATCAATTGGCACATTTTATTGCATTATTAATGATAAAAATGTACCCTACATCCCACTTGCACAAAGAGTCAACACTATACTAAGACATCACCGCCTACTAGGACATAAAAATGACAATAACCTATATCTCACCCTAAAAAATATTATGGTGGTCTAACCTAAAACAAGACATCATTGACGTCCTAAAGAAGTGCATAGTGTGTGAAAAATACTCAAGCACTAAAGCACCACAACCTACAGTCAACCCAGTACCTGACCCAGAACCATTTAAAGTTTGGGGCCTGGAGGTAGTAGGACTTTTCCCAGAAGCCAAAGCAAAACAATGCTTCTTAATTGTAGCCATTGACTTTGCTACACGCTGAACCATCTGCTGGGCAACACAGAACAACAAGGCAGAAACAATAAATTGCTTCATCAACAAGGCAATAATATCTGACTATGAAAATCCAGACTACATCATAACCAATGGAGCCACCAAACTATCAGGACATGTGGTGAACAATAACTTAAAATCAAAGAATACCAAACATTCCACAACCTTGCCCTACATGCCACAGGCCAACAGCAGAGTTGAACGCCTAAACAGCAGCCTCATCAGAACCCTTGAGAAAATAATGGATATTGTTGTAACTGTGCTGTTTTAGCAGAGTTACAAGGGGGAAATATTTAGAAACTAGATAATTATCTTTATTGAGATATAGTGATTATATAGTCATTGTGAATCCATGGATAGTTGGAACAGGATTAGTGATCACACAGGTTGAATGCTGAAGGGGATGGCTTGATCCTGGTAATGAGTCAAGCGCTAAAACAAGCCATCCACTGTACAGGATCCTTATCTGTTCATCTTGTTGGATTTGGTAGTCCAATTTGGTTTCTTAGTTTGGCTTCAAGTAAGCGGATAACCGGATTGCAGGTCACAAACCCGCTTGGTTGGAACCTTGCTGGCAGGTTGAGCCTGCAGTTTTGACACCCCCCTGCTGAGGGTTGGCTTCCTCTGGGGGAAGGTCCTCAGGGAGGTTGTCAGGAGCCCACGCGCCATACTGGACTAATTGCTGTTCTGTGATGGGTAGGGCGGCTTCTCGTTGCTTTTGTTGTGCCATGCAAGGCCTGAGGCAATCATGGTGGAGAATTTTGTCCTTTTTAGGCTTTCTGAGTCCTTGCACAAGGTAAGTGTTATTGTTGTTTACCTTTAGGATGATTGTTGGTCCTACTTTTTTGGGTTGCAGTTTGCTTTTGTCCACGTTCATGACCCAGACTTCATCCCCAACCTCATGTCTGTTGCAGATGGGGATGGTGGTTTTCTGCAAACGCTTCTCTTCTTTCTCTGCTTGCCCGTTGTTTGCTTCTGCAACATTGGGGTCAGAGCGCAGGGGAACCTTGCTTGGTATTTCCAGCTTGGGTCCTGTCAATGCTTGAATGATATTTGGCTGTGTGCCATATACCAGTTCAAACAGGCTTTTCCCAGTGGATCTGTTCACACAGGTTTGACACACAAGTAGCGCAGTTGATAGCTGCTTATGCCAATCCTCAGGTTTGCCGGTGGTGAGTTTGGCTAAGGCTTGCACGAGGCTGCCATTAAGTCTCTCTACATGTCCATTGGCCTGTGGGTGGTATGGTGTTGTCACTGTGTGTTTGAACCCATTCTTTGTGAGGTATACATTAGTGCTTTCAGAGGTTAGTTCTTTTCCTCCGTCGGTTATCAGGAGTTCTGGCTTTCCAAACTTGCTGATTATCTCCTTGCCAATGAAACGTCGTACGACGTTGCCCATGTGAGATTTCACTGCTTGGGCTACTGGCCAA
Organism: Entomophthora muscae; assembly: GCA_014839935.2. NCBI lineage: Eukaryota > Fungi > Entomophthoromycota > Entomophthoromycetes > Entomophthorales > Entomophthoraceae > Entomophthora > Entomophthora muscae. The sequence continues at coordinate 220,728 of QTSX02005713.1, forward strand.
CGTGTCGCAAAATCAATGGCAGTGATGATGTATTTTTTGTTGTTGTGCTTTCCTGGCATGGGTCCCACAATGTCCAGAGCCCATACCTTGAAGGATAGCTGTGTGTGGATGGGAAGTACTGACTTTGATGGAGTCTCACTTTTGGCAAACTTTTTGCAGACCTCACATTGTTCCAGCACTTCTTGGACATTGCGATACAAGTTTGGCCACCAGACCTTGTGTTTAAGGAATTTGTAAAGGTTTTGGCTCTTGGTATGGCCAAGGTCTCTGTGATAACGTAGGATGGTGTCCACTCTTTGATGTGTGGGGATGTAAGGAATGGTTGTTCCATCCAAAAAATTTCTGTTGAGGGTCCCGTATACATTGGCAAACAAGTGTTCATTCTTGATGACTGTAACCTTGGTTATGTTGGTTGTGCCTAGGGGGAACCCTTTGTCCTTTGTCTGTAGTGCTAAGAGAGGCCAGTCTGGGTCAAGCCCGTTCTCTCCTCTTGAGACGCGGACATACAGGCAAGAAAGGGCGTCTGCCATGGTAAGTTTGGCTCCAGTTTTGTACTGGATAAGCATGTTGAACCTTTCTAGCAGTTCCATCCATTTGGCTTGTCTGCAAGAAAGGTTTGCCTGCGTTTTGAAGTATATGAGGGACTTGTGGTCTGTCAGGGCAGTGAATTCCTCTTGTTGTTCCAGATAGTATTGCCACTTGATAAGGCAGTGTACAATTGCCAGCAGTTCTTTATCATGTATGGGGTAGCGACATTTGCTGTCTGTCAGTTTGCGTGACTTGTAGGCTACTGGCAGGAAGTCACCAGTGTCATTCTTAATTTGGAGTACCCCGCCAATGGATGCGTCAGAGGTGTCTGTTTCCAACTGGTATTCCCCATCTCGTTTGGGGTATTGGAGGATGGGCGCTGTGTGAGTTTCTCCTTGAGGCGGCAGAAACAGAGGTCACGCTGAGGGGTCCATACAAACTTAGATTTAGCTCTGGTTATGGCATATAGTGGTGCAGTCAGGTATGAAGCGGCGTACGTAGGCTACCATACCCAGGAAGGTACAAAGTTCTGACTTGTCCTTGCGCAGTGGCATCTTGCAGATGGCCTGGATCTTTTGGTTGTTGGGTTTGATACCATCTTTGGAGACTATGTGCCCCAAGAAGGGGAGTTGCTTGCAAAAGAATTGGCATTTGGAGGACTTGGCTAGAAGCTTGTGTTCCGCTAAGGTGGCAAAGACTGCTTCTAGGTCCAAGTGGTGCTGTTCTACAGTTGGGCTGTAAACTATAATGTTGTCCAAATAGACCAGGGCGCACTCGCTGATGTGGGGAGCAAAAATTTTGTTCATGAAGGTGACAAAGGTTGACAGAGTGTTGGTCATGCCAAAGTTGAGTACTACACATTCATATGAGCCATACTTGGTGCGGAAGGCCATCTTGGGAATGTCTTCTTCTTTGATGCGGATTTGGTTGTAGCCTGCTGTGAGATCAATCTTTGAGAAGACTGTGGCGCCTCCAAGGGCATCAAAGAGATTGTTGATTAGTGGTAAGGGGTAACAATTCTTAATAGTGACTTTGTTTAACGCTCAGTAATCTGTAACTAGGCGCAGAGAGCCGTCCTTTTTGGCTACAAAGAATACAGCGGCGCCAAAAGGAGATTGTGGGACGTATGAGTCCTTTTTCCAATGCTTCCTTGAGGTATGCTCGCAGGGCGTCATCTTTGTTGGGAGTGAGGCAGTAGATAGGTCGCACTTTAGGGACTGCTCCTTTGAGTTGGATGGAATGTTGTATGTGTTTCTTTGGCAGTAGCCCAGGCAATGCTTCTTTGAAGATTTCTGGGTGTTGCTCTATGATTTCCTGATCTTGTGGTGTGGTGGTATCCTGGTGGTCCTTGAAGTGTATGATTTTGTACTGGCAGGATTCCCAATCAATCTTCTTGAGGTTCTCCTGTTTGTCCGAGGTCTCAGTAATGTGTGCAAAGACATGGTCATGCAGGAGTTGGTCCACAGAGTCAGGATATATTTGATGGTTGACTCCTTCACGTTTATGGTTAGCACTGAAGTTATCCAGTCTACAAGGGGGCTGTTTCTTTGTAACCAGTTGAGTCCTAGTACAATGTCAAACTTGGGAAAGTTGATGACAGGGCCTTGGATGGTGGAGTGTAGGTTTTCTAACATAACGGAGAAGGGAGCAGTTTCCTGTGTCACAGCAATGTGATGTTCATCAGCTAAAACCACGTTCTTAATACGCAAAGGATTAGTGGCTAACTTGAACTTGTCAACAAAGCTGCTGTTGATCAGGGTTTAATCTGCACCCAAACCCAGGAGGGCAGAGCCTGTGTAACTGCAAAAGAGGAAAGGGTAGGACATCAATTTATTTGGGTGCCTTGCAATGGTATACAGTACCGGATCTTCTGAGGGTACTTGGATCATGGGACACTGGTCCACGTCCTCTGGGCGGTATTTGTCACTATGCAAGTCAGGAATAGTCTGGGGAGAGCTTGGCTCTCTCAATGCTCTCCCTGAGCTTTTCCCTCATCCTGATTCTCCTGAGTAGTTGCCACGCGGAAATGGGTTCTATTTGATTGTCCACCATTCCCATTACTGTGTCCATTTGAACCAGGGGGTTTGTGGTTGGTGTTGCCATTACCATTGCCAGGGGGAGGTCTACTGGGGCGCCCGCTTGCATGCAAGTCCTTGGGTCTCTCTTGTTTCCCAGTTTGTGCCTTGTGTAGGGCGTTGGAAGTTTGTTCTGCCTTCTCGGCTTTGCGGTACAGGCTTTGCAGGTTAGTTACTTGGTCCAGGTTCACGTGCCTCATTACGTGTGACTTGAGGGCGTCATAATACATGAGGTGTGTGGCTGGGTTGTCAAAAACCATATCAGCAGGCGCGCGCAGACAAAGTTCCTTGTAGGCACAGGTGAGTTCCTTCACTGTGCCAGTTTGGGTCAAGTTCTTTACTTGTCAGATGATCATGAGTGAAGTGTCCTTCAGTACAAATCTTGCCAAGAAGTCTTGTTTGAAAACATCCCAATTCTTTTTGGTGTGTTCCTTGTGCCACTTGTTGCACCAGGTACCAGTGTCGTGTGTGATTCAAATAGAGATCTCTGCAATCAAGAACTTCTGAGGGCACTCCATCTGAGTCAGCTTGCTTTGGGCAGACTGTATCCAGGCAGCAGTGTTGTTGTCATTGGCTCCTGCAAAAGGTTCCAAGGTGGCGCTCCAGAGTTGTTGGGCTACGTAAGCAGGCATGATGTTTTTGTCAGTTGGTTGTGGCATGGCTACAGGGTTTTTAAGGAAATCTTGTGAAGACATGGCGTTGAAGGCGGGCAGCGGGATCACCGTATTCTGGTACAAGACAAAGCCATCGGGTATTGCGGTACCAGGAGTGTACAGGGTCCAGTCAGGCGGAAGGCCAGACATGATTCTATCAAGTATTTGTTGGCCGCGGCGTGTGCGGGCAACAGGCGGAATTTTTCAAGATAAGGTAGGATGGGAAACCTATCTGTGCTACCAATGTTGTAACTGTGCTGTTTTAGCAGAGTTACAAGGGGGAAATATTTAGAAACTAGATAATTATCTTTATTGAGAGATAGTGATTATATAGTCATTGTGAATCCATGGATAGTTGAAAAAGGATTGGTGATCATACGGGTTGAATGGTGAAGGGGGTGGCTTGATCCTGGTAATGAGTCAAGCGCTAAAACAAGCCATCCACCGTACAGGATCCTTATCTGTTCATCTTGTTGGATTTGGTAATCCGAGTTGGTTTCTTAGTTTGGCTTCAAGTAAGAAGATAACCAGATTGCAGGTCATGAACCCTCTTGGTTGGAACCTTGCTGGCGGTTCAAGCCTGCAGTTTTGACAATATTAAAACCAGAGACACATGGCCACTATATGTGAAACATGCATTATTAGTATCTCAGATACACACTAACCAAGAGACAGGATACTAACTATTTGAATTAACATATGGATACAAACCAGAGATAGCCACCCACAATAATCAACCCTATGTGAAGATTCCCACATGGAAACCCTCCACAGTGAAACAAGTACCAGAACTACAAAACATACATTTCAAAGCCAAAATAGCAGAAAGCAAGAGACTTCAAGCACAAAAGGTGACTTCCACCAAAGAACTACTCCCAATCAACACCCATGTCTAGGCCCTTGCCAGAAACAGAAAGAAATTGTATTCAGTACACAGAGAACTAGGAAGAATCATCTATTACAGACCAGAAAGGAACACCTACCTGGTTAAGTTACAAGGCGCCAAAAACCTTATCATCAAAAAGTACCACAGATCCTGCCTTTGCCTCAGCAAAGAGGAACACTTGACTATTACCTACTAGCAATCAACTCCAGGAACATCAGGTGGCAGCTATCAAGACAAAGCCCCCTCCTGATTCACCAGAGTAACCCCTTAAGAGAGGGGTGTGTCAAGGAGCTGGATGTACTGATACTCTGGCTGTTGCCACACATATAACATCCAGCCATTGCCTGGTTTGGCGTCAATCCAATATTCAGTTCAACATTCCAGAAATGGCAACAAACCAATATCACATGACTTGTCTAGATATCCAGCAATCTGAATCCAACTCACACATGACCTCCTCTATATTTGATCTGGCTTAAGTCCCTGCCACAGCGCAAGCTATATAAGTCTAAAGTATTATCCAATAAAATATACTCTCTTCTTCTCTAAATCCATCTTCTAATCTAACCCAGAAGCCGCTTCTTATCAAGACCTTGATCAATGTGAAACATGTGAAAAAATATGTCATCTCTAAGGCACCACCCAAGTCAGTAATACCTGTCTCTATACTCAATTGTCCAAGGTATGGACAGTGAAAATTGTGAACTTGTTCCTGGCAACAATAAGGACACAAAATAAATCATCACAGCTATTAATTACGCTACTAGGTGACCAGTAGCCCAAACTATCAAGGAACACAGTGAAAACAATGTAAGACAGTTTATCAGGAAAGAAACAATTGTCAAATTTGATAAATCTGTCCTCCTAATCACGGATGAAGGGATAGATCTTACAGCCAACAGTACCAGTGTTTATCTTGCCAAGAAAGGCATCAAGTATACTATCAGTAGTCTTTATTATCCACAGGCTAACAATAGGGCAGAAAGCTTAAATGGTCTCTCATAGAAGCACTAAGCAAGCTCTCTGCTAACAACCCCCAACTCTGGGCAGATATGTTATCAACAGCCCTGTAGACTTTTGCACCTGAGTTAACCAAAACACAGGTAATAGCCTTGCAAGTTAGTATATGCACACAAGCTATCCCTCATTAACAGTACCCTGGGACCAAGGCTCCCCATTTCTAAAAAGATACTGGCTGGCCATGATCCCAATGTACAGCAAGCAGGACAAGACCAAGAGGACAAAGAAAGACAGATGTCAGGGATCCAGTCTCAGGCGGCTGGCCCGCCGTTTTTGGGGGTAACTTGGGCCGGGGTTTTGTGGGCAGGGCCCACCACAAGAGAAGAGCTAACTTTAGAAGGTAGGAAGCAGACTTCCACACCCAAGACCACGGGCTGGCGGCCGGTACAATGGTGTCAACCTCCTCTGTGAGGGTGATGTACACTATTCTAAAAAGCTTGCTGGTATGGTCAATTGGAAGGTCGGGTGAAGAGGCTGGCATCAGTTTGGGTGTTATGGGTGGTTCCATATAGATATTGTAGGCTGGGAGATAATTGAATTTTCCTCTAAATAGTTTTGGGGTGGAGAATATACACAGGCCTTGGCGGTTGTATCTAATAGCAGATCAGATGCGAGCTAGCGGGTCAAGTTCAAGGATTTTCTCTGGTGTATAATCCTTATATTTGGGCTTCAAGGAATAATCAGTGAAGTGAACGGGCCCAAAGGGTGCACCAGATGGACAGAAAACTGTGGGCGGTGGGGCAGGAGATCTTGAACTGAATTGATAGGCAGTAAATACAAAATATGGCAATAGCTGTATAAGCCAAAGTAAAATCACCTTTATTCAAAAATGGCAATAAGTTTGGAGCGCGGGGTCCTTTGGACTATATAGCACCCCACCTCCAAACTTAACATTTTCCATGAGGAATTTATCAGGACATTGGGAATGGCAGGGCCGGGGGAATTGGGGGCTTGGGTCCAGAGGCAGCAAAATGGCACCCGGCCCGGGAGTTCTTTCATTGGTCAATAATCTTGATTTGGCTACCTGATTATCTTGCTCTAGAGTTGTGGTCATGGGGCAGGGTTGCAGGCTGGTGCCTCTTTCCTAGGACAGCTCTTGATTGGCCACTGGTGTAGACTTCAAGTTCATGAAGCTAATAGTTGCTGCTTCAGTACCTCCATTAGTTGCATTTATTGGTCTTCCATTGGGTGAAATAATTCCCTTGGTTTGGCCAGTTTTGCCACCTGGGCCATCATTTTTGGTATTAGCTTGCAGGGGCTCGATCCCAGAAAAACGCGGGCAGGCAGTCTCGCGGCCCACAGGCCTGGCGGCCTGCAGAAATCCAGGGACAGGGTTTGATTCCTGCTCCCGGGCCTGGGTTTCCAGAGGGGAAGAATTGTCAATCAAGACAACAGAGATCTGAGAGAGGGGCTATACCTCTCCAAGTTGAAAGATTTCAACCAGGAGACAAGATTTGGGTGGTCAACCATGATCAACACAGGTTGGAGCCAGGGCTAAGAGTTTTGGGTACTGCCATGGAAGTTCAGCCAAACATTACTTACCTCATAAAAGGAGTTGGTACCTGTACAATATTGAAGCTTATGCATCATAACCAACTCTGCCTATGCAAGCCATGCATAGAGAAATTCCCATCACCTGTCCCTGACACTGGATGGATCAGTATTGAGCACACCTTCCAGACACCCTCAAAAAAATCCTGGAGCTCTGCTTTTCAGCGTCCCAGGGGGAGATGTTAATTATCTTTGTTTACTTCCTCTTGGGAAATCATTCCCCTAAGAAATGGCTTGACTGCTGAATAGTAAGTGGCACTATTGCCAGATTCCAATGTTGTACAAGGATCAGACATTTTTGAGTCCTATGAGGAACAATACTTGGATAAGCCCATGACTGCTATGACGTATATGGACAGTATGTAGCTTGGCATGATATCACATAAAAATTTTCTTTCTTATCAAATAAAGTATCATTCTCATCTTAATTTCCCCCTTTATTTCATTTTATATACTTCTAAGAAGTATATATGCAGTACTAATTTAGAATGATGCTAAGTAAATTAAGCCATTACTAGGTACTTCTTCTGCTTAAACAATTGACTAGATAATGACCCAGTACTTATTAGTATTTCCCATTCCCTCTTAAATTCAAACTCCCCGTTAGATATCTCAAGAAACCTCATATTGAAGTCCTTCTGAGGTTTAGCTACTAGAACAGCGTAGCTTAAGCATAAAAAATATTTTTGGTTTAGAATAGAAGCGTCTAAAACAGACGAGATATTTAAGTACTTGATCCCTGAAAATGAAGCAGCCATCAAACAACCCTCGAATAGAATTGTGGACCTGTGAACTTTAAAGGCCTCTTATTTGCCGCCCTTTTTCTTCTTGGATTTTGGAGTTTTGGCTTTTGTGCTTGAAGCAGGTGCCTTTGGTACAACAGGCTCTCTAAGACAGTTAGTGAGAAAGTTACCAATAGATTACTCTTTGACTTCAGCAACGCTCGCTCCCTGATTCCCGCGCATAAGCTTATTACTTTTGTTTTTGTAATAAGAGCGCTCGGTCATAGGTAACCACCTTTGGACATCAGGCTTTCCATTAGCGTTCATCTTCTTGGGAGGCCTATTGCGGCGATTGTTCTTCTTAGCTTTGGCCTTCTTTGCTAAGTTTGCACTAACGGATAAGCATGTTATAAATATATTCAAACCTGGTGAACTGAGCAGGCTGCTTGAGACTCTTTAAGTAGTTAGCTTCAAGTGATGCTGATTCAAGTGAAGGTTTTGAATAAGACTCCAGGTATTGCTCGGCCGTGGCAGGGTCATATAAAGAAAATGCCTTGATAAGGCCCCTGAAAGACTCTAAATCTTCAGAATTGGCACTTAGGAGAGCTTGGAACTGAGCTGCTTCTGCTTCTGGTTGATTGTTATCCAAAAGAGCATAGGCCTGTTTTCGCTTGAAAACGCTCTGGTATATTTCCCGATAAGGAGAATCCTCTTTGGTGGCGGAATCTAAAAGAGATTCCGCTTTTGCTAGATTTGCTGTTTGTTCATATAACCAAGCAAGTGCTCCAATAAGCCCAGGTAGTACTTTGTTCTCAGCACCTTTGAGGTTGTTACGAAGTGCTTCGAGTTGATCGATAGCCAAATCATATCGGTTATCTTGGATATAAAGCTGTGCCAAAGCAAAATTGAGTGGAATACTGGCTGCATCTTCTTTAATCCTTTTCTGTATATTGTCAATAGCGTTTAACTTAGTATTACCTGAAGTTCGGTAACAGCCAACTTAGGCTTTTTGCTATGAAAGTGAACAAGCGCTGGATGGATCTTCCTGTAGCCCGAAGGATGAAGGCTCTCCATTTTCTTGGCCTTGGAAAAGCTGTGTGGGAACTAGCGTTTTAGTTTGCGTCGAGTACATTCTTAACTTTTTTAAGGGAAAGGAATAGTGCGACTTCATTCCCGGCCAAAAGAGCATTTTGCTTTTTAAGAAGACGGTGACTGCTTTTTGGATCACTGGCAATCTGTTGCTTAAGGGTGTGAAGCGTTTCGAACACCTTCTCGTCAAGGTCTTGAGTTGAGAGCATGTTGTTGGTGGCAATAGTGGTCAAGGAAGGATTATCCAATCTAAACATGTCAGAGAAAATCAATCAGTGCTTTACTTGTTACTAAGGAGTTCAGAGTAGATCTGACCACTCCCTGAAATATCCCCTTGAAGCTGTTTGATATACGCTTGTTGAAGCTTAATTGGCGCTAGCTCTTGATAAATCTCTTCTTTAGAACACAGTTCCTCTTCTAGCACCCGGACGCATAGCGCTAAATTGGCCATAAGTACTTGCTGAAAATAATATATAATTACAAGTAGCATCCTGAAGAAGCTTGTTCGCCTTTTCTAAGTTGTCTTCAGCTATCGCAATACATGCCATGTTAAATAGGATTTCATGTGTTAATAGAGAAGAGTCTATAGTCTTAAGAGTTATAAAGGGATTGCGATAAAAAGTACCTTGTAAGTTATAGGCTTATCAGATAAGAGGCTGGCTCCGATCGCTGCCTGACAATTGGCAAGCAGTTCCTGGTACTCAGGATGGGTCTAGCAAATCAATAAAAGCCATACTTTTGTTTTACCTCTGGAGTCTCTTGAACAAGGCCATAATATATATTGATACATGTGGGAAAATCCTCCATCTTGAAGGCCTGTGGATTCATGTCAAAATTCTGATAAGATAAATAAACTAACGATCTGGCCCTTTAAATTTTTCACTGCAAAAGATTGGGCATCTTTGGCCTTGTTTATCTCTTTGTGAGCCTCCTGCAGTCTGTTTAAAGAGCACAAGCAGTAAGCCTTTGCAAAAGGAAGAGAGCTTTCTTTTGGTGAGATCTTTTCCAGCTTTTCAAGCATCTCAAACCCCTTCAAGAATTTTTCTTCCTTGATTAAAATCATGGCTTTGGTTCGGGATGCATCGACATCCTTAGGGCAAAGCTCAATAACTGAAATTTAATTAATTTTAAATCGCTTAGATAGTACTTTTATCTAGAGATTCGAGGGCCACTGAATACTTTAGCTCAGAAAGTGCATCAAGTGCTTCTTTAAACAGTGAGGTGATTTCTTCGGATTGAGAAGCCATCGAACTATGTAAAATTTAATATGGAAAATAAGGTAGCTTTATAAAAGATAGCTTGAATATTTAATCAACTTTAATAAAGAAGTTTACAAAACAAATTACATTTATCAGATTTGCAGAAGACTCACTATACTAAACACCGATATAACTTTATGAAGATGGGCCAAGCATGTTATGACGATGTGAAAGATTTGATTGATGAGGATTAGGCACCAATGGCTTTTAGATTGAAATATTAATTTCTTACTTGCAATTTATTAAGAACTTTTGTACTTCTACCCAGCAACAAAGCGCTCCCCAAGCTTTCGTCACAAGTAGGGCTGCTTCGGCCAAGCCCCAGGCAGCCGCGGTCAGTTTCTGGCTCCTGGCCACTAGTATCAAATACCTATTTAACAATGTTTAAATATGGAATAATTTCGCTTTAGCTGTAGCGGCCTAGAGCCGAAAGCCAGCCGGGGCTGAGCCAAAGCATCCCTAGTCACAAGCTATCATTGAATTTCAAAAAGTGAGTTTAAATGTGATTTATGTTTATCATATATAGGGCTGCTTCGGCCAAGCCCCAGGCAGCCGCGGCCAGTTTTTGGCTCCTGACATTTCTCTTTAAAGATTTATTTCAATATATTTAAATATATCAAAAATTCCGTCATAGTGAAGCGGCCAAAAGCCGTTAGCTAGCCGGGGCTGAGCCGAAGCATCCCTAATTATATATCTACTCTCTTTTCAAACTAAGCCCTACATCATAAAAGTTTAAAATTTAAAAATCATGGAGCTAATAATTAATTAAATATTTTCCGAAAGCCACATTATTATACTTTGAGGAAGACGTTAGACTCATATATAAAAATAGGTCTTATCTAGACGTTTGGGCCATTTCTTAGTAGATATGCTACAGTAGTTTTAAAAGCTATGGCGACAAGCGAAAATTCTTCAGATTTAAACGAAATCCAAGTCTCAGGTTAAAATATATACTCTGTTAACAGGGTTTATTGGCCTTAATGGGCTAAATGGGTCAATACAGCAACAAAAAGCTCACACTCAAAGCGAAACCATTCAAAATATAATCCGAAATACATCGATTCACAAACAAAATGGTGTGAGTTGACTTTCGGTGTACATATGGGTCATTATTTTAGAGATTAGGCCATTTTCTAATGCACATGCTGCTCAAGTCGCAGCATAACACAGTTCGATTTTGAAAAAGTAACTAATTACACAATTTATATTTAAAACATTAATAACTCAATGAAAAATTAATATTTTTTCACACTGTAAACTATCAAAATGAAGCTAAGAATCTTATCTTTCTATTGGTGTAAAAATTTTAATATGTATACTATGCTCAATATTAAAGCAAAAGTAATTTAAAAGAGCATAATCCAGATTTTATTATATGATTATATCTAATGATATAAAGTAGATCACTTCAAAGCTAATAAATACTCTTTTTTGAATACACAACAGATGTTTTTTATTTGACGAAATTAAAGATAAGATTGAGAGCTTTATTTTCGCATTTTATTTTATTTAAAAAGCTCAATTCTCTAGGATTTTATGATAGTTTGAAGTTAGGATGTTTTTATCACTGTTTAGATTGATTTTAAGGTTCAAGTGAGCTTCGAACCTCAAATTGAGCATTCATTAAATGGAATTCTTTAATATTTTATCATTTAAAAATATGCGGAAGAGTTACAATTAACTGAATACATCATTTTAATTGATTTGCATTGATTACAAAGAGGATATGATGTAATAATAATGCTTAGCTGCTTCACATATATCACTTGTGCATGAAAACTGGGTATTTAATTAATTTCTGCAAACATAAATTCAAGTTCAAACTATAATAAAAGCTATCACACCATTTCTTTCAGAATGGTGTCATTTAGCTTGGTATATAAGAGCTAAAGTACCACAGAGCTTCTAATCCAAATAACCCAATTCAAAGACCACATTCTGATCATAACTACTCCATCATTAAGGCACACATCAAAGATCTGACCTAATTACAGATTCAAAATACTACCATGTCCTCAGTTAAATTTACTTCTTCCATGCTACCCTTTTTTTCCTTGGGAGCTTCAACAAAAAGAGAGAGAATTGCAATGTTAAAAAAGGCATTCCTCTTTATTGCTGGTGATGATCTTGATAATTTCATCAAGCACTTCCTTACTCAAACTGAATTTGGGAAAGCTCAGTTCCTGCCAACTATTCAAAATCAAAAAGGCAATGAGTTCATTGAAAACTTAAAGGATCTCATGAAATCTTCTCCCCAAAAACATATCCCAGCCTTGCGATCTCTGGTTACTTCCAGTTACTCTTTAAAAGAGCTTAATGATATGGGGTTTAATATAACCAAAAGTGAGTTTGAATACTCAAGAAAAATAAATAAAAATAAAAATTTAAGCTTAAACAAAAAAGCCAAAAAAATAATAACTATTCATTAAAAAAAGAAATAACTAAAAAAATAATTAAAAAATTGCTGGAAAATTCTTTTGAAACAAGCCAGTTTACAAAAAAAGTGCCTGAAAAAATTTATAAAGATATAGAAAAAGAGATGAGTAATTACTCAACTGAAATTAAATACTCTCTACTTAAAACAAAAAAAGAAATATATGAAAATATGAAAATAAAAAATGAAATTTCAGTTTCAATTTCCATTTACTATAAATTAATCCCTAAAAATATAATAAAAAGTAAAAAACAAACCGATATGTGCAATATTTGTAATTTAAAAAATTCACTAGAAAAAAAGAAGGAAGAATGTGAAAGTAAAAACTTACCATTACCAGAATCTATAGACAATGACTTAAAGACTATTAATCAACACCAAGACTTTTATGTTCATCAAAATTGTGAATATAAAAAAGATATTAATGAACTAGATGATGAGTCTTGTGTTGTAGTTATAGATTATAAAGAAAACTTAAAGGTTGGAGGTGGTCCAATTGAGACCAATAATTGTTTTTATTCAAAAAAACCAATCTCATTATTAGGGTTTGCATTAGTTTTTAAAGAAAACAATAAAATTAAATATGAATATCATGATTTTTTGTCTCAAATATTATCACATGATTCTTTATTTTCAGGTGAATGTCTAATAAGTCTTCTTAAATTAGATAGATTTAAAAAAATAAAAAATATAAAAGTATGGACAGATAATGGAAATCATTTTAGATCATATGAATTTTTATATTACTTATTTAAAGAGGCACCTAAATATATTAAGGGTTCCATAAAATATAACCGTTTTGTTGAATGCCATGGAAAAAGCATTGTTGATGGTCACTTTGGTGTAATATCAAAAATTTTAAAGGAAAAAGAAAATGTACTTTATATTAACAACATTAATGATCTAAAAAATATTTGTGAGAAAGAAGAAAGAAGAAAAGAATTATACAATTCATCTTTAACTGGTTCAATTGTTTCCCAAAAAGCATTTTTTTATATTTATGAAAGGAAATTTAGGCCTATAAAAAGAGAGCTTGAAGTTAAAAATCTGCGCATTAATCTTTCATATTTGATGAAAGATGGGAAGTTATATACTTCACCTTTAACATTTGAAAGCTTCTCAGAATATTCTGAGATATTTTATCATTTGAAATCACGTGATGATACCAGAGAAACAAAAATATCAGAAGATGCTAGTAGTGTATTGGGGCAAGTTCATGAAGTAGGGCAGCTTACTAGAGGGTGTATTTTAAATAGAGTTATCAGTCTTTCAAAAACAACAACCTTTTTTTCTGAAACAAACTAAGAATATTTATGATGAGCCAAAGATAGGGTAATAGCATTTATAGCTTTGGGGCTGCTATTACTCTCCCATGCAACTCATCATAAATATTTTTGGTTTGTAGTAGCACTTAAGATATTTTCAGTAGTACTATAAGTTGCAATTTTCAATTATAAAATCAATGAATTATTTTTTAAAAAATCACCCAAGCCCAAGATCAATTAAATATTTGGGATTGATTATATTTTACTCTTTCTGAATAATTTGAATATGAATAATGTGATTAAGTTATAAAATAACCAATCTGGCGCCTAGGCATAACAAGAAAAATAATGTCCCATATGTTTACTATGTGAATCGGTGACAAAATACACCCAAGCAAGGTGTGTCAAAACTCAATCCAAAAACGAAACACAATAGCAACTCACAATGTAAAGGAAATCACTCACACAATGTGTGCAATGGATTGTAATCATGAATGATACCAAAGTATCTAAAATAAGACACGAGATCTGAAACATAAATTTTAAAAATATTGTGTTAGGTGTTTAAATTTGGCAGTAAACTCTGGGAAAAAGGGTGGATTTTTTTTGAGTATTCTAAAATGGGTGTTGTAAAACCAAAAACAACTAACTAAGAAATAAAAAATCTATAATTGGGATATTGGGTGAGAAAAAAATAATAATTGAATATCCATAAACAGATAAAAGCAAAAATTAAAATTAGAGAGTAACTTAATTAAGTTTTATTTAATATTTTATTAAATTCTAAAAATGAAAGGAACACAACAACAGAGTATCAATGCACCTGTTGTGTGCTGTGGTTGTGGTTGCCCCCGCGGGTCAAAGAATAGACTTAGTACAACACAAGTGCTTACTCAGGAGGGAGGCAGGAGAGGAGAGTTCCATAGTGACGCTGCACTGATACAGCCGGTTCAAGGAGCACAAGCTGCTAGGGTGCGGAGCATCAACCCTCAGGTCCCAAAGCTGACCCGGAAGCCCACCAAGGTTACCACAACAAAAATGGTTAGAAACAAGGAGGTAGAACTTACTTCATATGTGTTTGACGTTGTGTACCAGCAAGAGTCGGTCCCGTCAGCCATGCTGGAGAAGGTGAAGCCTGTACTTGATACTAGCTACAAGCCCTATGTCAGTGATGAAAATCAGGAGGATGACAAGGAGCCTGAGTTCTATCAAACTAATGAGAGACAGTTGGTGCTCAAAAAGGTTGCTGTGTTTTACACCAAGGTGCCCATGCCCTGTGTTGTGCCCAATGCCAACAAGTCAATCCCCACCGCTAAAAAGCCCGCTCAGAAGCACATCCCCAACATTAAACACATCATCCTGCTTAAGCTAATGCGTGAATTGGGCAATTACAAGGCGGCTGCGGCCCTTGTTAGGATGGATCCCAAGTACGCCAGCAAGACTTTCAACAAGTTCATTGATACTGGCCAAGTCCTTGCCGCGGAGAAATCCTTGCATGTTTCCACTATGCTCACCAAGGAGCACAAATGGGCAATCCACCAGTGGATAACCCGAGATTGCCATCTTGAACTGGCAAATATACAGGCCATGGTCAAGTCCGCTTTTGGGGTTGAGGCCTCAATTTCCTTTTACTACCATCTGGTCAAGGGAATGCAATTTTCCTGAAAAAAACTCGGGGTATCCCCATACAATTGGAACAGCCCAGCCAATATTGAGACCCGGAAAAACTATGCAGAGGCGTATACTGCCCTCAAAGCCAAGGGGACGGTCAAATTTTACTATATTGACGAATCAGCATTTGCCTCATCAATGCACAATGAATATGGGTATGTCCCCAGAGGCTCCAATTACGGGGTAGCTTGGCGTGCTGCAGTCCGCGCCACAGCTTATTCAATGGTGGCTCTCCTCGGTCCAAAGGGGGTCAAGCTCTACCAAATGATACTAGGCTCCCACAATAGCCAAACCTTCCTGGCATTTCTCCGATTGGTCCAAGAGCACCTGAGGCGCACGAGCCCAGGCTTCACCAACGTAATTGTGTTGGACAATGTTGGTCTCCACAAGGTGGCTGATATTCTTGAAGAATTTCCATCAATCAACATGAGCATTGCAGTGGGCCCCAGTAATTGGCCACAGCAAATATGCGCCTTCTCTTCCTTCCTGCCTATTTGCCCTTCCTAAATCCCATCAAGGAAGTCTTTGGGTGGCTCAAGCAAGTTGTCGAGCGAAGAACCCTAACTGGGACTGAGGACCTGTTTGATTTGCTGCAGGCCAGGATCCATACCCTCCCAGCTGAGACCGTGGCCAAATTCTATGGCCACACTGATTTGTTCATCCCCGCATGCCTAGCCAAACAGCCAATCAATTAAAGGCTTAGTGTGTCCAATTTTTTTATATTCTCTAATTTATTATTCAACATTTATTAATTATCATTTTATATTTAGATGTTTCTACGCCTGCAATCACATTCAGAAGATCCATCAATAGATGTAAGTAATTTATTTATTTTATTGTATATTATTTTATTATGCCATCTAAGGGTATCCCAAACGCTTGATACTGGATTACGCAAACGCATTAATATCACATTTGGAAAATAAATATAATAATCAAAAAAAAGTTAATGTAATATGTCCAAATAAGGAGTAGATTTTATTGAAATATATTATTATGCTTTTATTAAGACCTTCTATGGGATATATTCTGCAGATCTTGTTTGCTAAAATAAGAATTAGAAAATTTTATTTTAATAAAAGTATTATAAATTGCAATGGAATTATTTGGAAGAGAGAATTTATTAAGATTACCTATAGTGAGTTTGGTGGTATGTACCCACCCTGCAATGGAAGTGGCACACAACCTCTACTGCCACATTGTATATGGTGGATACGCCCTTATTAAAAAACTCCCTCCTGCTGGTGAAGGGGAGTAGGGTAAGGTGCAAACTGAGAAGCAGCTTTTTGGGCAGGGCTGCAAACCTGTAAATCCCTGCCAGGACCAGGGCGTCTTGGATTACATGGTCCACTGAGTTGTAGCCAGGGGGGACCTTCTTCCTGTCAAGTGTGATACAGGCCTCATTGATTCCCAGAAGGACCCTGTCTAGATCCTCTACGCTGATGCTCATCCCAAAGAAGAAAAGATACCCAAGGTAAACCATCAAGTGAAGCCTTTGCCCAGCAAAGGCTTCTGTGAACTCACATAATTTATTATAGACTGCACTGATCTTCTTATTGTGCCTGGTCTTTGCAAAGGTAAGATTCATTACCAAGGGGAGCCCTGTCTCATCTGCACTCCAGGCTAGCCCAAAGTCTGCCAGGAGGATCTTAGTTTTCTTGACGGCTGTTTTTTCTGCAACAGCCAATTTCCCCACCGCACACCTGAAGTTGTCCAGAAAGTAAGATAGGGTATGCTCCAACGGGAAGCAGAAGCAAGCAGCCGCATGAGCCTGGCCCATCTCTGGTACATTCTTGAATGGGAGCGTTACCAGGACTTCCCAAACAAGCTCAATGGAGTTTACTGTGTAAACTCCACTGAGGTTAACTGGGTCCAGGAAGACCAGTTGGGCATCCTTGTAAGCAGTAACTGCCCACTCAGATGCCCTCTTGCCATGCGTCAGCCCAGCCAATGCCTCCCTGGACATAGGAAAGGTCCCGTGGATGCAGTCCTCCAGCTCCCCCAAGACAGGGGGGACAGATACAACTGCTTGGCCACATGAGTGGCATATTTGGTGTAGAATGTGGCCAGGACAAAGGGGACCAGGACTTGGCGGAGTTTGCCATGTCTATGTTCTCTAAAAAACAGGTAAGTATTTGTAAATTTTTATTAATTTATTTTTTATGTTACCTTCTTGTGTTTCTTTCTTGCCCGCAGCCTCAGCTGGATTGGCCATTTTTGGCGCAAGCAATTGCGCTGGCAATTCAGTATTCTCTGCTCTGGTACGCTTGGCGGGTTTGAGATGTTCATACTTGTCAAAACTGCAGGCTCAACCTGCCAGCAAGGTTCCAACCAAGCGGGTTTGTGACCCGCAATCTGATTACCCGGTCACTTGAAGCCAGACCAGGAAGTCAACTCGGATTACCAAATCAATTAACATGAACAAATGATGATCCCTCACGGTGGATACCTTGATTTGGCTCTTGACTCATTAGCAGGATCAAGCCATCCCCTCTTCCATCCAGCCGTGTGATCACCAATCATGTTCCTGCTATCCATTGATTCACAATAGCTATATAATCACTATCCCACAATAAAGATTATTATCTATCCCCTAAAAATTTTTCCCCTTGTAACTCTGCTAAAACAGCACAGTTACAACATTGGTAGCACAGGTAGGCTCTCCATCCTACCTTATCTTGAAAAATTCTGCCTGTTGCCCGTATATGCCGCGGCCAACAAATCCTCAACAGAATTATGTCTGGCCTCCCGCCCGACTGGACGCCATATACTCCTGGTACCAAGATACCTGATGGTTTTGTTCTCTACCAAAAAACGGTGATCCCGCTACCCGCCTTCAAAGCCCTGTCCGCCCTAGGGTTCTTTCAGGCACCCTCATCAACGCCACAACCAGCTGACGAGACCACCATGCCCGCCTATGTCGCACAAAGACTTTGCAGCGCCGCCTTGGAACCCTTTGCAGGGGCCAACGACAACAATGCTGCCGCATGGATCCAGTCCGCCCAAAGCAAGTTGGCTCAGATGGAGTGCCCACAGTGGTTTTGGATTGCGGATATTTCCATTTGTCTGACCCATGACGCTGGCACCTGGTGTGACAAATGGCACAAAGAGCACATGGACAAGAACTGGGACACCTTCAAACAGGACTTCTTGACTAGGTTTGTACTCAAGGATACAGCGCTCATGATCATACACCAAGTAAAGAACCTGACTCAGACAGGCACCGTGAAGGAACTCACCCGCGCCTACAAGGAACTCCGTCTCTGCGCCCCATCCAACATGGCCTTTGAAACCCCAGCAACATACCTCATGTACTACAACGCTCTCAAGTTGCATGTGATGAGACATGTAACCTGGACCAAGTTACCAACCTGCAAAGCCTGTACCGTGAAGCAGAAAAAGTGGAACAAACCTCCAACTCTCTGCACAAGGCACAGACTGGGAAACAAGAGAGACCCAAGGACTCACATTCAAGTGGGCGCTCCTTGCAACCACCTCCTGGAGGTAACAGCAACAACAACAACCACAAACCCACGGGTTTGAATGGGAATGGGAATAACAGCCAATCAAATTGTACCCATTTCTGTGTCACCACCACCCAAGGCAACCAAGATGAGGAAAAAGCCCAGGGAGAGCACTAAGCAAGCCAAGCTCTCTCCACGCAACTCCTGACTTGCCCAAAAATGAATACCAACCCGAGGACGTGGACCAATGCCCAATCATCCAAGTGCCCTTGGAAGACCCGGTACTGTACACCATTGCCAGACATCCCAATAAATTGATGTCTTACCCTTTCTGTTTTTGCAGTTACACAGGCTCAGCACTATTGGACTTGGGCGCAGATTGAACTTTAGTCAACAGCAGCTTTGTGAACAAATTCAAGCTGGTCACCAATCCTTTGTGGATTAAAAATGTGGTCCTGGCTGATGAACATCACATTGCCGTGACAAAGAAAACTGCCCCCTTCTCCGTCATGCTCGAGAACCTCCACTTCACCATCCAAGGTCCCGTCATTGACTTCCCTAAGTTTGTCATTTTACTGGGACTAGACTGGTTGCGGAGAAACAACCCTCACGTGGACTGGGCAACCTCAGTGTTGACCATCAAGAGCAAAGGTGTCAACCATCAAATCTACCCAGACTCTGTACACCAACTCCTACAAGACCACATCTTTGTACGCATCACAGAGACTTTGGATGAGAAGGAAAACCTGAAAGCTATTGACTGGGACTCCTGTCAGTATGAAATCATACACTTCAAGGACCACCAGGACACCTCCACGCCGCAAGACCGCAACATTGTGGCCTGTCACCCAGAAATCTTTAAGGAGGCGTTACCTGGGCTATCCCCTGAGAAACACATCCAACACTCTATCCAACTCAAGGGGGCCGTACCCAAGGCACGTCCCATCTATCAACTAACCCCAAACAAGGATGACGCCCTACGCGCCTATCTCAAGGAAGCACTGGAAAAAGGACTTATCTGCCCCTCACAGTCTCCCTTTGGGGCCACCGTATTCTTTGTGGCCAAAAAGGACGGTACCTTACGCCTGGTCACGGACTACCGCGCCTTGAATAAAGTCATCGTCAAGAATTGTTACCCCTTACCACTAATTGTCAATCTCTTTGATGCCTTGGGAGGAGCCTCTGTTTTCTCCAAGATTGATCTAACCGCGGGCTACAACCAGATCCGCATCAAGGAGGAAGACATCCCCAAGACAGCCTTCTGCACTAAGTACAGCTCCTATGAATGTGTGGTACTCAACTTTGGCATGACCAATGCCCCGTCCACCTTTTTAACCTTCATGAACAAAGTGTTTGCGCCACACATAGGCAAACACGCCCTCATGTACCTGGACAATATCATTGTCTACAGCCCCTCGGTGGAACAGCATCACAAGGACCTGGAGGAAGTCTTTGCGACCCTGGCATAACACAAACTGCTGGCCAAGCCCTCTAAGTGCCAGTTCTTCCGGGAGCAACTACCCTTCTTGGGACACATAGTCTCAAAGGACGGCATCAAACCCAACAGTCAGAAGATACAAGCCATCTGAAAAATGCCACCTCCCAAGGACAAGTCAGAACTACGCACTTTCTTGGGAATGGTGGCCTATGTACAACGTTTCATACCTGACTGCGGCATCTTGACTACCCCCTTGTCTGCCATAACAGGCGCCAAGTCCAAGTTTGTATGGACCCCCCAACGTGACCTCTGTTTCAGACGTCTCAAGGAAAAGCTAACAACAGCACCCATCCTGTAATACCCCAAACGGGACGGAGAATATCAGATGGAAACTGATGCTTCAGATGCATCCATTGGGGGAGTACTGCAAATTAAGAATAGTGATGGTGATTTCCTGCCCGTAGCCTACAAGTCGCGCAAGCTGACAGATGACAAGTGTCAATACCCTATCCACAACAAAGAACTACTGGCCATTATACACTGCATAGTCAAATGGCGCTGTTACCTGGAACGGCAGGAAGAATTCACAGCACTAACCAATCATAAGTTGCTCATCTATTTCAAGACACAGGCAAACTTGTCACGCCGCCAAGCGTGGCGGATGGAAGTCTTAGAAAGGTTTAACATGCTCATCCAATATAAGCCCAGGGCCAAACTTGCCATGGCGGACGCCCTGTCCCGCCTGTATGTCCGCACTTCTAGGGGTGAAAATGAGCTTGACCCAGACTGGCCTCTCCTAGTGCTCTGTACAAAAGACAAAGGGTTCCCTGCAGGCACAACCAATATCACCAAAGAAACGGTCATCAAGAATGAGCACCTCTTTGCTGACATATACGGGACTCTTCACAGAAAGATGTCAGATGGCACAACCATTCCCTACATTCCCACACATCAATGAGTCAATACCATTCTTTGCTACCACAGAGATCTTGGACATACTAAGAGCCAAAATCTATATGAATTCCTAAAACATAAAGCCTGGTGGCCAACCTTATACCGCAATGTCCAGGAGGAGCTAGAACAGTGCAAGGTCTGAGAAAAGTTTGCCAGAAGCAAAACCCCACCTAAATCTGTACTTCCCATTCAAACCCAACTACTGTTCAAGGTATGGGCTCTGGACATTGTGGGACCCATGCCAGGAAAGCACAACAACAAAAAATACATCATCACAGCCATCAATTTTGCAACAAGGTGGCCAGTAGCCCAAGCAGTGAAAACACACACCGGTAACGATGTCCAAAGATTCATTGGCAAAGAAATAATCAGTAAGTTTGGAAAGCCAGAACTCCTGATAACCAATGGGGGCAAAGAATTGACCTCCAAAAACACCAATGTGTACCTTGCCAAAAATGGGGTCAAACACACTGTCACAACACCATACCATCCACAGGCCAATGGACGCGTAGAGCGGCTTAATGGTAGCCTTGTGCAAGCCCTAGCCAAACTCACCGCCAGGAGACCTGAAGACTGGTATAAGCAGCTATCAACTGCATTACTTGTGTGTCAAACCCAAGTGAACAGATCCACCGGGAAAAGCCCTTTTGAACTGGTATACAGCACATAGCCTAAGATCATTCAAGCATTGACAGGACCCAAACTGGAAATTCCAAGTCAAGTCCCCCTTTGCTCTGATCCTCAAGTAATAGAGGCCAACAGCAAACAAGCAGCCAAAGAAAAGGAACACTTATAAAAAACCTTCATACCCATCTGCCAGAGACATGAAGTCGGGGACAAAGTCTGGGTCATGAATATTGACAAAAGCAAACTACAACCCAAAAAAGTAGGGCCAGCAATTATCCTAAAGGTAAACGACAATAACACTTACCTTGTGCAAGGGCTTGGGAAACACAAGCAAGACAAGACATTACACCACAACCGCCTACAACCTTGCAAAGCAAGACAAAAACAACGAGAAACTGCCCTGCCTGCCACCAAACAACAACTGGTTCAATATGGCGCCTGGGCTCCTGACAACCTCCCTGACAGCCTGCCTCCTGAGGAGGCTGACTTTCAGCCGGGGGGGTGTCAAAACTGCAGGCTTGACCTGCCAGCAAGGTTCCAACCAAGCAGGTTTGTGACCTGCAATCTGATTACCCGGTCACTTGAAGCCAGACCAGGAAGTCAACTTGGATTACCAAATCAATCAACATGAACAAATGATGATCCATCACGGTGGATACCTTGATTTGGCGCTTGACTCATTAGCAGGATCAAGTCACCCCCTCTTCCATCCAGCCGTGTGATCACCAATCATGTTCCTGCTATCCATTGATTCACAATAGCTATTTAATCACTATCCCACAATAAAGATTATTATCTATCCTCTAAATATTTTCCCCTTGTAACTCTGCTAAAACAGCACAGCTACAACAATACATCTCTGGGTCGTCAACCCAAACAGACAGCGCAGAAAGATTGTACACCTAAACTGGAGGCCCTCGACCACTGTCTTCTGGATGTTGAGAAGACGCTCAATGGTCTTCTCTGGGGTGTCTGGCATTTTTGTCATTTGTGCCTTTGCAGACACCTTGTCAATTTTGTCCTCAGTGAGGACAGCAGACTAAACTTTGGCTTTGACCTTGCGGTTGATGACTTTGATTTTGGCAATCACCAAGTTAAGGTCTTTGAGTAGTTTTTCAAGCTCTCTAATTTGATTTTTTTACTAATCTTTTCATATGTTTTTATAGCTTTTGCCTCAATAAATTCTGTATTATTTTGATACTGTTGCCTCTTTGTTTATTCCTTTTTGTTTTCCCATCTACTACATTATCCCATCTTTTTACCCATTTTGTATATGTTTTACGCCTATCTCAATATGTATTGTTTGCTTTGTGTTGGCATTGTTTCCTTGATTACCATATTATTTTTGGCGCTTTTCACAGCCCCTTGTTAAAATATTAACAATAATTTGGTAATCAGCTAAATTTGAATTAGAAAATTATGGTGTTAAATGTTTTTAGATAAAGTTGTTACTGATCTGAATTCAAAACCTTAATGATAAACTTTAAGCCAATCAGGAGCCAAGTGATAAAGTGATAAAGTGATTGTTGTGACATAAAGGGTCATTCAATAATTCTTTGGTGTATGTGCGCTAATTAATATGATTGGCTGGATGTTTTTCCATTGTACACCATTGCTGCTGTGGCAAGTTGCTGATAGACTAGTGCTAACCCAGCAGCTGATTGGGCACTAGTCCATCAACAACTTGCCACAGCGGCAATGAAACACAATGGCAAAACATCCAGCCAATCATATTAATTAGCGCACATACACCAAAGAATTATTGAATGACCCTTTATGTCACAACAATCACTTTATCACTTGGCTCCTGATTGGCTTAAAGTTTATCATTGAGGTTTTGAATTTGGATAATTAACAGCTTTATCTAAAAACAGTTAACACTATAATTTTCTAATTCTTATTTAGCTGATCACCAAATTGTTGTTAATATTTTCACAAGGGGTGTGTTTAAGTGCTGAAAATAACTGTGTTCTGGATCTAGATACACAACATAGTAAATATATGATTTTATATAAATAAGCTGAACATAAAGAATAAAATCAACTATAAACAAAGAGAACATGAACAATTGAAATTCAAAAAAAGATAATATAAATAGAAAATGTTTGGTGATAGGGGTTTGTTGGGGTAGGAGAGAGTGATGCCTAGGAGGCAGAATAACGTGGGAAGGAAGACATAGAGGCGGTGCTGGCCTGGGGGGTCTGGGATTGGGTGGGTTGTGCTTGCAGGTGAGGGGTGTTGGTGGCGGGGGTGGAGGCAGGAGGATTTTGTGTGATGGCTGCCATATAATGCTTGTTGTATTCCTCATTGATCATTGGCTGGATGGGCTGGTAGGTGGCAGTGGCCTGAGGTGGAAGGCGCTTATCCTTATGTGATTGATTGCCCATGTTCACATGGAAAACCATTTGCATAAACAAGTCAGCCACCATTTGGCGGCCAAAGAGAAAATTGTGGTCAAGGACCCCAAGATAGAGGTTGTTGAAAGCCTGAGGGCGGCGCTCCCATAGTGTATCTCCAATGTTAAAGAAGACAACATCAGCCAGATGGATGTCTGCATGGCGGTAGGGTAGACTGAGGCCTGGTGCCTGCATTGCTGGATGGCCTCAAGGGCAGTGGAGCTACCCTCTATCTGGTGGCTCAAGAAAACCCGGTATTTGGAATTTGAGTCATCCCAGGAGTTGAGCAATCCACTGAGGATGTGGCTGTATGAGTAGTCATCAATGAAATCTGGGTTTGTCCAATAGTAAACAAAACCCTTGGCTGAAACAGCCAGAAATGCACCAATGAAAGTCCCCTTCTTGGCCTTCTTTCTTTCATTCTTAGTGGCGGCTTTTCCTTGGGTGCCAAAATCATCATAAGCTATGGATAGCTTATAGTAAGAGATGAACATGATATCATCTGACAGACTAGTCAGGCATTGGACCAGGGTGGATTCAATGGCGGGATCATACGGGGAATCCTCAGCGCCATCCCATTGGTTGCCGGCAAAATTGGTAAGAACCCGTACAGAAGCCACCTTCCCATACATCCAGAGCTGCACCATGCGCTCAGAGACCCATATGTTATGGTGCGCAAGCTGCTTCCAGACCTGGGTCAAGGGAAGCTTGGGGTCCCGCTGGAGGAGGTCAAGCATTATTGGGTAGGCCTTGGTTATCTGGGACTCTGTGGCCTTCTTTGGCTTCTTGGCTGTCCCAATCAGATTCCCCCTATTAATTAGGTTGTTGAACTCCTGCATTATGGTGGCTTGGGTAAATTGCAACTGGGCGGCAATCTGATCGCAGGACAGTCCTGCAGGTTGAGTGCCACAATTTCCTGAAGAATTTGGGTGGTGATGATTTGTTGCTTGGGGAGCTGTGCCGGGGAGCTGAAGCCTGATTGGCTGAGGGGGGAGCAGGTTGGCTGGCGGCAAGAAGTTGTTCCAAATCAAGGTTGCCATCCTGATTGGTTAGTTGACAGGCAGCTTGTGCAGGGGTGGGTGTGGGAGCAGGGGCAGAGCTAGACGCTAAGTGACTCTCAAACAAGTCAAAGCCATAGGGGTTGGTGGTAAGGTACAGGTCAGCTTCCTTGTTATCCGCCTTAAAGGCTTGGGTGTAAACGGGTGCCTCTACGTTCTGAGCCTTGCCTCCATTGAAGCTGGCTTGGCTACTGCTGGCTTGGCTGCTAGCGCCGTTGAAGATGTTGTTATTAAAAACCATTGTAAAAAACCTAGGATAAAATCACTAAAAGTAGAAATTTTAAAATTTAATGAATTATTTTTATTGTAATATCAAGTCCATGTTTAGAAGGTTCTCAAAACCTTTTCATACAAACCTAGAACCATGAAAATGGATAAAATGCCTCTGGTCCTAAATTGGATAGCTGTTGATTGGCTGTTAAACTGTTATATTTCTATTTTAGGCTGCTCATACTACACATCTTGTGTGAGTTCATTTTGTTTTGTGCTTGTGGAATCTTGCTTCTAGTTTGCTCAAATTTTGTTTCATTTTAGTCCTTTTCTTGGTGCCTCATATGAATCCTGCTTGGATTATAATATACTCCGGAATACCATACATCCATTTCAGTTGTTGTGTCAGTTCATTTTGTTTGTGGTTTGAACTACACCGCTTGATGTTTGATATAATTTTGTATGATGGGCTATTGAAATTTCTTTTTTGGTATGACAGTTCATTTATTAACCAAAAATATTTAAATTAATTGAATCCTGAATCTCGCGCAACTTGGATTTTGTTTAAATCTGAAGAATTTTTGCTTGTTGCCATAGCTTTTAAAACTACTGTACCAATTTGTTTGCATATTCTGATCTGGCTCTCAAAAATTCTTTACAACTTTAAATAGCATTTATTTAACAAAGAATAGTATGCTTAAGCTATCAGGGTAAAGCTATAGATCCTCTCTTTCAGTTAGTATAAAATATTTATCCCTTAGATATATAGCTTAAGTCAATATATCTAAAAAATTGATTTCACTGATAGCAAGATCAATCTCGTTGAGATATATGCTATAGCTTTTTAAAAAAAAACTTGAAAAATCTTACTTTGAATTTTTAAAAAAAAAGTAGACAAGTGATTAATGGTAGGAAAGGGCATCTCAAAATCAGCATCTCAAATTATATCTTCTCAAAATATGCTATATCAAAAGTAATAGTAAATAAAGCATCACAATTTATGCTATTGCAAATAGCACAAGCAATACCTCAATAGGTGCTTACTTTTGATGCTCAAAAAATATATAAAATTTATAAAATGATACTTCAAAGCTCATTAGTGGACTGAAAAAGAACTTAGAAATCCAAATCTGCAATAAAAGTTGTGGCCAATCAGTAGTAACAAGGTTGTACAATGCTCTGGGATCAAGACATTCAAAAGATCCCATTTTCAGCTATAATACCTATAAGCTATAATATATACTATACATATAAAGTAACTAAACCCTTGAGAAAAGATAAAAATATTTGAGACTAAAAAAGAGGGAAGAGAAGAAAATTTTATTGAAAAACAGATCAAAATTGGTAGAAAAAGCCACAGACATGTCTTGAAGATATTCAAGCTCTCTATCCTTGAGATATTAGGAAGAACTACCTTGCAGATTTCCTGATACTTCTTTACAGCCTTTGTTTGTTTGGGGGACTAGTTCTTGTTCTTCATGCCAGTCTTAAAAAGGCAGGCAGAAATAGCCTACTGGGACTTGAAATATATCAAAATGTTATTGAATTTGTACTTCTTAACCCTGTTCTGATTGTAAACTGGCTTGACATCCTTTAAGAGAAAAGGTGGTATTGATAAGGCTGTTTTTTGCCTTCTTGAAGCAGTTCTACTTGGTAGTGTTTCCACTTTTTCTTATCTAACATGCTTTTTGAAATACTTTAATCTACTGAGTCTCAAATTACTCAATAAATAAAACAAAGGCTATTTGGTTGGCAGTGATATAAAAATGGTGGATAAGTTCATCATAGATAGCATCAACCTTCTCATTTCTAAGCAGAGCCAGAGTCAAGGCATCAAAGCAGCTAAAGGCTTATTTGGCCCCCATGCACACTCCAGTGTTTACATCCATATTGTCACAGTAAGTTTCATAATGCCAGAGATTATTCAGCCAAGTAGGAAAGCTCGGAAAGCGGGAAAAGCTTTAACAAAACTGACTGATTTAACAGACTTGAATCAAAAAATTGGTCAAAAATGGGTTACAGCTGCCCCAGTTTGCCGGTTGAATCTGATTTCCCCCCGTAAGTTGATGTTGATAAATTGATGTAATTTAAGGGTCACCTGATATGAGCTTATTTATCAGCATGATCATCAGTTGTTGGTCATGCAAGGGTTCTTTGCAACCTGAAATAAGTACTCACTTGACAATGTGGAAGGAATAGGAGCCCAGGATCCAGGCGGTATTGCTTAGTCAATTTTTGATATATATTGAATAATTTTCACTGTTTCAACTCTAAGAGTTGAGTCCTCTCAAAATTTACTCAATAAAAATCACTTATCCCTTGGTCTAATTTTATTTTAAGAAATTCATCCTGTAGTTGGGTTGTTGTGTTAAATCCCCTACAATCTGATTCTCAGCCAAATCATTACTGGCAGATGGGGCCTGGCTATTGGTACTTTGTCATCAACACCACCCAATGTTAATTCAATGCCTACCAATCTCAGAGTTGTGCCACCCGTCTTCAAAGCTGAAAATCTTGTTGTATCTCAATGTCCTAAATTTTATTCTGAAGACACTCTGATGCTTTCCCAGGCTATTTATCTTGGGTTACTCTGGTTTAGATTAATTATTTTACTTAATCCTAGTATCTCATTTGGAAATTTTACAAAACAGTATCTGAAGCTGTGTTGGTGGTTAATCATTAACTCTATGTGGATTTGGGTGGTAATTTCCCACCGCTTAGAGACAGCTTCTTACTATCCTGCAATTTCTGTCACACATATTGAGATCTGAGCACTTTTGGAGGTGGCAGCAGAGTGCTTGCCAGAAGTGAAAATAGCATCCCTGAGGAGAGCTTTGGAAGAATTTTATGAAAGCATTTGCCTGATTTTGCTCAAAATCAACTATCAGATAGGTATGGTAAGATAATCTATCAGGCTGTTTTTTGGTTAGATGATGTCGTTTTCATCCTGAGAGGAGGTCTTTTTCTTGTACTATCTTATCTCCTTGGGCTCCTCTTCTAATGTGAGGATGATCTTATACAGTTCAGTTCTTATAATTGTGAGAGCACATACATGTGTTCTGCTTTTTATTTGGAAGAAAGTAAAAAACTAGGGGAAGGAATAGATTACCAACCTGCTCAGGGATATTACAAAGCTGGCTGAATAGCTTTTAGCAGGTGAAAAAAAGTACCATCTGCAAGCCAGGTCTTGCACTTGAAAAATTTCTGCAAATCCTGGGAGTTTGAAAAAACAGATGATCCTGTCCTTTGCATTAACACTGCCATCATGTAGGAGGAAGCACTCTTCATGATGCAATAGCTTATGCTCCTTGGCTAGGATCAATTGATCAATGGATGTAGCACTGACGCCTTCTGTGCTTAGATGTCAGGGATCCAACCTGAGGGGGGTTCCTGAGAACTTGCGGGCAGACAGCCTGCGGGCCCAGCAGGGAGAGCCCACCACAAGATTGGGGCTAACTTTACAATATAGGATAACAATTTTCCAAGGACTGCCCAAGGTCCGCATACAGGCACCATAGAATCAATCAGTCCGGTGAGGGTGATATACATCACCCCAAATATCTGAGTGGAAGTGGATTCATTAGTGGCAACAGATTCTTGCAGGCGGTTGGGCCGCGGGGTGAGGGGCAGTGTCATTGGAACCAAATATGCGGGCAGGAAATTATACTTGTCTTGGAATAGCAGAGGGGGCCGGGTGATTTTGGTGCCTTCTCTGTAAAGGAAATCCGTCTCTCTAGTTCTAGCTTTGGGGTTGTGTATGAGGATCTCCTCCAGAGTAAACTCCAAATACGCCAGGTTGGGTGGGTACTCAGTGAAATGTACTGGGCCAAAGGGAGCTCCTGGTGAACGGTAAAGTTTGGGCAGCTGGTCCAAGGTTTCTTGGGGTAGGTGAGCATGGGGTGCGGAGCCGCAAGGAGTAGACTGTAAATAAAGTAAAACTAATAACAGGTATGGTATGATCTGGTTGAACCAAAGGTTTATGTCTCTTTATTGCAAGGATGGCAATGGGCATCTTCCTGGCGGCCCAGGGTATAAGTATGCCCATCTGTAATGATAAAACTTTCACAAATTCCGTCGGCCCGGGTTTTCCCAATTACCAGGTCTTCCCAGTCTTTGATGGCATCAATCACAGGGGTTATTTCATTGGCTGGTTCAAACTGAGAATTATCAAATTCCTTAGTCAGGTTGTGGGATTGATTGCCTCTGGGTGGCCCGTGTTCTATGGGAAAATTCTCTGTTTCCCCTTCTGTGCGGGCCCAAGTTATTTTGGAATCTGTGGCTGGACCTGCCCGTTGATTGGCTGTTTTATCAGAAACCTTTAGTGCAGAGAGTATTGGTGTAGGTACATTTGGTTCATCAAGCTTAAAAGGATTTTCCAAAGTCAAATCCTGTTCTGATTTGAGCCCAAAAAACTGTGGGCAGCTGGGCGGCTGGCCCTGCAGGCTGGCAGCCCGCAAGATGCCGGGGTTTGAGTTTTGTAGTTGAGGCTTTTCAATAAGTATAGTTGATAGGAGTTTGTCACTCGTGACATTAGAGCATATCTTTGATTAGTGAAGTATCTCTGTAGTTTAATAGGTTTACCTAAAGAGACAATTTGTGATTCATTAAGACTAATTAGGACATTATTAGCCACCTCAGTTGAGGTTTGGTCCCTGATGATGGGGATAGTCTGGAAAAGAATCCAGAGAATCAGTTGATAGATAGGATCAAATGACTCCTTGAAGTGATGGCCATCAGTAAGGGCCTTAAATCTGGCAACTCCATGAGTTTTTAGACTTGCTGGGCAGCTAAGGTTATCATATTTGAAGTGATGTTATCATATTATCTTATTCTCATTGTTGCAGTTGAAGCTGCACCTCTTATAAACAAAACCAGCACCACCCTGATTTGACATTGTGGGGTAAATCTCAGATAATTGAGTGGGCACAGCAAAGGCATCATTACAGCTGAAGATGTTATAAATTGTGTTCACATCACAGCTCAATGTGATCATCTACAGGAGCACCTAGCTCAGTTTTCTGTTCAAGCTCTAAAGTGAGGTCAGAGTGGTGGTTGAAATCAATGAGCTTCTACTGGGGATCAGATGTGGAGTAGACAAAGAGAGAGTGAGGAGGAGTAGGGCTGTTTTTTATCAGGTTCAGGTGATAGTATGAGATCTTGGCAGTTGCATTAGCCTTAGCATACTGCTTCTTAGGGTAGTCTTGGTTTTTTGGCCTTGCCCTTGTAGGCCTTGGGCGTAGCTTTAAGGTTGGATTTGGGAGGCATCTATGAGGAATCAGTATCAAAGTATGGCTAATTTGGGGTCAGTCTTCAAAGAGAAAAATGAGAAAGCATTATATATAAAAGTGGAAATATTTTTACATAAAGCTTCAGAAGAAACTTGAAATTTTAATATCAAAATTTTTTCAAGCTTTTTATCATGCTTAAGGAATTTTTTTCCTTGTGACGCAAGTATGCAAACCTTTGAGTTTTTGTCAGGGATCTAACCTTGGGTGGCTGTCCCGTTGTTTTCAGGGAACACATGGGACGCAGGTTCAGCGGGCAGGGTCCACCACAAGACTGGGGCTAACTTTATGAGGTAGGACATAGACTTTTCCACCCAGGACCATGAGCCAGCAGCCGGGATTATTGTGTCAATCACCTTAGTGAGGGTGATGTATACAATCTCAAGCAACTTGCTTGTGTGATCAGTTGAGAGGTTGGTCAAGGAGGCAGGCATTGGCTTGGGGGTTGTGGGGGGCTTCATATTGATCAGATATGCAGGCAAGAAGTTGAACTTGCCTCTAAACAGTTTGGGCTTGGTTAGATGCCAGGGACCTTGTCAGTTGTTTCTAACTGCTGATTTTATGTAGGCCAGGGGATAAAGTTCAAGGACCTTTTTGGGGGTATATTTTTTATACTCATGATTTAATGGATACTCTGTGAAATGAACAAGACTAAAGGGAACACCTGGTGGACAGAAATCTGCAGGTGGGAGGACATTAGAGCCAGAAGGTCTTACACTGAATTGATAGATAGAAAAAATAAAATAAGGCAATAGCTGTGGAAGCCAATATGACATAACCTTTATTCAAAAATGACAATAAGGTTGAATCACAGAGTCTACATGTCTATATAGCATCCTGCCTCCAAACTTAGTATTTTACATGGGGGTTTCATCAAGATATTGGGAAATGTGGGGCTGGGTGACCAGGATGCCTGGGTTCAGAAGCGGTAAAATGACACCTTGGCTGAGTGTTCTCTCATTAGTTTAAATCACCTGTTGGAAATCACACAATTAATGCTATTTTGATATGGCCTTTAAATATTGATAGCTGCAAAGATTTGACTGGGTTTGCTTTCAATTTTGG
The DNA here is from genome assembly GCA_014839935.2 of Entomophthora muscae. Taxonomy (NCBI): domain Eukaryota; kingdom Fungi; phylum Entomophthoromycota; class Entomophthoromycetes; order Entomophthorales; family Entomophthoraceae; genus Entomophthora; species Entomophthora muscae. Next base: position 252,378 of record QTSX02005713.1, read on the forward strand.
ATATTCCTTGCCTTCTGTAAATGGGTCTGGTCTAATATCCACCCATTCCAGATTTTCATACCTGTCTGTGAATGATCCTGGTATGAATTCATCCCAATGTGACCCCCTCAGCCACTCTGTCTTTCTAATGAGTGATTACCGTCCCTTGTCTACTATTTAAGTAGAATCATTTCTCCTAATAAAGACAAGTTTATCCACATTTGTGTTGGCTTTAATAATATTCAAGCTTTTTCCTGTCCTTTCTTCCAAAAGAGCTTTCACATCTCATTTTTCAAGAAATTAAGGTATGTGCCCTTAATTTTGCCCTGAAGGCTAACCCAAGGCTAGCTTTGAACCTCAAATCTTTTGTTATAAAGATTTCTTGTTGTGTCCTCCTGGATGTTGTCCCTGGGAGCCAAACACAATATCCCCAAATTGGTTGCCTGATTCTCTTGTTCTTGGGTTGTGCTCATGAGGTCAGGCCATGAGCCTGCGCTTACTTCAGGTGACACATTTTGATTGGCCACTGAAGTAGTCTTTGTAAAGTTATGCCTCCCTTTAGGCCTCCACTTTAATTCCTGCCAAATGCTTGGGAATTTCTACCAAATTATATTTGAATATATCTAAAAGGTTACTTAAAAATCCCAAGAAAAGCCATCAATTTAATATTTTGGAATTATTCTGAAGATGCCCCCATCTAACCCACCCAAGAGACACCCCTGGTTAAATATCATGTGCAAGAGCAACCAGGAGCAGTTATAATTGCATCCAAAGCATATTCCTGATGTTATTTGGTTCAGTTTTCCATTTGACTATGTTCATTCAAAATTTGTTAAGATCTTCCTGCTTCAAGAAATGCATTTGTATCTGTTCATACCATTGGTTGAGTGATTTGCAACATTCAATCTACCATCCTAATCCTATCCTATCCCTTAAATGAATGCAAGAGTTGTAAAAGACCTTGCTTCATCATTCTATACTATAATAAAGTTTGAAATTTGTTAGTCTAATCCAGTCATTTAGTTTTTTCTGTTGCTTTTGGTGTTCAGTTGATTCCTCCTCCCCTGTGGCCTCCCAGGAATTGTTAACAACAACCTTTCAGTTGTTGCTGAAACCACAATTTTTATTGTGGTTGAGAGCTTGGTTTTATTTCCTACTAACCTGCTCCTCAATTCTCACAGTCTTCAAGCCCATGAAGCAGATGGTAGGAATTTTGTTGCCTCCATTAGTTGTCTTAATTGCTCCTCTATTTAGTGCAATAATTTCTTTGGTTTGGCTGGCTTCATCCTTTGGGAAATCATCCTTGGCCTCAGCTTGGGGGGTTCAGTTCTAGAAAAACGCGGGCGACCAGCCTGTTGGTCCTCAGGGCTGACAGCCCACAGGGAATCAGGGCCAGGGTTTCCAGGGGAAGAAATTTGTCAATCCTGACAGTTTTGCATGAAAACTTGCAGTCAAAATGGCGTATTCAAGATGCTGTAGCTCAAAAAATATAGTTTTTACACATTGTTATTTTAAAATAAGAAATTCATAGTAAAGCTACCTCAAATGGGCCAAAGAGTAAAACTTGAATATTTAAAAAACTAGCTTATACAACTGGGATTAAAAAGTACCCAGTTGTTTAGAAGAGATCAAAAAATATATCTTTGCAAATTTTCATATGTTTTCTTAACTTTTTTATTAATATGGTTTTTAACGTCAATTTGTCCTTTTGAAAAGTGGAAAGCAAGAATTGTGGTGGGGGAATTGATATAGTGTAGCCTGGTGTCATATGTAATTTCCCCTTATTTTCCCCTATTCATTGTGCACATTGAATCAATTGGGTGATATGAAACTCAGTGGAATTTGAAGTGATGTAAATTGAAATGGCGTAATCACCCCTTTCCATATTAAAATCACCATTAAAACATTTTGTTGAGAGAACCCTTATCAACATATCCATGTATAATAAAGCTATAAATTACATATAACAAAACTGTTTTTTTACCCAGCAATGATAATCAATAGTAGGACTACCTTAGTGGTGTTGTTTTAGGTTGTTCCTATTATAAGTGTCTTGGATTAATACTATAAGAACATCTTCTGACATCATACAACAGGCTTTAATTTAGTGCTGGTATAGGCTTATTTTGGTTTGTGATAAATGGTGTAAATCCGAGATGGTGTAAACATGCCCCACACTAAGTGATTTCACATGTAAATAAAGCTAGCAAAATAAGGTTTAATTCATTTGGCTTGAAATAAAAAATCAAGATATCATATTTTTGAGATGCCACAATATAAAATTATAAGTGAATTTTAGCTATTTTATTAATTATTTTATTTAAAGTGATTCAAAAGCACTAACGTAAAAAACACTATCTTGAATTTAATTTGAGATGGTGTATTTCAAGATGGAGTAGCCTACCATGATACTCCCTCAGAGGGTAGCTTTTGAATGGGGAATATTTCAAAGTATTGGTCTAAAGGAGTAATATCCTATTTTGATGAATCATCTTTATTACCCTCTATGTGCCCATAACATATCTGATCCTTTTACCTCTTCTATTTTGAAATGGCCTCTAGCTCTATCTCTGAACTTCTTATACACTAGATATATATTAGATACTTTAAATGAAAATATTGGTTGTTTTAATCGTGCTTTCCTTGGAAAAACCTTGCTACTATTGTGAGGAAAATAGTACTTTTGCAGTTTTTATAATTGCATTATTGATTTCAGATAAATGGGAGGCTTTGGAAAAATATATTTAGTAGAAAAAAGTATATTTATAAAGATTAATTGCCTAGAAAATGTATCATGTATAGTAGCAATGAGCTTTTTTACAATAATTTTATGATAAGTTTTATCCTTAAAGTAAAATAAAACTACACTCAATAAACTTTATCATACTAGCCTATACAGTACTTCTGAAAACGAGTTTTTTTGGGTCAAGAAGCAAATTTAGACCAAAAAATTGACAACGGAACATTTGGATGGGACTAACATATTTTTTGGATACTTTTACTGTCGTTGCTAGAAAAGACTTACAAAAGCTTGATACATTTATCAACATCCTCGATACTTTTCTTGACAGCCTCCCATTGTTCAGCAGATAAAGAGATACCTAAAAATAAGTATTTTGAATTCTAGTAAGAATATGATACCTTTCTTTCCTGGGAGATGCTTTCCATCCTTCTCATAGAACTCTCTAAAATCAACATACGATTTTCCTTTGAAGGAGCGAACAGTAAGCCGCTTTGTAGTCTTTCCTGGAAGCTGAATTTGAATAAGCATTTGGATAAAGCAGTTATATTACATCCATAAAGTATTCTCCTGCATCATTTTTTACAAGTCCATGTTGGTCTTCATCATCTGAAGGCTCATGACTTGGAACATCAGAGTTAGACTCTTTATATTCTTCATCAAAGTCTTCTTTTTCGGAAATCTCCTCACCTTCCGACTCAACAATCTTCTTGGCTTTCTAATAAACATAAGCATTTGATCTAGTAGTCAAGCTAAGATATTTCTCAAATAAAGTGACTGAGTTACCTTGTTTTCAGGTTCAGATTTTGAGGAATCCTAAAAACAAGGGTTAAATTATAAATGAATACATGTAAGTAGAGAAAATAATAATTATTAAACTGAATAACAAAATTACCTTTGATTTTTGAATGCGTTTAGAAGCAGCCATATTGAAAAGCTATCAGAGGTAAGTTAGTAAACCAATCTTTGTCAAAAAGGTAACAAAATAAATTACAGGCAAATATAAATTTAATTCGATAGAAAAGGATTGTTTTATCTAAAGTGCCCAAAGAGTTCCAAATAGAAAAACATGAAATGTTAAAAAATAGTGAAAATAAAATTTAACTTTGGTCGACTTTAACTAGACCGCTAAAAAACTTATACATCAGCTGCATCCCGAAAACTAATGGTGACAGTTAAAATAGGAAAGATGGTTGAATATGAATGAAACCTGTGCATACGGGGTTTCATAAAATTCAGGTAATTTTCTTATAATAAGTACCCACGAATAATTAAAAACTTTTTACTGTAAAAGTGACCTTCAAAAATATAAGGCTTATGAGAAACTGATGAATCGAATAATAGTTAATAACAATAATCATACTGCTATGGATGAGATTTACTAGACTTACAGAAGTGATGAGGGTAAGAAAATTCAGGCAAAGTTTCCAATAATACTAGCTCCATTTCATGAACAAAAATATTGCTTATTCAGAAGAATTGGCACTCTCGTCTAAATTATTAGTTCAAACTAGTGTTCCGACTCGATCATACAAATTTAACGAAATATTTGGTTCCATTTCTTCTTATGAGCTGCTGTGGTGAATTTTAATTGGCTACAAATATTCAGAATTCATTCCAGTCAGCTCGAATCAAAGTTTTGGAGCCAGAATATAATTAAATCACAATATAAAACATTGCCTATCTTAAACTGCTGCTAAATAATTATGCTCATAAGTTGCAAAATTATAAATGGATCTGTTTTTTTATTAAGCAAATATGTTATCATATATTCAAAAATGAGCTCTTATTTTAAAATATAATTTCTTTCATTTAAAAAGCCATTAAGGGCTTTAAAAACTTTTCAAATAAAGTGTTAAATTTATGGTTGGATATTTCGAATTTGTTTAATTTTGTAAATGTTGTATACAGTAGTTTTACAACCTGTTAGATAAACAAAAATTGTTCAGCTCAGAAAAAAATGGGTTCAGTCACAAAAAAATTCAACTTTTTTGATAGAAATAGAAGCCAATTCAATAGAAAATGTGCACCAATTGATGAAAATGTCCAGTGTTGTAACTGTGCTGTATTAGCAGGGTTACACGGGAGAAATGATTTAAAACTGGATAACTATCTTTATTAAGAGATATGATATATATAGTTTGAGTGAGTCATATTAATAGAAATAAGATTGTGATGATCAATCAGTTGGATTGGGCAGGGAGTGTGATCACTGGAATTAGTTAAGTGCCAAATTGAGCTGTCCACTGGACTGGAATTGTCACTGGTTCTTGTTGCTAGATTTAGTAATTCAAGTTGACTTCTGAATTTGGCTGCAGGTCATACAGTAGTTTTAAAAGCTATGGCAACAACCAAAAATACCTCAGATTTAAATGAAATGATTTCAGATTTGAACAAAATCCAACTATCAGGTTAAAATATACACTCTGTTAACAGGGACTTTTGGCATAAATGGGCAAAATGGGTCAACACAGCAAAGAAGTGCACACGCGCAAAGCAAAACTATTCAAAATACAATCCAAAATACATTGATTCACAAAAAAATGGTGTGAGTTGACTTTCAGTGTACATATGTTTACTATGTGAATTGGTGACAAAATACACCCAAGCACGGTGAGTCAAAACTCAACCCAAAACCGAAACACAATAATAACTCACTACGTAAACAAAATCACTCAAATGCTGTGTGCAATGGATTGTAATCAAGAATGATACCAAGGTATCTAAAATAAGACACGAGATCTGAAACATAAAATTTAAAAATATTGTGTTGGGTGTTTGAATTTGGCAGTAAAATCTGGGAAAATGGGTGGAAATTTTTTGGGTATTCTAAAATGGGTGTTTTAAACCCAAAAACAACTAATTTGTGGCAGAAATCACAGGATAGTAAGAAGCTGTCTCTAAGTGGTGGGGAATTACCACCCAAATCCACATAGAGTTAATGATTAGCCACCAACACAGCTTCAGATACCGTTTTATAAAATTTCCAAATGAGATACTAGGATTAAGTAAAATAATTAATCCCAACCAGAGTAGCCCAAGATAAATAGCCCGGGAAATCATCAGAGTGTCTTCAGAAAAAAATTCAGGACATTGAGATACAACAAGATTTTCAGCTTTGAAGACGGGTGGCACAACTCTGAGATTGGTAGGCATTGAATTAACATTGGGTGGTGTTGATGACAAAGTACCAATAGCCAGGCCCCATCTGCCAGTAATGATTTGGCTGAGAATCAGATTGTAGGGGATTTAACACAACAACCCAACTACAGGATGAATTTCTTAAAATAAAATTAGACCAAGGGATAAGTGATTTTTATTGAGTAAATTTTGAGAGGACTCAACTCTTAGAGTTGAAACAGTGAAAATTATTCAATATATATCAAAAATTGACTAAGCAATACCGCCTGGATCCTGGGCTTCTATTCCTTCCACACCGTCAAGTGAGTACTTAGTCCAGGTTGCAAAGAACCCTTGTGTGACCAACTTATGATGACCATGCTTATAAATAAGCTCATATTGGGTGACCCTTAAATTACATCAATTTATCAACATCAACTTACAGGGGGAATCAGGTTTGACCGGCAAACTGGGGCATCTGTAACCCATTTTTGATCAACTGTTTGATTCAAGTCCGTTAAATCAGTCAGTTTTGTTAAAGGTTTTCCAGCTTTCTGAGCTTTTCTACTTGGCCAAATATTCCCCGGCATTATGGAACTTACTGTGACATAATTACTGTAAATTCAGAACCTGAACGTAAAAATGCAGGATTGTCAAATCCTTGGTCCAAATTTTGAATCACTTTTGTGGGATGGCCTTTTTTAATTAAATTGATTTTTTTGAGTATTTATTTGAATTTTTAAAGAAACGGGAACTCATAGACACTTTGAAAAGTTCAAGTTGAGCTGCATATTTCCTATGGACAAAATGAATTAACTGGAATCAGATTTGAAGCGTTCAAATCCATTAACTATTTTCATTAAGTTTACTATGTTTTTTGAAATTGCGGGATTGTCAAATCCAAGAACCAAATTTCAAATCACTTTTGAATGCCGCTAGTAAATTCAGATATTAATTGCAGGAACAGGAAATTAAATTTAGTGTACAGTAAGCACACTAGAAAACACCAACCCAAATAAAGAAGCTCCACCACAACTAAAATCAAACTAAAAATTCAATCTCAACAACCATGTTTAGACATAAAAAGTGATTAAACTTTAGAATCATCCAAAACTGGAAAGGATACAATATCATACACTTAAAATTACGGATATAGAAATTCTGTTACTATTCAAGGCTAAATCAAGAGAAAACAACTACTCACAAATAAAACAATAAATTCAAATAAATACATATTTAATCTAAAAATATTTTTTATTTTATTTTTATGGACCGTCAATAACATTCCCAACCCGCTCCTGCACCAGCCTGCGGGGCAGCCTGTCCACAAGGGCGTCCCAGAGGGTCCAAGAACAGACCCAGAACCCAACTTGAAGAGAGTCATGCCAATACACAGGCCTCCCAAGGTGTCATTGCCAGCCAACCACCTCCTGTGTCCCAGGCCCGATCAACCAGCTTGAATCCCAGGCAGAAGCCACTCTCAAGGCCTGCTACCAAAGTCTCCTACACCAGGGTCACCAGGAACACTGATGTTACTTACACCTCCACCGTATACCCAGTTGTCACCCGGCCCCGCACTCTTGACCCAAGAGTTGCTACTTCCTGCCCCCGCGTTTTTGACACGTCCTATGAGCCATTGGCCACCACTGAGGAGCCATCTGTGCCTGTGTCTTATGCCACCATTGACAGTGCCAGTGCAACCAAGCCTGATACCACCTTATACACAAAGGTCCCAATCCCCTGTGTTGAGCCTGGTAGCCAGGATGCCGTGGTACCTGCCAAGGGCTGGTGTTGGTTGACAGATAGTGAGCGTGAATCTCTCTTCAACTGCTTAAACAGGGTAATGGTGGTTTGGGATATTGCGTCCCAATTTGGTGTCATGGCCAGGTACATTGCCAACATCAACACCAAGTATGACAATACTGGGTAAATTGCTGAATCCACCAAGGCAAAAAGACAGCCAAAACTCCTTCAACCCATACACATTGACGCAATCAAGCAAGTGGGTAGCCAGGGATTGCCACCTGGACACACTTGCTATCCAATCAATACTTTCCACAGAGTTTGGGCTTTCTGTTTCTAAAACCCTTGTTTACAAAACAATGGTTGATTTGGGCTTCTCTTGGAAGTTGCTTGGAGTTTCTCCGTACAACAGAAACAGTGAAAAGACCATCAAGGATTGATGCATTTATGCCGAGACATATCTGGCACTAAAGAAGACTGGGGATGTCCAGTTCTTCTATATTGACAAATCATTGTTTTCCTCCTCACTCAGGTCCAGGCATGGGTGGGTTGAGAAGGGATCCAAGGACGGCGTAGCTCATTGTGCAGCCATCTGTTCCCTGACCTATTCAATGGTTGCTCTTCTGGGTCCCCGTGGTTTAGATCAATACCAGATGATTAAAGGCTCCCATAACAGTGGGACCTTTCTTGATTTTCTCTGAGCTGTCAAGGAGTACCTTTGGATAAATTATAGCAGCACAACCAACGTTGTTGTGCTTGATAATGTTGGGCTCAACAAAGTGGATCTGGTTGTGTCCAAGTTCCCACCCATTGATAAAAATAGCCATTCTGCTAGCCACCGCCTTGCAGACTTCCCAATGAGACTCCTCTTCCTCCCCCCATATTCCCCATTCCTGAATCCAATTGAGGAGGTGTTTGGTTGGATAAAGAATAAGGTGAAACAGGGCCTTCCTCAGGACACTGTCAGGGATCCAACCTGAGGGGTTCCTGAGAACTTGCGGGCGGACGGCCTGCCGGCCCAGCAGAGAGGGCCCACCACAAGATCGGGGCTAACTTTACAATATAAGATAACAATTTTCCAAGGACTGCCCAAGGTCTGCTTACAGGCACTATAGAATCAATCAATTCGGTGAGGGTGATATACATCACCCCAAATATCTGAGTGAAAGTGGATTCATTAGTGGCCACAGATTCTTGCGGGCGGTTGGGCCGCGGGGTGAGGGGCAGTGTCATTGGAACTAAATATGCAGGCAGGAAATTATACTTGTCTCAGAATAGCAGAGGGGGCGGGTGATTTTGATGCCTTCTCTGTAAAGGACTTCCGTCTCTCTAGTTCTAGCTTTGGGGTTGTGTATGAGGATCTCCTCCAGAGTAAACTCCAAATACGCCAGGTTGGGTGGGTACTCAGTGAAATGTACTGGGCCAAAGGGAGCTCCTGGTGGATGGTAAAGTTTGGGCAGCTGGTCCAAGGTTTCTTGGGGTAGGTGAGCACGGGGTGTGGAGCCGCAAGGAGTAGACTGTAAATGAAGTAAAACTAATAACAAGTATGGTATGATCTGGTTGAACCAAAGGTTCATGTCACTTTATTGCAAGGATGGCAATGGGCATCTTCCTGGCGGCCCAGGGTATAAGTATGCCCATCTGTAATGATAAAACTTTCACAATTTCCATCAGCCTGGGGTTTTCCAATTACCAGGTCTTCCCAGTCTTTGGTGGCATCAATCACAGGGGCTATTTCATTGGCTGGTTCAAACTGAGAATTCTCAAATTCCTTAGTCAGTTTGTGGGATTGATTGCCTCCAGGTGGCCCACGTTCTATGGGAAAATTCTCTGTTTCCCCTTCTGTGCGGGCCTGAGTTATTTTGGAATCTGTGGTTGGACCTGCCCATTGATTGGCTGTTTTATCAGGAACCTTTAGTGTGGAGAGTATTGGTGTAGGTACATTTGGTTCATCAAGCTTAAAAGGATTTTCCAAAGTCAAATCCTGTTCTGATTTGAGCCCAAAAAACTTTGGGCAGCCGGGCAGCTGGCCCTGCGGGCTGGTGGCCCGCAAGATGCCGGGGTTTGAGTTTTGTAGTAGAGACTTTTCAATAAATATAGTTGATAGGAGTTTGTCACTTGTGACAGACACTGAGGACCTATTCAACATTCTCAAGATCAGCCAATTTGCAATGCCACCCAATGTGATGGCAGCTTTCTATGAGCACTCAGAATCATTCCTCCCAAAAGCCCTGGCCTCCGAGCCAATCAGATAAATGGGTGCCCCAGGTTTCATTTAGTTTTAATTTTATTTAGTTTGTTTTTACTAGGACTCAAAAATTATTATTTATATATAATAATGTGACATTTGATTGTATTATATACATATAAGAATACATAGAAAAGGTAAGTAAAATTAACTATACTAGGTATGAAGAATATATTTTTATTATAATGCATTGAATATTATATTGACTTTTGCGCTAACAAATGAATAAATTAAAAAAAGATAGAAATAAATTAATTTATTTATATACTTGTGAATTGTTGATGGTACTTTGGCTTTTCTAAGCCACAAATTGGACCTTGTATATCATCATATGATCCTTGTTATTTCAGTGCCACTATAGCCACACAACACTGCAACCAATGATTTTTATGTATTCCTTACTAATTTGTACTTAGGACGCAGTTCAAGTATATCAAATATGTTTATCAAATCATATCACAAGGGAAAAGTAATTTGAGTTCTAAACAATCATTTGTTTAGAACAATAGTGGAGCAGGCCGCATGATGCGGATAAATTCAATTCTCCATGTTTATTTTTGTGATAAATAGACCCATACTCAACAAGATAATAAATAATAAATAAAAACATTTTTAACTTATTTTTAAATATTTGACGTGGTCGCAACTTTAACTATTGCTTGTAATATATTTAGATATATTACTATTATAATTTACCTATTAAAATTTAAAATAAAAATTATAAAATAAAAGTATAATTACAAATCTGAAAAGTTTAATATTAAAGGTTAAATATTCAAAATATACCAATTTTTATTTAATTGTGATTTATTCAATATTAAAATATTAAATATTTTTAATAGTGACTTTTAGATACTAAAATTTTAATATTAAAATATTTGATAGTAAATATTTAATATCAAAATAATTAATAGTAAAATATTTAATATTATAATATTAATATTAAATATTTACTAATAAATATTTCAATATTAATTATTTTAACAGTGAATATTTTAATATTAAATATTTTTATATTAAATGTTTTACTATTAAAATTTTACAAGAAATTTTTTAAAATAGTGAAGTATTTAGTATTAAAATTTTAATATTTAAAAATAAATAAAAAATAAAATAAAAAGGTTTAAGTTGCAAGGGAAAATTATTTATTAGGGGAATGCAAATTGCAAGGGGAATCTGATTATTCTGGGGAATTATACTCCAAAATTAAATTTTCTGCTAATGCGTCCAATTGGGACCACATACTCTTCTGTATGTGGTGGATGACTCTGGCGCCAATTGCTAGAGGGATGGCGCTCAGCACCCTGGTGGTGGCCAAACGTCTTATAAAAGGCAAACAGGTGAGGGAATCAACTAGCAGGTTTTTTTCAGGGGGCACATAGTACCCATATAGTGTTGCTATTGCAAATGAGTCATATGGGACGTGCTTGACTGTCCTGTATCCCTGTGGTGTCTTCTGTTGGTCAAGGGCTACGTGGCATGTATCAATTTGTATGGGTACATCTTCCAACTTTTTGACGTTGGCTTTCAATATGCAGTGGAGAAGGATTCCCAGGTACACCGCGACGTGGATTCTTTGCAAGGTATACTTCTCTGAGAACATGCATAATTTTTTGAAAGTTTGTACTAACCTATTGATATAGGACGTTTGGCTGGATTTGAAGAGGGTACCGGGGGCGCCTGACTTGAATCTGCCCCCAGGCCTCTGCAAATGAAATAAATAAAGGTTTAAAATTATTCACGAGAACTGCATCCCCAACTTTATTTGATAGAGACTTAAAAATTTCATTAAAAATTGCTGATTTAAGATATTTATTTCCTATTTGAAAATTGGTTTTTATTATTTTTTGTATTTGTTGATATTTGTGAAAGGGAACCTTTGAACACTTTCATATATGTATTCATTGAAGTTCAGTTTTATATCCCCGCAAATTTCATTCATTTATTTGATTTTAATTGTTGATCCTAGTTTGTAGGCTTCCCTTATCCATGGCAAGCACCCTGCGGGTGGTTGATATTTCTTATCTTGAGCTTCACTATTAAAAAAATTATTCATATTCTGTTGAATTATTTTATTTATTTGGTTTTATTTATTTTTTATAGGGGCCACCAGTGACTGGTAACCCCCATAAAACCAACTTGGCGTAAAAGCCGCCACTTCCGCAGCCTCATCCCCATCCCAGGTGATGACTAAAATAAATATAAGTAAAACATAAAAAGACTTACTGATCATTTCCCCTGTGGCCCCCTCAGCCACAGGCGCCATATTGGCAAACTTCATGAGCGCTGGATGCTCTTCTTGGGCTTGATCTTTCTTATCCTTCTTGCAACTTGTGTTTCTTCTTATGTTTCATTTGAAAAAGCTTCTGTATTTCTTGATGCACTTCTGCTTCTTGCTTGTGTTTCATTTTCATCTGTTTCCATTTGGTTGGTTTCCTCTTCATTGGTGTTGATTTACTTTTGAATTTCTGTTCCTTCTATTAGTCTGATCTTCTCATTGTTTTCTTTGGCCCCCTGCCAGAACTCCCACAAATTGTATCCCACGTTATTGAACTTTAGACTTGATAAAATAGTTCCCTGTAGATTAAGTAAATTTTCTTTATTTTTTTCATCTATAATATTTCCCAATTTGTTCAGAGCATCTTCTTTTGGCTGGATCAGTGGCTGGATCTTGTCCCCTAGCTTTCCTGTCACTATTTCCCTGATGTTTTTCTCAATTTCAACAACCTTTTGTAGGTCAGCTTCTAATTTGTTGATTAAGTTATAGATTGATGACATTTTGTTTGAATTCCATCAAAAAACTGGCTTTTATAGTACTATCTTTGACACATACATATTTTCATCATCATTATTATTAATAAATTAAAGACAATAAACGTAAATATTGCATTAGAATATTTACGTTTATTGTCGTTAATTTAATTATAATGATGACAATATCCTCGGAAATAAGTATATGCTACCACATCAAATGTACAACATTCTTTACACATGGAAACTTATAACAATGTAAAAAATATATTATTATTTATGAACTGAAAGAAAAAATCAATTTTAGTAGTAGTCACCAAGAAAAGATTTATTTACTAATCAAAGGACAGGAAGGGGAGGGAATGGGCGGAATGAACATTGCCTTCATCTGCGTCTATTAAAGGGACGGCATCAGAGATGATGGGGAGAGAACGGGTGGTGGTTTGGGATTCAGGGTTGGAAGGCATGCGGCTTGATGGGGGGTTGGTGAGGCAGGGTTTGTTGACTGGGAAGGGGCAGCATGAGCTGATTGCTTCAATTTCTCAAATTCTTCTTCTGTCACATATGTGGGCTTAACAAAACGGATGAAGTGGCGTGGGGGGAGGCGGGGGTCCTTTCTGGACTTATCACTATCACTTGCATAGAAGATGATGAGATCAAATAAGTCCTGGATGGACACGGAAGGGAAAAGCTCATACCCCTTATCAATTTGGGTACATAGTTCATTGTATGTGGAAGGCTTTAAGAGCCTGAGGGTGGCACCAAAATTGTAGAGACATACATCTTCAAGATGCATGTCAGCATAGTTGATGGGGTAGGCCCAGCAGGTATGCCCCGCAGCCCTGATTTCTTGGGTTGCCCATTCCTGCTGCTCCATCTCCGCACTCAGTACAACTGTGTGCACAGTGTTTTGTGTGGCCCACTCCTCCAGCATGGCCTTGAGCTCCGTCTGGTAGGCATACCCATCTACAGTGTTCAATATTGCCGAGTAATAATTGACGCCCAATGGGGAAACTGCTAATAAAACCCCAACAAAATGATACAAGATTGGGCTGCACTTGTACACGTCAGATTGGATGCGCTTCTCTCCAAAGTCTTGGATACTTGCAGATATCTTAGCATACAGCAGGAATATTACGTCATTACAGGCCCTCATTGCCCTTCAATTGATAAAATTAATAATGGTTGCATTGTATGGGTCAGTGTCCACCAAAAAGGGGCCACTGAGAACTCAATTGGACAAGATTCTAGCAGCAACCACAACTCTGTGCATCCATGAATCCACCATTCTTTTGTTGGTGAAGATGCTGTGGAGTCCCAACTGGAGATGTACCTGGACTAGGGGTATCTGCAGGTCACGCTTCATAATAGCCATCATGAGAGGGTGGAATTTTTCACCTTCAGTTGAGGTACGGGCACCAGTTGGGGTCTTCTTGGTGGGGGGCCACAGTTGGCGTGGGCTCGCAGGGTTGCAGCCACAGTGGACTTTGCAAAACCCATTGCAGCCGCAATTTCCCCGAGGGACATAAGCTTCCCTCGCTTTTCAACCATTTTGAGAACAATGTCCGGAGTGATCAATTTTCTTCTGCGTCTTGCAGGCTGATTGGCTGGGGGAGGGACGTGTCTATCTTGGGAACTGGTTGATGCCATCTGATTGGCTGTTCTAGGGTTCTGGGCTCTCTGGGTGACCCCATGGCTAAAATGGCTGGTTCTGGATGCCATTGCTGATAAGGGATTTGGGTTGGCAGCTGCCTGTGCATGGTGGGCAAACAGGGCCATGCTGGAAGTTGCAGGGGAAAGAACTGACTCCTGTGTGGCGCTTGCAGAGGGGCCTGCGGGTTGGGAGTGGCCATAGACAGAGGCTTCACTGTCAAGAGACCCAGTGTAGCCCTGCATGATTTTGTCAAGGCCAGGGAACAGCTTGTTGGCTTGGTTGTAATTGAAAGAAGACATAATAAAAATTTATTAAAATTTTAAACTCAAGAAGAGGAATGTACATTTTAGTCAATTTTATTATTAAATATGTTAAGCTGGTGAATAGTAAAATCTAAATTTTAGCCATCCTAAAATGGAATAGGGTGATTTTTGAGAATGCTTGTGCTTCCTAAAAGAATAAACACAAATCCATTCTAGATCCTTTGGCATCCTTTTTGAGACACTCATAAATTATATTTATTTCAAATTCCTTGCAATTATGATTTGAAACTTGGTTCTTGGATTTGAAAATCCCGCAATTTCAGATTTGTTAATTTTCAAATGATGTCTATGATTTGTTTGAAATATAGGAAATCTCAAATTGTACATAAGAATCCTGCATTTCTGATTCATGTATCCCACATTTGCTTGTTGGGTTTTGTCTTTTGTTAGTTGAGTTATATGCTCAAGAGATTTGAAATTTGCCAATTTAAATAAATCAAAAAAGTCAAATTAAATGGTTAATTTTATTTAATATTTTACTTTTCACTCAGCTGAGTTGCTCGCAAAAGTGATTCAAAATTTGGACCAAGGATTTGACAATCCCACATTTTTATGTTCAGGTTCTGAATTTACAGTAAGAAATAAAAAATCTATAATTGGGATATGGGGGGAATATTAATTAAATATCCATATTCAGATAAAAGCAAAAAATAAAATTAGGGAGTAACTTAATTAAAATTCATTTATTATTTATATAATTCTCAAAATGCAAAGGAACATAACAACAGAGTACTAACACACCTGTTCTGTGCTGTGGTTGTGGTTGCCCCCGCAGGTCAAAGAACAGAGTTAGTGCAACCCAAGTGCCTACTCAAGAAGGAGATGGGAGAGGAGAGTTTGATAGTGACGCTGCACTGACACAGCCGGTGCAAGGAGCACAAGCTGCTAGGGTGCAGAGCATCAATCCTCAGGTCCTCAAGATGACCTGGAAGCTCACCAAAGTTACCACCACAAAAACGGTTAGAAACAAGGAGGTAGAACTTACTTTGTATGTGTTTGACACTGTGTACTGCCAAGATTTGGTCCTGTCAGCCATGCTGAAGAAGGTGAAGCCTGTACTTGTCAGGATCTTCCTGACATGAAATTGCTTTTTGTTCTGGGCTTAACTGATGTGTTTAAACTGTTGAAATGAGTTCAAAGCTTCTTTAAAGTAGCTTTTATAATAACCTTGATTTAATCATACAATTCCGAGTCCCATATTCATGTAAAAACCTGTTTTTTATATGCATGAAGATCTCCAATTGTTTGTTTTGTATCTTGCAATCTAGTGAAGCAATCTCAATGCTTGAACACATTTCTGAAAGCCTGAAACAAGAGGATTTGAACTAATTAATAATTGCACTATTTAAAAATGCAACACTTGCCTTTCAACACAATTTCTGCTTAATTACCCCTGCTTCCTCTCAAACTTTAAACACTAAGTGTATAAATTCTCCTATTCTCTATCCACTCCCATATTTCAACATTCTCCTTCTTAGCTCATAAAATAAATCTGGTTTATTCAAATCTCTTTGATAAATTTCTATCCTTCTTTCTTGTCTTGTCCTTTCCTGTCTGGATAAGCCTGAGTTACTTGAGGATGATCTTAAGGCTGGAAATCTAGGTGGTCTTGCTCTAATCAATAATCCAGCTTCCAGCCCTGAAAGTACTTGACACTAGCTATGAGCCCTACGTCATTGATGGTAACCAGGAAGAGGATGAGGAGCTCAAGTTCTATAGAACCACAGAGGGGCAGTTAGTGTTAAAGAAAGTTGAAGCCTTCTATATCAAGGTGCCTATGTCCTGTGTTGTGCCAAATGCCAACAAGTCAATCCCCACTGCCAAAAAGCCCACCCAGAAGCGCATACCTGATATCAAATGCATCATCCTGCTCAAGCAAATGTGGGAATCTGGTGATTGCAAGGCAGCTGCAGCTCTTGTTGGGGTGGATCCTAAGTACGCCAGCAAGGTATTCAACACTTTCTTCAATACTGGCCAAGTCCTTGCTGTGGAGAAATCCTTGCATGTGTCAACCATGCTCACCAAGGAGCACAAATGGAAAATCTGCCAGTGGGTAACCCAAGATTGAATTTTTGAACTGGCAAATTTACAGGCCATGGTCAATTCTACTTTTGGGGTTAAGGCTTCAATTTCCTTTTACTATCATCTGGTGAAAGGAATGCACTTTTCCTGGAAAAAGCTCGGGGTATCTCTGTACAACTGAAATAGCCCAACCGACATTGAGACCTGGAAAAAATATGCTGAGGCCTACACTGCCCTCAAAGCCAAAGGGATAGTCAAATTCTATTACATTGACAAATCAGCATTTGCCTCATCAATGTGCAATGGGTATGTCCCCAAAGGCTCAAATGACGGGATAGCTTGGCGTGCTGCAGTCTGCACCACAGCCTATTTGATAGTGGCTCTCCTTGGTCCATTGGGGGTCAAGCTCTATCAAATGATTCTAGGCTCCCACAACAGCTGTACCTTTCTAGCATTCCTCCAATTGGCCCAGGAGCACCTGAGGCACACAAGCCCGGGCTTCACCAATGTAATTGTGCTGGACAATGTTGGTCTCTATAAGGTGGATCATATTCTTGAGGAATTCCCAATGATTGACACCAACAGCGCAGTGGGCCCCCAGCAATTGACCACAGCAAATTTGCACCTTCTCTTCCTCCCTGCCTATTTGCCCTTCTTAAATCCCATTGAGGAAGTCTTTGGGTGGCTCAAGCAAGGGACCCCAACTGGGACCAAGGACCTATTTTATTTGCTGCAGGCTGAGATCCACACCCTCCCAGTTGAGACCATGGCCAAATTCTATGATCACACTGATTTGTTCATTCCTGCATGCCTTGCCAAACAGCCAATCAATTAAAGGCTTAGCTTTACCAACTTTTTTATATTCTCTAATTTACTATTTAAGATTTATTAACTATCATTTTATATTTGGAAGCTTCTAAGCCCACAATCACATTTAGCAGGAACATCAATGAAGGTTTGTAATTTATTTATTTTATATTAATTTTTATTATTATGGCATCTGGGGCTATCCCAAACACTTGATAAGGGATTATGCAAATATATTTATATCACTTTTGTAAAATAAATATAAAAATGAAATAAAAAAGTTGAATGTAAAGTGTACACAATAGAAGTAAATTTTATTAAAGTAAATATATTTATGCTTATATGATGACCTTCTCCAGGATTTATTTTGCAAAACTTGTTTGCTAAAAAAAGAATTATAAAGTAGTTTATAAAGCTATGACAACAACCAAAAATATTTCAGATTTAAACAAAAATGATTTCAGATTTGAGCAAAATCCAAGTTGCGCAAGATTCAGGATTCAATTAATTTAAAAAATTTCAGTTAATAAATAAACTGTCAAACAAAAAACAAAATTTCACTAGCCCATTATACAAAATCATATCAAACATCAAGCAGTGTAGTTCAAACCACAAATAAAATGAACTGACGCAACAAGTGAAATGGATGGATGCTGTTCCAGAGTATATTATAATCCAATCAGGATTCATATGAGGTACCAAAAGAAGGACTAAAATGAAACAATATTTAAGCAATCTAGAAGTGAGATTCCAAAAGCATGAAACAAAATGAACTCTCACAAGATGTGTAGTATGAGCAGCCTAAAATAGAAATATAACAGTTTAACAGCCAATCAACAGCTATCCAATTTGGGGACAGAGGCATTTTATTCATTTTCATGGATCCTTATTTGTATGGAATGGTTTTGAGAACCTTCCAAATATGGACTCAAGATTGCATAATATAAATAATTAAATTTTAAAATTTCTACTTTTAGTGATTTTATCCTAGGTTTTTTTTAATATGGTTTTCAACAGCAACATCTTCAACAGCACAAGCAGCCAAGCCAGCAGCAGCCAAGCCAGTTTCAATGGAGGCAAGGCTCAGAATGTGGAGGCACCTGTTCACATCCAAGCCTTTGAGGCGGGTAATAAGGAAGCTGACCTGTACCTGACCCCCGGCCCATATGGCTTTGACTTGTTCAGTAGTCACTTAGTGTCTAGCTCTGCCCCCGCTCCTGTACCCACCCCCGCACAAGCTGCCCATCAACCAACCAATCAGGATGGCAACCTTGATTTGGAAAAATTTCCTGCCACAAGTCAACCTGCCCCCTACAGCCAATCAGGCTTCAGCTCTAGCAGCCCAGAGCCCCAAGCAACAAATTATCACCGCCTTTATTCTCCAGGAAATTGTGGCACTGAATCTGCAGGGTCTGTCTTGGGATCAGATTGCTGACCAATTGAAATTTACCTGGGAAGCTGTCATGCGGGCATTCAACAACCTGATAAATAAGGGGAATCTGATAAGGACAGCCAAGAAGCCCAAGAAGGCCCCTGAGTCCCAAATCAATGAGGCATACCCAATCATGCTTGACCTCCTCCAGCGGGATCCCAAGCTTCCCTTGACCCAGGTCTGGAAGCAACTTGCACACCATGGCATTTTGGTTTCTGAGAGCATGGGGCAGCTCTGGATGCACGGAAATGTGGCTTCAATTAGGCTTCTTAAAAATGTTGCAGGTAACCAATGGGAAGGCGCTGATGATTCCCCATATGACACTGCCATTGAAACTACCCTGGTCTAATGCCTGACTAGTCTAACTGATGATGTCATGTTCATCTCCTATTACAAGCTATTAATAGCTTTTGATGATTTTGGCGAGCAAGGAAGGGCTGCCACCCAAAAAGGAAGGAAGAAGGTCAAGAAGGGGACATTCATTGGTGCATTTCCGGCTGTTTTAGCCAAGGGTTTTGTCTACTATTAGACAAATCCAGATTTTATTGATGGCTACTCATACAGCCACATCCTTGGTGGATTACTTGACTCCTGGGATGGCTCAAATTCCAAGTACTGGGGTTTCTTGAGCCACCAGATAGAGGGTGCTCCACTGCCCTTGAGGCCATCCAGCAACGCGGGCACCAGGACTCAGTCTACCCTACCGCCATGAAGACATCCATCTGGCTGATGTTGTCTTCTTTAACATTGGAGATACACTATGGGAGCGCCGCCCTCAGGCTTTCAACAACCTCTATCTTGGGGTCCTTGACCACAATTTTCTCTTTGGCCGCCAAATGGTGGCTGACTTGTTTATGCAAATGGTTTTCCATGTGAACATGGGCAACCAATCATGTAAGGATAAGCGCCTTCCACCTTGGGCCACTGCCACCTACCAGCTCATCCAGCCAATGACTGATGAGGAATACAACATGCATTATATGGCAGCCATCACACAAAATCCTCCTGCCTCCACCCCTGCCACCAACACCCCTCACCTGCAAGCCCAACTCACCCAATCCCAGACCCCCCAGGCCAGCACTGCCTCTACGTCTTCCTTCCCGCATTATTATGCCTCCTAGGCATCACTCTTCCCCGTCCCAATAAACCCCCTGTTGCTAAACATTTTCTATTTATATCATCTTTATTTTGAATTTTGATTGTTCCTTTTCTCTTTGTTTATAGTTGATTATATTCTTTATGCTCAGTTTATTTCTATAAAATAAATATTTACTATGCTGTGTATCTAGATCCAGAACACAGTTATTTTTAGTACCCAGACACAGCCCCTTGTAAAAATATTAACAACAATTTGGTGGTTGTTGAAATTTGAACTAGAAAAACATAAGTTTATTGTGTTTAGATAAAGTTGTTACTGATCCAAATTCAAAACCTTAATAACAAACTTTAAGCCAATCAGGAGCCAAGTGATAAAGTGATTGTTGTGACATAAAGGGTCATTAAATAATTCTTTGGTGTATTTGCGCTAATTAATATGGTTGGCTGGATGTTTTACCATTGTACGCCATTGCTGCTGTGGCAAGTTGTTGGTGGACTAGTGTCCAATCAACTGCTGGGTTAGCACTAGTCCATCAACAACTTGCCACAGCAGCAATGGCGTACAATGGCATAACATCCAACCAATAATATTAATTAGTGCACATACACCAAAGAATTATTGAATGACCCTTTATGTCACAACAATCACTTTATCACTTGGCTCCTGATTGGCTTAAAGTTTATCATTAAGGTTTTGAATTTTAATCAGTAACAACTTTATCTAAAAACAATTAACACATAATTTTCTAATTCAAATTTAGCTGATTACCAAATTATTGTTAATACTTTCACAAGGGGCTGTGAAAAGCGCCAAAAATAATATGGTAATCAAGGAAACAATGCCAACACAAAGCAAACAACACATATTGAGATGAGTGTAAAACATATACAAAATGGGTAAAAAGATGGGATAATGTAGTAAATGGGAAAACAAAAAGGAATAAAAAAGAGGCAACAGTATCAAAATAATACAGAATTTATTGGGGCAAAAGCTATAAAAACATATGAAAAGGTTAGTAAAAAATCAATGAGAGAATTGGAGAAGCTTTTGAAGGATCTCAACTTGGCAATTGCTAAAATCAAATACATTGACCACAAGTCCAAAGCCAAAGTGAAGTCTGCTGTCCTTGACAGAGACACAATATACAAGGTGTCTGCAAAGGCCCTAATGACAAAAATACCATAAACCCCTGAGAAGACCATCAAGCGTCTTCTCAACATCTAGAAGACGGTGGTTGAGGGCCTGCAATTTAAAGCATACCATCTTTCTGCACCGTCTGTCTGGGTTGACAACCCAGAGATGTATGAACATCTCAAAACTGCCAAGTGTGCCAGACCAGAGGATAAAGAATTGTCAGCGCAATTGCTTGCGCCAAGAATGGTTAAGCCTGCTGAAGCAGCCGACAAGGAAGAAACACGTGAAGGTAACATAAAAAAATAAAATTAATAAAAATTTGCAAATACTTACCTGTTTTTTAGAGAACATAAAAGGTGAACTCTGCCAAGTCCTGGTCCCCTTTGTCCCTGCCACATTCTACACCAACTACGCCACTCATGTGGCCAAGCAGCTGTATCTGTCTCCCCTGTCTTGCAGGAGCTGGAGGACTTCATCCACGGGTCCTTTCCAATGTTGCGGGAGACATTGTCTGGGCTGACGCATGGTGAGGGGGCATCCAAGTGGGCAATTACTTCCTACAAGGATGCCCAACTGGTCCACCTGGACCCAGTTAACCTCAGTGGAGTTTACTGTGTAAAATTTATTTAGCTTGTTTGGGACGTCCTGGCAACACTCCCATTCAAGAATGTACCAGAGATGGGTCAGGCCCATGCGGCTGCTTGCTTCTGCTACCCCTTGGAGCACACAATTTCTTACCTGCTGGACAACTTTGGGCGCACAGTGGGAAAAAAATTTCTGTTGCAGACGCAACAGCCGTCAAGAAGACAAAAATCCTCACTGCCAACTTTGGGTTGGCCTGGAGTGCTGACAAGACGGGGGTCCCTGCAGCCATGGAGCTGATCTTTGCAAAGACCAAGCATGATAAGAAGATCAGTGTGGGTTTCCATAAATTATGCAAGCTTACAGAAGCCTTTGCTGGGCAAAGGCTTCACTTGGTGGTTTACCTTGGGTATCTCTTCTACTTTGGAATGGGTGCCAGCGTGGAGGATCTTGACAGGGTTCTTCTAGGAATTGACGTGGCCAGGCTCTCCCTGGACAGGAAGAAGGTCCCCCTGGGTATGATTCAGTAGATCATGTCATCCAGGACACCCTGGTCCTGGCTGGTATCTACGGGTTTGCAGCCCCGCCAGAGAAGCTGCTCTTCCATTTGCACCTAACCCTACTCCCCTTCACCAGCAGGCAGGAGTTTTTTAATAAGGGTGTATCCACTGTCCACAGTGTGGCAGTGGAGGTTGTGTGCCACCTCTATTGTGAGGTGGGTACATACAGAAGAACTCACTACAGGCACTCTTAATAAATTCTCTCTTCCAATAAATTTCATTATAATTCATATTATTTTTATTAGATTAAAATTTTATAATTCTTATTTTAGCAAACAAGATCTGCAGAATATATCCCAGAGAAGGTCTTAATAAAAGCATAATAATATATTTCAATAAAATCTACTCCTTATTTGGACATATTACATTAACTTTTTTTGATTATTATATTTATTTGCCAAAAGTGATATCAATGTGTTTGCATAATCCAGTATCAAGCGTTTGGGATACCCTTAGATGACACAATAAAAAATGATTATAAATTACTAACCTTCATTGATTGTCCTGCTGAATGTGATTGCGGGCTTGGAAGCATCTAAGTATAAAATGATAATTAATAAATCTTGAATAGTAAATTAGAGAATATAAAAAATTGAACACACTAAGCCTTTAATTGATTGGCTGTTTGGCTAGGCACACGGGGATAAACAAATCAGCGTGGTCATAGAATTTAGCAATGGTATCAGCTGGGAGGGTGTGGATCTCAACCTGCAGCAAATTAAAGAGGTCCTTGGTCCCAGTTGGGGTTCCTCGCTTAACAACTTGCTTGAGCCACCAAAAGACTTCCTTGATGGGATTTAGGAATGGCAAATAAGCAGGGAGGAAGAGAAGGCGCAAATTTGCTGTGGCTAATTGCTGGAGGCCCACTGCACTGTTGGTGTCAATCATTGGGAATTCCTCAATAATATCAGCCACCCCATGGAGACCAACATTGTCCAGCACAATTACGTTGATGAAGCCTGGGCTTGTGCGCCTCAGGTGCTCCTGGACCAATTGGAGAAATGATAGAAAGGTACAGCTGTTGTGGGAGCCTAGAATCATTTGATAGAGCTTGACCCCCAATGGACCAAGGAGAGCCACCATTGAGTAGGCTGTGGCACAGACTGCAGCACACCAAGCCATACTGTCATTGGAGCCTTTGGGGACATAGCCATATGCATTGTGCATAGACAAGGCAAATGCCAATTTGTCAATATAGTAAAATTTGACCATCCCCTTGGCTTTGAGGGAAGTGTACGCCTCTGCATAGTTTTTCCGGGTCTCAATGTTGGTTGGGCTATTCCAATTGTACAGAGATACCCCAAGCTTTTTCCAGGAAAAGCGCATCTTCTTCAGCAGATGATAGTAAAAGGAAATGGAAGCCTCAACCCCAAAAGTGGACTTGACCATTGCCTGTATATTTGCCAGTTCAAGATGGCAGTCCCGGGTGATCCACTGGCAGATTTTCCATTTGTGCTCCTTGGTGAGCATAGTGGAAACATGCAAGGATTTCTCCGCGGCAAGGACTTAGCCAGTATCAATGAACTTGTTGAAGGTCTTGCTGGCGTACTTGGGATCCATCCTAACAAGAGCCGCAGCCGCCTTGTAATTGCCCAATTCACGCATTAGCTTAAGAAGGATGATGTGTTTAATGTTGGGGATGTGCTTCTGAGCGGGCTTTTTAGCAGTGGGGATTGACTTGTTGGCATTGGGCACAACACAGGGCATGGGCACCTTGGTGTAAAACACAGCAACCTTTTTGAGCACCAACTGTCTCTCATTGGTTTGATAGAACTCAGGCTCCTTGTCATCCTCCTGATTTTCATCACTGACATAGGGCTTGTAGCTAGTATCAAGTACAGGCTTCACCTTCTCCATCATGGCTGACAGGACCAACTCTTGCCGCTACACAACGTCAAACACATACAAAGTAAGTTCTACCTCCTTGTTTATAACTTTCTTTGTAGTGGTGACCTTGGGGGGCTTCCAGGTCAGCTTGGGGACCCAAGGGTTGATGCTCTGCACCCTAGCAGCTTGTGCTCCTTGAACTGGCTGTGTCAGTGCAGTGTCACTATGGACCTCTCCTCTCCTATCTCCTACTTGATTAGGCACTTGGGTTGCACTAACTCTATTCTTTGACCTGCGGGGGCAACCAAAACTGCAGCGTACAACAGGTGTATTGGTACTCTGTTGTTGTGTTCCTTCCATTTTAAAATTTAATAAAATATTAAATAAATTTCAATTAAGTTACTCCCTAATTTTATTTTTTGCTTTTATCTGAATATGGATATTTAATTAAAGTTTTTCCCACCCAATATCCCAATTATAAATTTTTTAATTCTTAATTAGTTGTTTTTGGGTTTACAACGCCCATTTTAGAATACTCAAAAAAATCCACCCATTTTCCTAGATTTTACTGCCAAATTCAAACACCTAACACAATATTTTTAAAATTTGTGTTTAAGATCTTGTGCCTTATTTTAGATACCTTGGTATCATTCATGATTACAGTCCATTGCACACATTACATGAGTGATTTTGTTTACATAGTGAGTTGCTATTGTGTTTTGTTTTTGGTTTGAGTTTTGACTCACCTTGCTTGGGTGTGTTTTGTCACCAATTCACATAGTAAACATATGTACACTAAAAGTCAACTCATACCATTTTGTTTGTGAATCAATGTATTTTGGATTGTATTTTGAATGATTTTCTTTTGCGTGTGAGCCCCTTGTTGCTCTGTTGACTCATTTTGCCCATTAACGCCAATAAACCCTGTTAACAGAGTGCATATTTTAACCTGATAGTTGGATTTTTTTTCAAATCTGAAATCATTTTGTTTAAATCTGAGATATTTTTGGTTGTTGCCATAGCTTTTAAAACTACTGTAAAAATTATTATAAATAAAATAATCTAAGGTGTAAATAAATTTATTGGAATATAGAATATATTAGAAGCACCTGTAGTGAGTTTGGCAGTATGTACCCACCCGGTGATGGAGGTGGCACACAACCTCCACCGCCACACTGTATACGGTGGATACACCCTGATTAAAGTATTCTTGGCGGCTAGTAAAAGGGAGTAGGGTCAGGTGGGAATGCAGGAGCAGCTTCTCTAGCGGGGCTGCAAACCTGAAGATGCCATCCAGGACCAGGGTGTCCTGGATGACGCAATCCACTGAGTTGTACATGGGGGGACCTTCTTCCCATCCAGTGAGAGCCAGGCCTTGCCAACCCTAAGAAGGACCCTGTCTATGTCCTCTACACTGGTACTCATCACATAGAAGAAAAGATACCCAAGGTAAACTACAAGGTGAAGCCTTTGCCCAGCAAAGGCTTCACTAAAATTGCATAGCTTATTGTATACTGCGCTTATTTTTTCTTGTGTTTAGTTTTAGTAAAGATGAGATCCATGGCTGCAGGGAACCCTGTCTTGTTGGCACTTCAGGCCATCCCAAAGTCCTCCAGGAAGATCTTGGTCTTCTTTACAGCTGTTACGTCTGCAACAGCAAATCTCCCCACTGAGCACCTGAAGTTCTCTAGGAGGTAAGAGTGTATGCTCCACTGGGAAGCAGAAGCAAGCAGCTGTGTGGACCCAGCCCATCTCCGGTATATTCTTGAATGGGAGCATTGCCAGGATGTTCCAAACAAGCTAAATAAATTTTATACAGTAAACTCCACTGAGGTTAACTGGGTCCAGGCGGACCAGTTGGGCATCCTTGTAGGCAGTAACTGCCCACTCAGATGCCCCTTGCCAGGTGTCAGCCCAGCTAATGCCTCCCGCAACATTGGAAAGGTACAGTGGACGCAGTCCTCCAGCTTGCGCAAGACAGGGGGACAGAAATAGCTGCTTTGTCACATGATTGGCGTAATTGGCGTAGAATGTGGGGGGACAAAGGGGACCAGGACCCGGCGGAGTCCACTGTCTATGTTTTCTAAAAAAGGTAAGTATTTAGAAATTTTAATTAATTTTATTTTTTTATGTTGCCTTCACGTGTTTTCTCCTTGCCTGCGGTTTTAGCAGGCTTAACCATTCTTGGTGCAAGCAATTGCGCTGGAAATTCTGTGTCCTTGGTTCTGGATTGCTTGGGTGGCTTGAGATATGCATAAATCTCAGGGTCATTGACCCAGACAGACGGCACAGAGAGGGCAAAGGACTTGAATTGAAGGCCTTCCACTCTGATCTTCTGGAAATTTAAAATGTGTTTGATTGTTGTTTTGAAGGTGTCTGGCATCTTGGCCATGAGTGCCTTAGAGGACACATTTTTGATTTTGTCCCCTGTAAGGACAGTGGCCTTCACTTTTGCCTTGACCTTGCGGTCAATGTCTTTGATTTTGGCAATTGCTAAGTTGAGGTATTTGAGTAGTTTTTCAAGTTCTCTCATATGGTTTTTTACTAGCCTTTCCATGTGTTTTTATAGCTTTCACCCCAATAAAATCTGTGTTATCCTGATACTATTGCATCTTTGTTTATTCCTGTTTGTTTTCCATTTGCTACATTATCTCATTTTTTACCCATTGTGTATATGTTTTACGCTTAACTCAATATGTGTTGTTTGCTTTGTGTCAGCATTGTTTCCTTAATTGCCATATTATTTTTGGCACTTTGCACAGCCCCTTGTAGAAATATTAACAACAATTTGGTGGTTGTCAAAATTTGAGCTAGAAAATTATAGGTTAATTGTGTCTAGATAAAGTTGTTACTGATCCAAATTCAAAACCTTAATGATAAACTTTAAGCCAATCAGGAGCCAAGTGATAAAGTGATTTTTGTGACATAAAGGGTCATTCAATAATTTTTTTGGTGCATGTGCGGTAATTAATCTGATTAGCTGGTTGATTTGCCATTGTACGCCATTGCCGCTGTGGCAAGTTGTTGATGGACTAGTGCTAACCCAGCAGCTGATTGGGCACTAGTCCACCAACAACTTGCCACAGCGGCAATGGCGCACAATGGCAAATCAACCAGCTAATCAGATTAATTACCGCACATGCACCAAAAAAAATTATTGAATGACCCTTTATGTCACAAAAATCACTTTATCACTTGGCTCCTGATTGGCTTAAATTTTATCATTAAGGTTTTGAATTTGGATCAGTAACAACTTTATCTAAACACAATTAACCTATAATTTTCTAATTCAAATTTAGCTGATCACCAAATTGCCGTTAATATTATCACAAGGGGCAGTGCAAAGTGCAAAAATAACTGTGTTCTGGATCTAGATACACAGCATAGTAAATATTTATTTTATAGAAATAAACTGAGCATAAAGAATAAAACCAACTATAAACAAAGAGAAAATGAACAATCAAAATTCAAAATAAAGATAATATAAATAGAAATTGTTTGGTGGCAGGGGGTTTATTGGGGGCGGGGAAGAGTGATGCCTAGTAGGTAGAATTGCGCAGTAAGGAAAACGTTGAGGCAGTGCTGGCCTGGGGGGTCTGGAATTGGGTGGATGGGTGGGGCTGGAAGGTAGGGGGTTGTGATGGCGTGGGTAGGGGTAGGAGGATTGTGCATGATGACCACCATATAACACTTGTTTTTTTCTTGTCTGTCATTGACAGGATGGGCTGGTAGGTGGCAGTGGCATGAGGTGGGAGGCACTTGTCCTTCTGTGATTGGTTACCCATATTCACATGCAAAACCATTAGCGCAAACAAGTCAGCCACCATTTGGCGGCCAAAGAGAAAATTGTGGTCAAGGACCCCAAGATAGAGGCTGTTGAAAGCCTGAGGGCGGCGCTCTTGTACTGTGTCTCCAATTTTGAAGAAGACAACATCACCCAGATAGATTTCTGCATGGCCTGCAGGGTAGACTAAGGCCTGGTGCCCACATCCCTGGATGGCCTCAAGGGCGGTGGAGCTACCCTTCATCTGGTGGCTCAAGAAAACCTGGTGCTTGTAATTTGAGACTGCCCAGGAGTCAAGTAATTCACTGAGGATGTGGCTGTACTTTTAGTCATTGGTGAAATATGGATTTGTCCAATAATAGATAGAAATATTGGCTGAAACAGCCAGAACACACTAATGAAAGCCCCCTTCTTAACCTTCTTCCTTCCTTTTTGGGTGGCAGCTCTTCCTTGCTTGCCAAAATCATCAAAAGCTATTGATAGCCTATAGTAGAAGATGAAGATGATGTCATCTGTTAGACTAGTCAAGCATCATACCAGGGTAGATTCAATGGCAGGATCATATGGGGAATCCTCAGCGCCATCTCATTGGTTGCCTGCAACATTTGTAAGAACCCTAATTGAAGCCACCTTTCTGTGCATCCAGAGCTGCACCATGCGCTTGGAAAATCATATGTTATGGTGTGAAAATTGTTTGCAGACCTGGATCAAGGGAAGCTTGGGATCCCGCTGTAATAGATAAAACATGATTGGGTATGCCTCATTGATTTAGGACTCAGGGGCCTTCTTGGGCTTCTTGGCTGTCCTGATCAGATTCCCCTTATTTATCAGGTTGTTGAATTTGCACATAACAGTAGCCCAGGTAAATTTCAATTGGTCAGCAATCTGATCCCAGAACAGACCCTGCAGGTTCAGTGCCACAATTTCCTGGAGAATTTGGGCGGTGATGATTTGTTGCTTGGGGTGCTGGGCTGTGAGAGCTGAAGCCTAATTGGCTGTAGGGGGGCAGGTTGAATTGTGGTGGGAAATTTTTCCAAATTAAGGTTGCCATCCTGATTGGTTGGTTGATGGGCAGCTTGTGTGGGGGTGGGTACAGGAGCGGGGGCAGAGCTAGACACTAAGTGACTACTGAACAAGTCAAAGCCATATGGGCCGGGGGTCAGGTACAGGTCAGCTTCCTTGTTATCTGCCTTAAAGGCTTGGGTGTAAACAGGGGCCTCCACATTCTGAGCCTTGCCTCCATTGAAGCTGGCTTGGTTGCTGGTGCTGTCAAAAATATTGCTAGTAAAAACCATTGTAAAAAACCTAGGATAAAATCACTAAAAGTAGAAGTTTAAAATTTTATGATTTATTTTTATTGTAATCTTGAGTCTATATTTGTAAGGGTCTCAAAACCATTTCATACAAATCAGGAGCCATTAAAATGAATAAAATGCTTCTGTTCCTAAATTGGATAGCTGTTGATTGGCTGTTAAACTGTTACTTTTCTATTTTAGGCTGCTCATACTACACATCTTGTGTGACTCCGTTTTGTTTTGTGCTTGTGGAATCTTGCTTCTAGATTGCTCAAGTTTTGTTATATTTTAGTTCTTCTGTTGGTGCCTCATATGAATCCTGATTGGATATTAACATACTCTGGAATAGCACCCATCCATCTCACTTGTTGTGTCAGTTCATTTTGTTTGTGGTTTAAACAACACTGCTTGATATTTGCTATAATGTTGTATAATGGGCTAGTGAAATTTTGTTTTTTGTTTGACAGTTCATTTATTAACTGAAATTTTTTAAATTAATTGAATCCTGAATCTTGCGCAACTTGGATTTTGTTCAAATCTGAAATTATTTTGTTTAAATATGAGGTATTTTTGGTTGTTGCCATAGCTTTAAAACTACTATAGGGAAGTCAGGTTGCGGGTCACAGATCCTCTTGGGTGGGACCTTGCCAGGGATTAACCCCACAGTTTTGACACCAGTGTTGCAACATCTTCTATTACTTCCTCTTGGGAAAGTAATTCCCTGAGTGATTTCCCAACTAATAATTAATTTGGTGGCACTCTTATCAATTGCCCATCTATTACGGGATCAAACCTTTTGAGTCCTAAGTAGAACACTACTCTGACAATCCTTGTGACCACCATGACATACATGGATGTTATATTGCTTCTCATGATACTATATCATACTCTAAACTCATATCTAATAAAGTATCATTAACTTCTTAATTTTTCCATTTATCTCATTTATTATACTTTTCAGAAGTATATACTAAACACCAGAAAAACAACAGGAACTCTTGGCAACAACAGAAGCAGAGCCAGAAGAAGAAAAATATAGTGGTAAGCAGGAAAAACCAACCTAAAAATCAAAAATCCTTTGGAATATCAAATCCAAGCAAGAAAACATAAGCTTTGGACTTAAATACTAACTCATTTAAGCAGCAACCAGAGTTTGAACCCAAAGAAAGACTAATTAAGAAGTTTTATTAAAAATAATGAAAAATTCCAAGGAATAGCAATTGATGTTGTGGTCAAAAAGGCATTTTGAAAAAAGAGAATGTTTGGTTCTAAGACTAACTCTCCATGATATCAGTTTAAAACCATAATCATGATAAAATGGCAAAACAGAGCCAATTAAATAACTGTCACTAAAAAACATCTGAATTGAGAGCCCATTATCATTCCAACCTGTAATGTGTCACCACAGGAAGCCCATAAAGTCTAGGTAGTTAATGCAACTCTCCTAGACTTAGAAACTGGACAGCTAGTCACTAGTAAGGTTGAAGTCCAAGATAAACCAGACATAAGCCAATCAATTATTCACAGGGGAAAAATAGCATCTGCCAACTAGCCAACCAAGCTGAAGAAAAAGCCAATGAACCAAAAATGTCACCCAGATAACCCTTAAAGAGAGGCTTGAGGACCCAAAGATGGAAATTAACCAGTATGAAAACCCTGTGACTGTACGGCAATCACTTTTAGTGTTTAGCCAAATAAATGCTTCAAGATATACAAGTTGTTCTGTTTTTTGTTGTTTATTTAATATGAATAAGTTTGTCTGGAATTCTTTAAGTAAAGATTCCTAGATGTAAACTATTATCTATATTTAATAAACAAATAGAATATAGGTTTACTAGCTAGGCCATACTAACTGGCAAAATTGAGGCAAGATTGGCTGAATTAATCTTGGGGATTAGGTGTCTTACAACCACTTTAATTAACCCTGAAGTTTGATTAAATTATACCTGCGGATATGATCAATGAGGATTTAATCATTGGGCCAAAATAGACTTGACTGTATCAAGTACAGACTTGGTATCTCTGACTTGGATTAATTAACTGTGTAGGATGGTTAATATAATTGACAGGGGATCAATTAACAATAAACAACAAAATGTGGACAATGGTGTCCTGGTATTTAAGGTTGATCAGCTAGTTCCCAGTTGAAACAATGATAGATTGGATCAGGAATATGAAAACTCCACAGGGATTTAGTGCTGTGAGCTTGGAATGCTTCATGCCAAATCAATATATTGAAACAAAAGGAATCATGTGATTCCTTTGTATTGTACACATATTGTTGCAAATTGAATGGATTAGGAATTAAGTTGTCCATCTAGGGAATGAGCAACAGAACAATTGCTTTATTGCACCCTGGTTTTAATAAGGTTAATAACGTTTAAAACTCCTCTAAAACAGGTGTTCAAAGCGCCTTTCAAATGCGCTTAAGTCACATGCTTTACTTCCAAGGTTAATAATAGAACAACAAAGTTATTTCCACATGCCTCCATAAGGAAAGCTGCGTGAAACCAGTTGTTCTCTTGCAAAGGTCTTTCTACTGTGCCTGCCCATTTCCCTCCATTAGGAAATTCATTCTTTCTGTGCCTCCCTTCCCCTGGTGGAAATTCCCCCACCTCCCGCTATATAACTGTGACACTATCACAATAAACACTAGTTTTGTCTTTACACCTTTATATTCTTCTGTCCTACTACAGGCAGCCACTATACCGTCAACAGGTATAGTAATAAGAATTAGGTCCCTGACTAACTGTTTGTAGAAATTAGCAACCCTTGGCTGCTAGCTTTACAATATTGGCGCTCATGTCTTTTAACACCACCAGCCCCCACCCCTGCAGTCCTTTCAATGAGAAGGGAGGAACACCCCTGGACCAGTCTCCTGCCACTGCTTCTTCTTACCACCAGGCACCGGCCTTCACTGCTACTAATGCCCATGCTGGGAAAAGAGCAGGCGCTCCCTATGGCCTGCCCAACCTTAGCCACTTCATGCCAGAACATCAACGCCCCCAGACTATTGTTTTTGGTCAACCACTGCTTCTATAAGCCCCTGCCCCCTTGGAGATGGACGCCAACTCTTCACCTTCCAAGGACGCCATCCGTAGTGCCATCCACACCATGGATGCTGGTGCTGCTGGCAATGGTTCTTGCTCCAAACACCTGGCCATTTAGCAGCCTTCTGCCAAAAACTTCTTGGTTTGCTTTCATAATCTCTCTTAGGTCAACCCTGATCAGCTCTTTTGTGACCTCTGTACTGTCAAACATATCAAGGACTACCTAAAACAATTCACCCATCCTGCCGTATGCCACAACCAAATGCACCTTGGTTGCATCCAAAGCCTAGTGCATGACCAGGGAATACTGGTATCCAACCAACAGACGTTCCTTCAGGTCCTTTACTCTGAGCTTGGCAATACTTTCACCACTGTCAATCAGTATCTTGTTGAAGTTACCAACACCCAGAATACCATGCTCCACTGGGTTAATGCCATCAAAAGGGGTATAGCTAAGTTAGTTCCAGCGCATGTGGTAAAGACCCTCACCCATCAGGGTGTAGATGCCAATTAGATTAGTGTATTTACTACCCATATTCTTGAGACTGGCCCCATGGTTTGAAGCCTGACTCACGAGGTGGAAGTATTAGCCTGCCACCTTGCCACCATCCCCTTGTTCACCCCCACATCTGCAGCCATAGACAACTCCCCTTCCAGCCACCTTCTTGGTTGAGACATCCTTGAGCTCTTTGATCACTAAAAGAAGATGCAGACAGAATTGGTCCAACAGAGTGCCAATATTGCCTTCCTGTTTGATGGCTACCACACTGTGTCTGAGCTTCAGGATTGTCTCAAACTTTGCCAATCACATGACAGAGCCAACAGCCAGACCCAAGTCAGGAAGGACAAGGAAGTGATAGCCTTGCTTTAAGCTGAGCTTGCCACCCATGAAAGGCACATTACTTCTCTGGAAGATGACTTGGATATCATCTGTCAGGAGAACAAGGTCTATCAAGACGAGCTGGACAAGCAACGGCTTCTCCTGGACGCCATCCAGAGCCAATGGGATAGGATGGACAGTAAGATTATGGCCGTCAACCTACAGGCTATGACCATCAACTCCAAGAGTCACCACAGTCCACAGAGGTCCTCCAGTCCCAAGTTCTATCATAGCTACAAAAGCAATGATGGCCACACTTGGGGTGGTTCCCAACGCTGTACAAGTATTAGAGCCAGTACTGGAGTCCAAGGATGACGTCCTGGCCACCGCTGAAGCTTCTGGAGCTGCTCAAGACAGAGAAAGTGAACGCAAAGCCCAGCAAGAGGAAAATTGTTGTTGCGCCTCTGAGGCTAGGTTTGCCGTCTCTACCCTTAGCTGTTCCCATCTCACACACTCTCCAGTGAGGATCACACCTTCCCCCTCCAACATGGCTCCAACAACTTCAAGCCCGTCAATCTACCCAAGTTTGACTGCAAGAGCAATGTGGCCATGTTCTTACGTCTGTACCAGAACTCCATGTATAGTGCAGACAATGCCATGAGGGACTCCATGATCATCAACTGTTTGGACGCCAAGACTCAAACAATTATCTTTCTGCATCTCCCTGAGAATGGCTGAACTTTTGCCAGCGTCTCCAGGGCTTTGACAGAATAATTTGGTAACCAAGAAGCACTTCTTGGTTGCAAGATGAACTTCACTGACACCAAGCTAAAGGTGGGGGAACCCCTATAAGACTTCACTTCTAGGTTCTACCTTGAAGCTCAAACCCTGTTGTCCATGAGTGCTGTGCAGTTTATTGATGTGCAGTCAGCACTCCTCAATGCTGCACGTGTTGACTGGGAGTTATCTCTGGCTTCTAAGTCAGGAATTTACAACGCTTGCATCATGCCAGACCTGATGTGCCTCCTACGCACCTACAAGTAGGAGTTTGAAGTCTCTCTTCCTGAAGGCTGCCCCTGCCAGCCAGCTGAGTATAGACCCTGCGTGGCTGTGGAGATTCCCAAGCCTTCCAACTAGATTGGGCCCGCTCCAGTCAACAACGCTCCCCGTACTTGCTTCAAATGCAGTATGGCTGGCCACTTCTCTTGGGAGTGTAAGAATCCTCACCAAAAGGTCCACCATGTAGGCATGGAGGACGCTGAGGAGGACTATGCCAAGGACGCTGATATTGAGGAGGACAATGAGGATCAGTCAAAAAAACTACTAAGCAGCCAGGACAAGGAGAAATCCTTGGCTGCCTTTGTAATTTTGACATCCTCATCTCCCCCATACCGCTGCCCCCAACAAACCAGCCCAGAGCCTGCTGCTTTTCCATCCTCTGAGGCCAACCCTAAGGATGAACCCTCTCTGATTGACTTCAACTCTCAACCAATACACAAGGATGCTTAATACAAGGGAGTTCAAGAGAACCTCCTACATCAAGTCCTCACTGTTAACAATCAAACTCACCAGACTATATATTGCCCTGAGGTGTTTGTCCCCTAAATAGCTCAGAAAACAGTGTCCTTACCCTATGTCAAACAGCTGGCTTAACCAGGTGTGGAAGTCACTCATGAAGAGGACAGCGCTGAACAACTGGCCAAGCTGCTCCGTACAGTAAACGTCTTGGCACTGCTAGAATCCCTCAAGAAAGCAAGCCCAGCTGTGGGAGCTGCCATGGCTACCTTCCTGGAGAAGTTCAAGGGACTGAGCGTACACCAGGTCTCTAAGATTGTAGAGATCAGAGAGGACCGCCAGGATTGCACCTATATTAACCTGGTAGTGAAAAAAACTCATGTCTAGGCCATACTGGATACTGGTGCCCCTGGGAACATTATATCCTCACGGCTGGTTAAGAAGCTTAATCTGGCACCTGGATTAGCCTATCATGAAGAGTTTGGTACTGCTGGTCACAGACCACTAGAGCAAAAGGAGCCCATTCCTCTCTCCCTCTTTGCTTTGGGAAGCTAATGGACACTGCTCCAGCAATAGTTCTGGAGAACAACAGCTATGACATTCTTATTGGAACTAGCTTCATGGTTCAGTATGGCACTGTGACTAACCATGAAGACCATATGTTTGGAATATTGGGTCACTCCATACCCATGTTCTACCATGGCAACCGCGCTTCTGACCTGCCCTTACGCTGTCTGCACTGCATCAACCTGGAGTACACTGATGGAGAACGTCCAGTTGTGTATACGCTGTGTAGTAAGAAGGTCAAAGTGCTACCTCTCTCATTTGGGGAAGCCAAGGGAATCCCAGTCTACGCCTCCTGTTATGTGACTATCCCACCTGGCTCTCAGGTGATCCACAATACAGGCCTCTTGCTGGCTCTACTAGCTGGCACTCATGGGGAAATCTTTGGCATCCCTAATGCCTCCAGACTAGAATCATGGGTTGCACCAGGAATCTTCATGCCAAGTGAGAAGGAGGTACTCATACTCTTGGCCAACATGAGTTGTGAAGCCATGGTTGTCTCCAAACACCAACTTCTGGCTTATATACAACTGGAAGAGCATGACAAGCTGCAGGAGACCGCCCCCTTTGCAGACTTCTCTGAGTTGGGCCTACCCTGTGAAAAACCACTGGTGCTATCAGTCATAAGCCGTGACTCCCTATCTGGTCTCTCCAAAGAACAGAAGGATCAAGCCATGGATCTCTTTGCCCAGTATAAGGATGTGTTTACCAAGGTCAATTATGACCTGGGCAAGGCTGCAGATGTTGCCCACCATATTGACACCCAAGGCATGACACCTATCTGCTCCAGACCTATACAGCGTAGTCAAGCCAATCATGCCATAGCCAACGACGAGCTTCAGAAACTATTGGGATCTGGCTTACTGGTCCCCAGTAAAAGCCCTTGGGCTTATTCTCTCCTGATTGTCAAAAAGAAGGATGGCAGCAACTTTGTGGTGATTGACTACTGCTGACTGAATGCTGTTACCAAGAATGATTCATATCCCCTCCCTCGCATTGATGATACCTTGGACCAACTGGGTGGCACCAAGTTCTTTAGTGCTATGGATCTTATCAGTGGGTACTGGCAGATTAATCTACCCCCCGCTGATCAAGAAAAATGTTCAATCATCACTTACCAAGGGCTATTCCAACCTGTAAGGATGCCCCAAGGCCTGTTCAATGCCCTGGCTACCTTCTAATGGGCTATGGATGCTGTGATGAGCGATCTCAAACTCACCAGTGTCTTGGTCTACCTGGATGACATTAATGTGTTCTCCTGAACCTTTAATGATCACCTACAGCACTTGGAGAAAGTCTGCCAGAGGTTACTTGCATCCAATCTCAAGTTCAAGCCACGCAAGTGCAACTTCTTCAAGGAGCACCTTGAGTTCTTGGGGTTCATCATTAGTCAAGATGGACTCCGCCCTGTACCTCTGAAGGTGGAAGCCATTGATAAAATGCAGATACCAGCCAATAAACAAGATGTGTAGGTCTTACTGGGGATGATTGGGTACTACTGTAGCTTCATTCCCAACTTTGCATCCCTGGGCAACCCCCTTTTTCAGCTTCTTCAAGCTGATAAGGAATTCTTCTGGAGCCCAGCGTGCCAATCTGCCTTCAATGCTCTCAAGGGAACACTGACTGCAGCCCCCATACTGACCTACCATGACTTTGCCAAGCTGTTTGTGGTTCATACAGATGCTAGCCTGACTGCAATTGTGGGTATCCTCTCCCAACTGGACTCTGAAGGACTTGAACACCCTGTTGAATACTGCCCATGTACGCTTAATGTCCACAAGAGGAACTACACTGTCACCAAACGAGAGTGTCTGGCTGTGATATACTCCTACCAACTATTCAGATTCTATCTCCATGGGGTACATTTCACAGTTGTAACAGACCATGCCTCCCTGCAATGGCTGAAGACCCTCAAGGACCCTGAAGGACATCTGGCATGTTGGGTCATTAAAATTCAGGCTTATGACTACAAAAGTATTCATTGAGCCAGAGCAACCCATCAGAATGCTGACTGTCTCTACCGCCTTCCCACTGTTGCTTTAGTATCCCCCATGGCTGACATTCTCTATGACAAGCTTATGGAGGATCCTTCTTTGTGGGGAGAGGAGCCAGTAGAGATACAGAGAGCTCTCAAGAAGTTAGCTGTTGATACCAAGGTCTCAAAAGGACAACTCCTGAAGCTTTGTGGAGACTCTTGGCTACCCTACATACGCCCATCCCTACGCATGGACTCAGTGGTGGCCGCTCACAAGACTACTGGCCATGGTGGCATACAGAATACATTAGCCCTGTTACAGCAGCACTGCTTCTGGGAAGGAATGTACACTGATGTATTAGATACGCTAGCCACCTATCATGACTGCAACATTGAGAGACCTAAGGTTGCCAAGTTCCAACACAGACTTGTACGCCCTGGGTTTGCCTTCCACACTGTAGCCATTGATGTAGTGGCCCCCCTGCCAGCTACCAACAGTTGCAACAAGTTCATCATTGTAGCTGTTGACCATCTGACTAAATGGGTAGAGGCTAAGGCAATTCCCAGTCAATCTGCACTGGTGACAGCCATGTTCATCCTGAAGAATATCATATACAAACATGGTTGCCCCCAGATTCTGCTGACAGACAATGGTACCAACTTCACCAGTTATATCATCCCCCGCCTCAACCAACTAATGGGAATTTGTGGGACACTAGCCACCCCTTATCATCCACAGACAAATGGCATGGTAGAGCGCACTAATGGGAGCCTGGTACAGATACTCTGGAAACTCAGTCACCAACATGAGACTGAATGAGATACCTTCCTGCCTGCGGCCACCTTTGCATATAACATTGGGTACCATTGTGCCACTGGCAAGCCGCCTTTCCAAATGCTCTACAGCTGGCAACCAGGACTTCCCCCTTTACTATATTCCTTGGTAAAGCCCAGCCTGGCTGTGTCCCCAGAGGCGTACCTCAACAAGCTGGTTCAAACTCTTATTTGCTTGCAATCAGAGTCCTACACCATAAACTTAAACCATAAGTTGCAGGACCTAGAATGAGCTGCATCCAAACGCCCCGCCTTACCCACTTACCTGATAGGAGACTCAGTCTACTTATTAAGCAATATAGGGTACAGCCGCAAATCCAAACTTGCCTCCCTTTGGCAAGGCCCAGTTCAAGTTATCCAGAAGACTGGCTGTGGGGTTCCTGGTCACCAGTCCCCAAAGTGTGTCCTGGGCCATAGCCAGGGACCGGCTTGGAGGAGTTGTCATTCTCCAACAGTGGTGAGTGGTTGGTTAGGAGCTTATACTTGGCCTGCATAAGAGCAAACTCTTCCAGTACCTTCCCAACCACCAGCAA
This sequence comes from Entomophthora muscae, assembly GCA_014839935.2. Taxonomy (NCBI): domain Eukaryota; kingdom Fungi; phylum Entomophthoromycota; class Entomophthoromycetes; order Entomophthorales; family Entomophthoraceae; genus Entomophthora; species Entomophthora muscae. The sequence continues at coordinate 290,769 of QTSX02005713.1, forward strand.
GCGTCTCCACCATACACTTGTACTTCAGCAGGCGCCAGCCCTTCTGTAGGCTGATACCAATCCTGTAATAGTCTAGAAAATTCTCCCTTGATAAACTCCCACCTCTATCTGTCATGTCAATATTCCTAGTCACCTTTTCTCACTCCTCTTGGGCAGACTTACTAGAGGTAAACTTTCTGTAACCTAGGCAATAGGATTCCTTGTCCCCTGGGCTAGGGTAGAAAATGTGGGATAATTGACTCATAGAGCTTATATTCTTTTATCACAGGAAATTTGGGTAGGGGTTTTAATAGGCTTTTTATTCACAGTCAGAAGGAAGATCCCCTTAGAACCCTTCTGATATATGGCCTTGGTATGGGGAACAATGAGGGTTTGTGCCAGTACTTAGAGTCCTTCAACAATCTCTTGGACTCCTTGTACTTGGTCTTTGACTTCTGCACTTCAGTCTTGTGCTCCTGCACCTGGGTCTTGGGCTCCTGTGGTCTGTACCAGCTCTGGCTTCCTACTCTTGGTCTTGGGTTCCTTCTGTAGCTTTTGTGGCCTTTGTAATCCACTTTTTCCAGTCCCTTCTTACTCAATTCTCTTTATTAAATAAATTTACAGTTTTAACAAACTGTATATCATTTTCCATCTTCTTTCTTTTTATTATATGATATTAAATTCTTTTTTAATCATAATCAGGCAGTATTTAATTATTATTTAACTGCTTCTTTTTATCCATTTCTCTCTCAAAAGACACTAAAATCAGCTCTTTCAACCTCTGTATTCAGTCTGGCTAGTTCCTTCAGGTTATCTCTTGGTCCTGCACTCACATCCTCTTAGCTCTTCAGTCCTGCACCACACTTTTCTGGTCCTTTGGCCCTTCTTCATCATGATCAGCTAGTCCTGCATCATAATCTTCTGGTCCTTCAGCTTATCCTCAACCAATCCCTCAACAAATCATTACTAGGAACCTCCTTAGTTCCCTCTGTGCCATGAACCATATTGGTTCCCATAATTCAATATGAATCAAAAGTCTGTCAACTAGCCTTCACTGTGATCAAACAGTCCCTATTGCTAGTATTATCTGTTAATTCTGTGAACCACCTTGGTTCTGTATCTCAGTCCCCGTTACCAGAACTTGTAGACCCAGGCATGAGTCTACATTGAACTGGTGTTTGACTGGGCCCTCGCAGGTGGCACTCCACTTAGGCCATTCAACCATAGATCAATGCCTATGTGTTGTCTTTACTCACCCAGGTGATTGATTCTGGGCTTTCAGTTGCAGATTAATCATCTCTACTTCCCAGAGGCCTGATCACACCAAGTTCTGCAGCTTGCTTCCCCAGGAAAACTGCCTTGGTGACACCTCTGAGCAAATCTATACCCTTCAATGCTCACTTTGGGTACCCCCAAAGCTCTCATAGGGGCATAAACAAGGACACCCTACCAGTCTGTTAGGTAGGATGCTTGCTCACAGACCTCCTGTAAGCGTATTAGGGTATGTAGAGCCCTCAGAGCTCTTCCCCTCCCTGGTAGCCCACATTACCCGCCAGGGGTCCAAAACCTACTCCCCCCAGACAGACAAAGTTCACTGCTTTCTATCTCAGTCTTCACTTTTCTGCAGCTACAGTTTCCTGATAGGTGAAGCACTATAGCCCAAAGCAGCCAATATCTTCTGCTGGGTGGAGGCAACATCTTCCTCTGGTAGTCCTCTGTTACCTACCAGCCAGGCCTTACTTACCCTAGTAGTCCTATGTTACCTACTAGGCTCACCTTACTTACCCTAGTAGTTCTATGTTACCTACTAGGCTCACCTTACTTACCCCTAGCAGTCCTATGTTACCTACTAGCTTACAGCGTCATCAGCTAACCACACATTGTCACTCTTCAGCATATTGTCTTTATTTGAAGTCAAATCAACCCTCACCTGCAAAACAACACACATGTGGATCACCACACTGGCCTTGACTCCTACACCCTTAATGAGCCCCATTCTGGACAATTGATCACTAGAGTACATGCTTATTATATGTGTGCTGCTCCTAGTGACCAAGAGTAAGCCCCAATGAGGACAACAACCCGAAAAAACAAAAGCCTAATTACAAAATTCCATGGGTTGTTGTCCTGTTTATGATAGTTTTGCACCAAAGTATGAGGAATAAGAATGAAAGAACAAGGTGTTTATTGGAGACTGACAAGACTCTTCCAGTACCGCACCAACTGTTCTACCACCTGAATGGCAGCCAGGAAACACAACTGGTTACCTACGGATCTGCAAAGCCAATGATCAAGGATTGGGCAACAAACCCTCACCTAACAAGACACATGATTGACCCCAACACCATAGCTGCTACATAGAGATGCCAAGCCATTCTTGACCCTGTTGTCTAATCCAGTGGAGGGAAATGTCACAGATTGAATGGATTTGACATTAAGTTATCCATCTAGAGATTGAGCAACAGAACAATCGCACAATTGCTTTATTGCACCCTGGTTTTAATAAGGTTAATGACGTTTAAAACGCCTCTAAAAAAGGTGTTTGAAACGCCTTTTGAATGCGCTTAAGACTCAGGCTTTACTTCCAAGGTTAATAATAGAACAACAAAGTTATTGCCACATGCCTCCATAAGGAAAGCCGCGTGAAACTGGTTGTTCTCTTGCACGGGACTTTCTACTGTACCTGCCCATTTCCCTCCATTAGGAAAGTCATTCTTTCTGTGCCTCCCTTCCCCTGGTGGAAATTCCCCCGCCTCCCACTATATAACTGCAACACTATCACAATAAACACTAGTTTTGTCTTTACACCTTTATATTCTTCTGTCCTACTACAGGCTGCCACTATACCATCAACAGGTATAGTAATAAGAATTAGGTCCCTGAATAGCTGTTCATAGAAATTAGCAACCCTTTGCTGCTAGCTTTACGACACATATTCTCATAGGTTGAGAAATGTGAGGATATTTTAGGTAAACATCCAGATTGCATGAAATTTTTATGTCATAAATCATGTGATAGAAATCAAGGATTGATTCCTTAACTGGATGGGTTTTCAGCCAAATATGCTCCACCTGGTATATAAGTGAAAACATATAAACATTAATAAATATGTTAAAGTCAAAATCTGACACTTTCCCTTCATCTTTCTTCTCTATTTATGCCTTCACAATTATTATTTGAAAAAGCCAAGTTTGGGGTTCTTAGGATAGAATCAGCTGCTGCTCCTACTGAGGTTCCCAAAAGGTCCCTAAATGATTCCTGGGAGGACCTAGAGATAGAAAAAACGTTCCCAAAAAAGTCATTGGTTGAAGTCAAGTCTGCTTTTGAAAAACTCTATTTGGAATACTTTGCTAAGGAAGAGACACCCGCTCAAGGAAATCAAGTTTATGTGTGGGATTCGCTGAACCTATTGTTAGGGTTCAACAAGATCTTTCATCAAATGAAAGATGCAGCTGACAGAGAAATTGAAGGTCTCAAACTTTGTGAAAAAAAGAGTGTGGAAATTATTACAAGATGGAGGAAGGATAATAAGGTGTTAAACCAGAAAATTGCCTCTCTGAAAACAAAGCTTGCCAAAGCTTTGTTGCAAGAGGGGTCCAGCAATAAGAGTCTCAACAAAAAAAAGTATGGTAAGTCATATTGGATGGTCCTGGATCCATTACAAACTCTCACTCTCAAAAGACATGATTATTGCCATCTTAGCTAAATAAAGAAATTGCTATGAGATTTTGGTTCTCAAACATTTTACTTTACTTCATCCTTGTTCTTATACACTTTCAAATACCTACAACCCAGCCTACACTTGGGGAAGACATCAATTCTGTCCAATACACTGAAGAAGGGTACCAGACTACTTTCACTCACCTGGAGTACCCCATGGTCTTGTTCATTTTACAGAATATCCTCTGAATCCTAACCACAAGCAGTGAACACTCAGACTTTATTTGATATGTACATCCTGAAAGCTCAAAGAACCTTACAATACCATAAGGGACAACCAAGTAGCCACCCTCAACCCACTTATCTTCCAAGGTAAATACAGCAACCCTATTGCCTACTTAGTTCCTATGGAACTTCTACACACACCAAAGCCAACTGCACCCTATTCTGCCGAGACTGTCTCACCTGGTCAAGGAAATTAGCTTCTGGGAGTGCTATATCTTGCACTCACAGAATTTCTTGATTTCACCTTGCCAACTTCTGGTCCCTGGTCTGTAGCAGATAAGGTGCTATCATATCTGGTTAAGTTAGGCCTTTATCTGGTGGGCCATGCCTTTGCCTGTCACCATCACTCATGCTGACAGAACCACCAAGGAATCATGGTATCCTGATATGAACTAGCCCTCTATACTTACAACAAATTTTATAATAATACTATATTGTCATGAACCATGGAGTAAATTCTGATTGCTTTATACTGGAAACTCGGTTGCAACAGTAGGATAATAAAGTTTAGTTGTATTGATCCATCTTAGTTTAATTAATTTAATGGGAAATTAGTGGGCCCACAGTTTGAAATTCAAACTTTAATCTTTTGGTGTTATATATTGTTAGAGTATAACCTACTCTTTATCTTACTGAGCATGGGTCATAATTGAATGCTGATTTTCCTTGATGTGAGTTTATTGCTTTCCTTTATATATCTCTTTGTGCGGATCTTGATGATAATTGCTTTTTAAACTACCTCAGCAGAATTTGGATATTAAACATTTTGTCTAAGTTCCAGCCTCGTTTTTGGTACCCACTTTAATTCCGACACCGTTTTTTCTAGGAGCAGAAATATGACAATATGAGATCATTTTCTGCATTTGAAATCAAAATTTATTAAAGATTCTGTAAAGGATATCATAATGTTAGATTTCTGTTCCTAGAAAAAACGGTGTCAGATTTGAAGTGGGTATCTCGTTTTTTAGCAGTCTCATTTTTAAAAACGATGGTCAATGAAAACTGGACTTAAAACTTTCATATTTGGCTAGCTGTGATCCAATCTTATGCAGATTCACTAAAGTGCTGAGCTATTAGACTTGGAAGCTCCAAGCAGCTAAATTCTCTTCCAATTCAGCTACACTTTAAATAGTTGGACAAGAGCTTAAAACATTCTCAGTATTATTTGACCCCTAGCATACTAGTGAAAGAATATTAAATTATAAATATGGATGTCGAAGATATTGCCCAGCAAATTAAATCTGCACAGCTTGATACTACAAAAGATGATTCTAAAGTTGAACTTGCATTAGTTACAAAAAAGGGTACAGCTTTCTTAAAGTGCTTTTCTAATTAGCTTCAAAGAACTATCTACTAAGACCCCAAGTAGACGGCTTGTCAATCAGATCCCTGATGAAATTTTAAATAATGAGCTTCTTAATTTGGCCATGAAACAGGTGATTTAGCTTCAATGTAAATCTAACTCCTGGAAAAGCTCCCTTCAAACTATAATTTTGAAATTCATAAAACGATCTGGCAGATCAAACGGGCTAATGCTAAGAAGGGTAACCTCGAATACCAAATTTTTAAGTAATAATAGTTCAAAAGTTGCCCTACAATTTCCTGAGGGTATATTGATGTTTTCTTGTACGATCTCGGATATTTTGGAGAGGTAATTTATGCTGATTATAGATCTAACCATGCAAGATTTTGTGAGGTCACAACCTTGATCATGGGAGATGTTACCTATGGCGCTTGTTGTGTCGATGACTATACAGCTAAAGCTCTAGGATGTGACTTTCTTGTACATTATGGACATAGTTGCCTAGGTAAATCTATTGTAGAAAAGATTCTGAACTTTTCAAGTGCCAGTAGACATAACGACTATAAAAACAATGTATGTCTTTGTTGACATAGGAATAGATGTACAGCATTTCATAGAAACCGTCAAATTCAATTTCTCGGCGGGAACAAAAATAGCCCTAGTGGGAACAATTCAATTCGGCACAGCTATCCAGGTTTTTCTAGTTCTAGCTTTTTATTAATCACTCTGTTAAGACGGCAACCCAAATTTTGTCAACAGAATATACTGTACTTGTCCCTCAAAGCAAGCCCCTGAGTCCTGGAGAGATTTTAGGTTGTACAGCACCTCAACTTAAAGAGCAAGATGCCCTCATGTAATCAACTCCTCGTATTCAGACTAAGTTTCAATAGATATCTTGGCGACGGTCGCTTTCATCTTGAGGCGGCTATGATAGCCAATCCAGAGCTTGCTGCATATAGATACGACCCTTATTCCAAGAAGTTTACAAGGGAACATTACGATCATCAAGAGATGCACTCTGTGCGGAAGCATGCTATTCAAACAGCAAAGAGTGCCAAGCATTTCGGGTTGATTTTAGGTACTCTTGGACGACAAGGAAGTCCAGTTATTCTAAAGGTATGTGTTATTTCATTACTCATTCACAAGGCTTTTACGGTTTCCAAACAATGACATCCTTTAATTCGGGACATAACCATTTGTATTACTTTAGACGCTACAGAAAAAACTTGAAGATCGTGGTCTCACTTACACAACTGTGCTCATGTCAGAAATTTTTCCCAGCAAGCTGAGTGAATTTAAGGAAATCGATGCGTAAATCACTAGCTTATGACCTTGGCTAACTTTGAAGGTGGATTCAAGTGGCTTGCCCGAGGCTCTCTATTGACTGGGGATATGCTTTCACAAGGCCTCTTCTAACTCCATATGAGTTAGCTGTGGCTATTGAAAGTATTGATTATAAAGAAACCTACCCCATGGATTTTTACGCCAACGATTCGCTTGGGCCTTGGACAGTCAACCATGGCAAAAACGTTCGGAAATCCAACCGCTCTAGGCCTGCCACAACGCCTAAGCCTTGTTGTGATGTGCCGTGTGCAAAGTCATGATATTTAAAGCATGGAGTTAAATATATCTGGATTTTTAATTCGCATCATTCTTGGGGCCAATCTATCTCGACTTTTGCCACTCATGTTTGAGAAAAACTCTGAGCTATACTCGCTGCATCTGAGCTAAAATAGTAGAGTATATTTGTCAGCATATTCAGGCTTTGTAGGTACCCTAGTTTAAGTAAATGACTTGCCTCTTCTCTAGAATAATTTCACCCTTGATTTGCTTGCAACCACTGACCCTTGAAATCAACATTTATAAATGAATTGATTTCCCTGGTGAGGCATGAGTTTGAATGAATGTTACAGAAACATAGGGCTGCACCTTTGAAAAGATGTTAAGCTTAAATAAACTTTTGAGTTAAGCTAGTTGGCAGATATGATTAAATGATTGTACCTTGTGGCTGAGATAAACCTTTTAAGTCAAACGTTTTAGTATAAATTTCTAGCAAGTGTCAAGTATATACACCTCGGAAGTATATGAAACAAAATAAAGGGGAAAATTAAGAAGAGAATGATAATTTATTTGTTATGAAAGAAGAATGCTGTGGTATCATGGCAAGCCACATGCTGTCCATATGTTGCAACTGAACTAATAGTAGTTCAGTATTTGATTGGGGAAGACAACAGTCTAATAGAAAGGACAAGAATGAGAAGAATAAGATAAGGTTTATTAGTTGATATCATGACTAATATACTATATGGGGACAGCCACAAGGTCACCAGGGGGTGGCACGGTGGTGGGTTCTGTGTAAGGTTTAAAGCTGAGGAATAACTTGTATGGGGATCAGTGATGTCAAATTGGTAGCACTCCTAATTAGGAGATAGTGCCCACAATTTGACATTGCCATCATATTGATCCATGTCATTAAATACGTCATGGGGCAACTCATTGAGTGCCCCCTGTGTATTGCAAGATACATTGGCAGGCAAGAGGGGAATCTTGGTTGCAACTAATCAAATTTCAAATCACAAATGAATTCACTAGTTAACTCAAATAATAAATTGCAGGAACTGGAATCAACTTTGAATACATGTTAAGCACACTAGGAAACACTACCCCAAATTGAAAAGCTCCACTATGACTAAAATCAAATAAGAAAGGAATCTCAATAACCATGTTTAGACGTAAAACTTAACTAAAATGTAAAATTGCCTAAACCCGGAAATGATACAATATCATACACTTCAAATAACAGATATAGAAATTATGTTACCATTCAAAGATAAATCAAGAGAAAACAACAGCCCAAAATTAAACCTAAAATCTAAATAAAACACATATTTAATCTAATATGTATTTTTTATTTTACTTTTATGGACAACCTATCACATTTTCAACCAGCTCCTGCACCAGCCTGCGGGGCAGCCCATCCACAAGGGCGCCCCAGAGGATCCAAGAATAGACTTAGGACACAACTCAAGGATATCAATGCCAATATACAGGCCTCCCATGGCGTCAGCGCCAGCCAACCACCTTCTGCGTCACAAGCCAAAAACAGCAGCTTGAATCCCAGACAGAAGCCACTCTCAAGGCCTGCCATCAAAGTCTCCCATACCAAGGCTGTTGGGAACAACAAGGGTACATACACCTCAACTTTTTACCCTGCTGTAACACGGCACCACACTCTTGATCCAAGAGTTGCCACTTCCTGCCCCTGCGTCTTTGACACCTCCTATAAGCCATTGGCCACAACTGAGGAGCCATCTGTGCCTGTTGTGCATTCAAAAATTAATGGCGCCACCATGAGCAAGAATGATCCCACCTTTTAAACAAAGGGCCCCAACCTGTGTGTTGAGCCCAATAGCTTGGATGCTGTGGTACCTATCAAGGGCAGAAGTCAGTTGTCAAATAATGATTGTAAAGCTCACCTCAACTGCCTAAACCAAGGGATGACAGTTTGGGATATTGTGTCCCAATTTGGTGTCACAGCCAGATATGTTGACAGCCTCAACACCAAATACAGTGGCACCAGTAAAATTGCCAAAATCCCAAAGGCAAAACAGTAGCCAAAACTCCTACAGCCTATGCATATTGATGCAATCAAGCAGTGGGTGACCAAGAATTGTCACCTGGATTCACTTGCTGTCCAATCAATGCTGGCCACAGAGTTTGGGCTTTCTGTTTCTAAAACACTTGTCTACAAAACTATGGTCAATCTTGGCTTCTTGTGGAAAGTACTGGGGATTTCTCTATACAATAGAAACGGCAAGAAGATAATTGAGGATTGCCGCATTTATGCCAAGACTTATCTGGCCCTAAAAGAGACTGGGAATGCCCTGTTCTTCTATAGTGAAAAATTGTTATTTTTCTTCTCACTCAGTTCTAGGCATGGGTGGGTTGAGAAGGGGTCCAAGAATGGTGTAGCATGTTGTAAAACTGTCTGTTCCCAGGCCTATTGAATGATAGCACTTCTTGGTCCCTGTGGTTTAGACTAGTATCAGATTATCAAGGGTTCCCACAACAGCAGGACATTTCTTGATTTTCTCTGAACTGTTAAGAAGTACCTTTGGATTAATTATTGTGCCACAACCAACATTTTTTACTCAATAATTTTGTGCTCCACAAAGTGGATTTGATTGTGTCTAAGTTCCATCCCATTGATAAAAACAGCCACACCTCCTGCCACCGCCTTGCTGACTGTCCAATGGGACTCCTCTTCCTCCCGCCCTATTCCCTATTCCCCATTTCTGAATCCAATTAAGGAGATGTTTGGTTGGATCAATAATAAGGTGAAGAAAGGCCTCCCACAGGACACCAAAGATCTCTTCAATATTCTCAAAATCAGTCAATTCTTGATGTCACCCAATGTGGTGGCAGCTTTTTAAGAGCACTCTGAGTCCTTCCTCCCTAAAGCCCTTGCTTCCCAGCCAATCAGATAAAAGGGTGTTCCAGGCTATAATTGTTTTTATTTTTATTTATTTTGTTTTTAATTGGGCTTAAAAATATTATTTTATGTTATAATGACTTGAATTTAGTATATATTACATATATTAAATACTTCAGATGTGAGTTAGATATAAATATAATAAAAAGAGAGACAAGTTTTATTATAATGTACCAAGTATTTTATTGACTGTAGAGCTAACAAATAAATAAATTAAATAAGATATAATTATATTACTTTTATTCACGTAAAGGTGAAACTTTTTGGCATGATGGCTATAAATTTTAAAAACCACAAATCTGAACCCATGAGCCATCAACCAATCTATCTTGATTTAGTACCGCCACAGCCACTTGATACAAACACCAATGATGTTCATCTATTTTTCATTAATTATTAACTGTGGTGTATGTTAAGATTGGCTCAAGATATTCAGCAAATCATATTCAAAAAGAAAAAATTCAGATTCCACACAAGCCAATATTTGAAACATAATAAGGTAGTCAGTACACATTGAGTAAATTAATTTCACAATCATTTAAACAGCTAAATTCTGAACCAGGAGTTTGTGTAATCAACTAAATAAACAACTTTAAAATATATAATTAAAATAAAGAGTGTTTGTGTTTATGTGAATATTGTTTTTATTATTATCTAATTATTTTTATACTACTATACAGTAGTTTTCAAACCTGTTGAAAATAGGATATGTCTTTGTTTGCAAATTGGCACGCCAACTTGTGATTAATCTAGATCCAGAGACCCTAGTGGTTTGGTGCTAGATTGACCACAATTTGGCATGCCAATTTTCAAACAAAGAGATCTCCTATTTTCAACAGACTTATTTCATTAAGTTAAACTGTGTACAATAACTGAGGTGTGTCTGATCTGAGCCAAGCACAAAGACATCACATGTACACCCATTCTGATTGGCTCTGTTGTTGAGATGCGTCCATTTTTTATAAAAATAGAATAAAATAAAATTAAAACAGTTTATATATAATTTTTTATTTTAACTTTTATATCTTCATATATAGTAGCCTAAAGGCTTGTAGTCACTACTGTTTATTTTGAATTGGATTTCTATCTTTCTATATTAATTATTTTTGGTTGTAATGTGTACTGTTGATCATGAGTTTGGATAAATTTGATATTTTTATTAGTTTTATTCCCAAACCAGACACTCAGAATATTTATTTCCTTTTCATATTATATATTGCACTCTTAATTAGGACAAGTTGGTAACATTATTATAGATTAACTCATTCTTTTGATATTTGATATTTGTGTTGTCTGTTTCAGTTGCTATTGAGGCTTGTTGTTGGATCAAGTTTGTAAATTTTGTGACTGAGTTTCATGTGTTCATAAAAAACATAGTAAACATAGTAGATGTTTTCTGTGACTGAAACTCATATGTTCTAGTGTTTGATACACTTGTTGTTAAATTGTTAAGCATTTGTCCCCAATTTGAATAGGTTGTTGTATGACTGGACATTTTTTGCCAAATAGTGCACATTTTCTGTGAAACTAACTTCTATTTAGATCTATCAAGTTGAAATTTATTTTGTGACTGAATTCATGTGTTCTAAACTGACTAATATATGTTTATCTCAACAGGCTCAAAAAATACTGTACTAATTTAAAATATAAAACTAAAAATAAATTGCAAGAGAAGAATTTTTATTAAGGGAAAGCAAATATGCAAGGAGGATGGTGTTATTCTGGGTAATTAAACCCTGAAATTGTATTTTATGCTATTGCTTATACTTGGGACCATGTATTATTCTGTACATGGTGGATGATTCTTGCACCAATTGCTAATGGGGTGGCACTCTGCACCCCAGTGGTGACAGCACAGCGTATAAAAGGTAATTGTGAAAGGGAGTTTACAAGGAGGTTTTTTCTGGAGGTGCTTAATAAATGTAGAAAAAAGCTACTGTGAAACAGTCATAGAGGATGTGTTTCACAGTCTCATATCTCTGCAGCGTCTTCATCTTGTCTAATGCCAGCTGGCAGGCATCCATTTGAAGGGGGATGTCTTCTAACCTCTTAGCACTTGATTTCAAAATACAGTGAATGATCATTCCAAGGTAGATGTCCAAGTGGATTTTATGGGATGTGTAAAGCTCTGAAAACAGGCAGAAAGTTATATATAGATATTAATCTAGTTATATAGGAAGTATTTGAAATTTTGAATTGCAATCTATCTGGGGCTTTGCTAGGATTGACCCCCATGCTTCCACAAATGATAATAATAAAGTTTTCATTTTTTTGACCAGTATTGCATCTCCTATTTTATTAGATATTGATTTGATCAATACATTAAAGACTGCTACTTTTATATATTCATTTGGTATTTGAAATTGACTTTTTTCAAGTTTAATTCATATGAGTTCATGCTGGTAAATTGAAATCTTTTAATATATTCATAAATATATTCATCACAATTCATTTAAAAGTTCATTGATAATTCATTCATTTGATGAAAATTTATATTTTCTCCTATTTTATAAGCTTTCCTAACCCAAGTTGAACACCCTGCAGGTGCTTGATATTCTCTTTATAAAGTTTCCTTGTTTGCATTTTTGTTCATATTCATTTGAATTATTCTTTGAACTTCTGTGGGGCTTCTATGAATGATGGGGGTTATCAATGGTTGATAACTTCCATATACACCACTTGGTGTATAGGCCATCACTTCAACAGCTTCATCACCATTCATTGATGTAACTAAAAAGAGTAAGCAAAAGATACATAGGCTTAATAACTCTTTTCCCTGAGGCCCCTTCAGCTACAGGCACCCCTTTGGCAAACTTCATGAGTGTTGGATGCTCTTCAATGATCTTCCTTGCTTTGATTTCCTTTGCTGTATTACAATTCCTTATTTCCTTTGGGTTCCTTCACTTGATAAAGTTTTTTTCATTATTGAAGTGTTTCTGCTTCTTGATCTTTCTTCTTCATTTCCTTTGTTAATTTCTGTTTCTATTTCAATGTTTTCATTATTTTGAATTCCTTCATTTTCATTTCTCTTGTTTCTGTTAATTTCCTTTGATGGTTTTTTCCCTTCTATCAATTCAATCATATGATTATTTCCACTGGCACTTTGCCAGAACTCAAACAAGTTATAAATTGCATCTTTAAAATTCAAACTTGATAAAACTGCTCCCTGAAGAATGAGTAAAATTTCTTTATGTTGATCTTGAATAATTGTTCCCAAGTTATTTTTTGCAACTTCATTTCCTTATATTATTGTCCTTCCCTTGCTCCCCAATTGACTTGTTACTCTTTTTTCTAATGTTCCTTTTAATTTCAGCAACCTTCTGTAAGTGTGCTTCTAATTTGTATAAAAATGAAGTAATATTGGACATGTGGTTTGAATTACATCACAAATATAGGTTTTTATATCACTATCATCAACACATAATAAGGTTAATGTAAACTAAGAACCTAAATGTAAAAATGTGGGATTGTCAAATCCTTGGTCCAAATTTCAAACCACATTTATGGGCAACTCAGCTGATTGAAAAATAAAATATTTAATAAAATCAACCATTTAATTTAACTTTTTGATTTATTTAAATTGGCAAGTTTGAATCCCTTGAGCAGATAACTCAGCTAACTAAAGACAAAACACAACAAGAAAATGAAGGATACATGAAGCAGAAATGCAGGATTCTAATGTATGATTTGGTATTTCCTGTAAGTCTAACAAATCATAGACAACATGGAAAAATTAACAAATCTGAAATTGCAGGATTGTCAAATCCAAGAACCAAATTTCAAATCAAAAATGAGGTGAATTTGAAATAAATATAACTTATGGGCATCTCAAACAGGAAGTTAAAGTATCTAGAGTGGATTTGTGCTAATTCTTTTAGGAATCATAGACATTCTCAAAAATCACCCTATTTCATTTTAGGACAACTAAAATTTAGATGCTTGATTATGGTAGATTTTAAAAAACACTAATAATAAAATAGAATTGTATATTACAATCTATTTTTATCAATTTGTCTTTTCCTTGGTGTGTTTATAGTTTATTTGCTATTGATAATGTACTTTCATTTAATTAGATAGTTTCACCTCCGGTCTCCTTGGCAATGGGAAATCAAGTTACCTCCCTGAGGCCAGCTGTGGTTGTGGAGGCAACTTGATTTCCTATTGCCAAGGCAACTGGAGGTGAAACTATCCAATTAAATGAAAGTAAATTATCAACAGCAAATGAACTATAAACACACAAAGTAAAAGACAATTTGATAAAAATAGATTGTAATATATACTTCTATTTTATTATTAGCGTTTTCTAAAATCTACTGTAATCAAGTATCCTTAATAGCAATACATTAACACATTTTGTAGTAAGCTGATGGTTTATCTTTCCCACTCTCCTTCCTTCCTTAAAAGAATTTTTTGGCCACCAGCATAGCTAGGGGCCAAAAAACTTTTTAAAAATTCTGTGTCATTAGGAGGATGGCTCATAAATCATTATATGGTTTTGTGGTTGCTATATTAGTGATTTGGAGTGCAGAGTATTGCATTATTTCCAGTTTAGACAGTTTTACATTTCACTTAACTTCATGTCTAAACATGGTTATTGAGATTGAATTTTTCATTTGATTTTATCCAGAGTGGAGCTTCTTGATTTGGACTTATTTGTCCTAGTTTCTTACTGTACATTCAATTTTGATCCCAAATACCACAAAATCTATTTGAGTTTACTAGTGGTATTCATTTATAATTTGAAACTTGGCTCATGGATTTGAAAATCCTGCAATTCCAAAAAACATAGTAAACTTAATGAAAATGGTTGATGGATTTGAACACTTCAAATCTGATTCCAGTTAATTCATTTTGTCTATTTGAAATATGCAGCTCAACTTGATATTTGCAAAGTGTTTATGAGTTCTTTCATTTTTAAATATTCAAATAAAAATACAAATAATTCAATTTAATTAAAAAAGCCCATCCCACAAAAGTGATTCAAAATTTGGACCAAGGATTTGACAATCCTGCATTTTATGTTTAGGTTCTGAATTTACAGTATAGATAATGAATACTTTTTATTAACAATTATTGCAAGTACTACAAATAACTTGCAATTATACAAGAAGAAGCATCACATAGAATAGAATATACCAAAATTGCACTAAACTAGCCATCTTATTTAGTACATGTAGATTATTTTCCAGTATGTAACTTTTTTATTTAAAAAAATAATATTTTATTAATATCTCACATTGAATTGTGAATACTTTATTCTATGCTAACCATACTGGGTCTTATTGCTAACCACATTATTTACAAATTATGAGCATATCCCAATGCATTTTGTTTAATAAAATTAGTTGTTAACATGGTATTTTTATCCTGATTTTATAACTGAGCTGTGTCTATATTAGGGTGACATTAACCCTTATTAAAAATACTGTAGATTCAGAACCTGTTAGGAAAAATGCAGGAATGTCAAATTCTTTTGCATAAACTCACCAACTTACTGGAATATTTTTCATCCTTTTATATAAAAAAGTAAGTTGTTCTAGGATAAAAATTACTATATTAAGTTGGTGAGTTTATGCAAAAGTATTTGAGAATACCGTACTTTTACCTTTAGGTTCTGAATTTAAAGTATTGATACAGATTGTATTTTACTGTCAGAGATCCTGTCTTGGGTGGCTGACCTGTTGCTTTCAGGGGTGACTTGGGCCAGATTTTTTTGCAGATAAAGCCCACCACAAGAGAGGAGCTAACTTAAAAAGGTAGGAGAAGGTCTTCCTCACCCAGGACCATGGGCCGGCAGCCGGGATTATAGTGTCAATCACCCCTGTGAGGGTGATGTACACAATCCCAAACAGCTTGCCAGTGTGGTCAGTTGGAAGGTCAGGTGAGGAGGCAGGCATAGGTTTGGGGGTCATGGGTAATTTCATGAAGATGTTGTAGGAATGAAGCTAGTTGAACTTCCCTCTAAACAATTTGGGTGTTGAAAATATCCACGGGCCTTGACAGTTGTATCTAACTGCAGATTGTATGTGAGCCAAAGGATCTAGTTCAAGTATCTTTTCTGGGGTGTAGTCCTTATATTCAGGTTTCAAAGGGTATTCTGTGAAGCAGACAGGCCAAAAGAAGCACCTGGAGACAGGAATCTGCAGGCAGAGGGGCAAGAGGGCCGGGAGATCTTGTAATGATTTGATAGATGGCATATACAAAATAAGGAAATAGCTGTATAAGCCAAAATAACATAACCTTTATTCAAAAATGGTGATAAGTTTGGAGCGCAGGGTCCTTTGGTCTATATAGCACCCCACTCCCAAACTTAATATTTTCCTTGGGGACTTCTTCAGGGCATTGGGAAAGGCGGGCCTGGGGGTTCTGGGTGCTCTGGTTCAAAGGTAGCAAAATGGTACCCAGGCCAGGAGTTCTTTCATTGGTCAGAGATCTCAAATTGATTACTTGATTATCTTGCTCTAGAGCTGTGGTAATGGGGTCAGGCTGCGGGCCTGTGCCTCCTTCTTTGGGATGGATCTTGATTAGCCACCAGTGTAGACTTCAAGCTCGTGAAGCTAATAGTTGAAATTCCATTGCCTACATTAGGCACCTTGATTACTCCTCCATTTGGTGCACTGATTCCTTTAGTTTGTCTTGCTTTACCATTTGGGCCATCATTCTTGGCTTCAGCTTGTGGGGGCTTGACCTCAGAAAAACACAGGCAGGCGGCCCCTTGGTCCATAAGGCCAGCAGCTTGTGGGGATTCAGGGTTCAAATCCCACTCTTGGGCCTGGGTTCCCAAGTGGAAAGAATTGTCAATCCTGCCATTTAAAACTTGTATACTTATCCATTGATGATGATTATGGTTAATTAAAGCCAGAATTTTTATTAATAATAGTACGCTGGGTTAATCAATCACTGTTAATGACCATTAATTGGCTGGTTTTTTGCTGTGGAAATTGTGTATTTTCTGATATTTATGTGCTTATATCTGATTTTTTGGTTCCCATTTTATTACACAGGCAATAGGAAACAAGGTTGTCAGCCCAACAACAGCCAGTCTTGATGTGGCTATCAAAAATGACATTTCAATAATTGTATTGAAAACCCTGGAATCAAACCCTGACCCTCTGGAGATGACTTGCACCAACCAGGATGGACAGAGACCTGTCAGTCTGCTGGATATCAAGACTGAAATTTCAATACTTGTACTGAAAAGCCTGGGATCAAACCCTGTCCCCCTGAAGATGAATTGTGTCAATCAGGATGGAAGGAGACCCACCAGCCTGTTGAGTCACAAACTCAAGTTGTTGAATTACTTGCAACCCATCAGCTTGTTAAGAGAGATTCCCTGAATGGTCACCAAATTGCCGCCAACCTTGTGCCACTGAGGACCTAGACCTATGAGGAGGTTGTGGCTTGACTAAAGGAGGTTAAGACAAGGCCTAATACTGGCCCTTCCAGTGAGTACTACCTGCCACCAGTCCCCTGTCCAGAATTGGCAACACAATTGGCTGACTCAGGTGATGTAGTGAACAGAAGCGGTGGAACAAAGCATCACTACTTTTGTTCACCAGAGCTGGTCCAACCAGGATCTGCCGCCTTCAAAACCATAAGCCAAGATCCACACCCTGCCAGTGATTTGTCCACAGGCCTGAAGTCTGCAAAAAGCAAAGAAGCAAAATCACATGGCATAAGAACCCCAGCGGTATGGGGATGACTATAGCATCATTTTTAATAATAAAAATTTATGACCTCTGGTTCCAGCAAATTTTACCCTTTTTAGTTTTAGTGATATTCTACCTCAACTATAGTCAAGTATACAACAAGGCACCCACCTGCTCTAGTGACCAACCTGCCGGCCCATTACTGGTGTTATACTGTCCCCCTGGAGCACCCTTCAGACCAGTGCATTTCACTAACAACCCCCCAAACCCTGACTACTACAAGTTTAACTTAGAGAACATACTAATTAATAAACCCTTGGAAAGGACTAGAGAGACCAAAACAATAGGCTGTGAAGGAAAGTGATATGTGAGGCCACCAAGATTGTTCAAAGACAAGTACAATTATCTGCTCACCTACCTGGTTTCTATGACTCCACCTCTGACCCCACAACCTGACCGCCCAACAGAACCTGCTGCTGCCAAGACCACCTCCACCCAGCTATTTGGAGTACTCTACATTACTCTTACAGGCTTGGTGGACTTCATAGTGCCCAACTCTGGCCCTTGGTCCTTACTCATGTGGTCTCTATCTTACATTATCAAGTTGGCACCCATCCTATGGTGGGCATTACCCACTGGCGCAGTGGTACCCTGTCCCAAGTCACCCAATGCCTCTACCTACGCCTGGCTTCCTGACAGTGGCAACCTGATTTCATATTCCTGTGTGATAGGTTAGGAAGCCAAGAAATCAGATACAAACATGTAAATATCAGAAAATGCACAATTGCCACAGCAAAAAAATTGGCCAATTAATGGTCATTAACAATGATTGATTAATCCAGTGTATTATTATTAATCACAAAATCTGGCTTTAATTTTACATAATCATTATCAATGGGTAAATATACAAGCTGTAAAATACAAGCTGTATTAATATTTGTAATAAGTGTCAATGGCATCCCAATATAGACACAGCCCAGTTATGAAATCAAAATGAAAAATACCATGTTAACAATGAATTTTATTAAAAAAATTATTGGGATATGTCCATAATATCTACATAACAAGAGTTAACAGTTAGTTGTAATATTTTAATGTAATATTTACATTTAATGGTACTTAATTTATTATTGCCAATAAAAATATTTGTGCAGATAATTGTACATTTCCACATCAAATATACAATATTTTTTAAAATATGGGGAATGTCAATAATGTAAAAACTATATATTATTAATTATTACTGAAAGAAAGAGTATCAATTTTATTAAGTTTTCAAAAAGAAAGGTTTTATTTTACTCATTAAGGGACAAGTAGGGGAGGGAATGGGCATAATGTATGTTGCCATCATCTGCACCTGTAAAAGGGACAGCATCAGATGTATTGGTGAGGGATTAGGTGATGGCTTGGGGGTCAGGGTTGGAAGGCTGGTGGCTTGGTCTTGATGGGGGAGTTGGAGAGACAGGGATTGTTGAATGGGAAGAAGCAGAAAGAGCTGATTGCTTCAATTGCTCAAATTCTTTTTTGGTCATGTATATGGGCTTGAAAACCCAAATGGATGAGCATGAGGGAGGTGGCAACTGTGGTTAAATTGACTCCCTGGTGATTGACTATTAAGTAAAGTTAGAATTCAGCTCTTTGTCTGCTCAACTACTGAGAGTCAACACTTTTTTAATTGATGATACTTGATATACTGAAAACTTTTATTATAAAAATTAATCTATACAGCTATGGTATAAAAAAGTGACACTGGAAAACCAAAAATGCAATAAAAATATACCTTAGTAATAAGAATAAGGAGAAATGAGCAATTTATTCTCATTTACTATTTAATTTACACTCCTCATCATAAAAATATTTTTTATTGCCATAAGAATTCAAATTACTATGAACAAAAATAAAATAATCACAACAATATAAGACTTACAAAATATAACAAAATATTAAACATTTACTTGACATACTTTCTTATAAGCACAACTGTAAACATCTTATGTTTTACTAGTAAATAAACATAAAATTAAGATGTTTCATTTGCTTTCAACTATAACTATTTATATCAAAATTATCATATATACATAAAAAATTAGTACTATCTAATTAAATTAAAAAATGGAAAACTAAAAAGTAAAAATTAAGGTAGGTCACACTATTTTGAAACAGCACTTCAATTTACCCCACCTCAAATTTAATTTGAGATGGCGTTTTTTGCGTTAGTGATTTTGAATCACAAAAAAATAATTAATAAAATAGTTAAATTTTACCTATACTTTATTAATGCAGCATCTCAAATTCACGCCATCTCAATGCTGCCGCTTTAAGTCAGATTAATTAAATCTTATTTTGCTAACTTTATTTACATACAAAATCACTTAGTGTGGGGCGTGTTTACGCC
This sequence comes from Entomophthora muscae, assembly GCA_014839935.2. NCBI lineage: Eukaryota > Fungi > Entomophthoromycota > Entomophthoromycetes > Entomophthorales > Entomophthoraceae > Entomophthora > Entomophthora muscae. Next base: position 310,532 of record QTSX02005713.1, read on the forward strand.
ATCTCAACTTTACGTCATTTCAAATCACGACATTTATCTTTAAATAGAATTAGCTTATTCCTAAACTAAAATAAAGCCTGTTGTATAGTGCCAGAAGATGTTCATATATTATTAATACAAGACACTTATAATAAGAACAACCTAAAAAGATGCCACTATGATAGTCCCTCTAGTGATTATCATTGCTGGGTAAAAAACCAGTTTTGTTATATGTAATTTATAGCTTTATTATACATGAATACGTTGATAAGGGTTCCCTTAAAAAATATTTTAATAGTGATTTTAATATGGAAGGGGGTTATTAGGCATTTTGATTTACGTCACTTCAAATTCCACCAAGTTTCATATCACCCAATTGATTCAATGCGCACAATGGATAGGGGAAAATAAGGGGAAATTAAATATGACACCAGGCTATGCTATATTGATTCCCTCACCACAATTCTTGATTTCCACTTTTCAAAAGTATAGTTTCACGTCAAAAATCATTATAATAAAAAATGTAAGAAATCATATGAAACTTTGCATATATATATATTTGATCTCCTCTAAACAACTGGGTACTTTTCAACCCCAGTTGTATAAGCTAGTTTTTGAGAAATTCAATTTTTACTCTTTGGCCCAGTTGAGATAACTCCACTGTAAATTTCTTAATTTAATATAAAAAATGGTCAAAAACACTATGTTTTTGAGCTACAGCACCTCAATTACATCACTTCAAAAACACCATTTTGCCTGCAAGTTTTCAGTCAAAACTCAAAGTTTTGCATACTTGTGTTACTAATAAAATTTTATTTTCACAAAACAAAAAACATTGAAATTTGAGATTATATATTTTTAGAGTTTTTCTACAATTATATGTAGAAAATTACTAATTTTTATATTAAAAACATTCTTTTTTTTCTCTTTAAAAACAACCCCCAAATTGCTCATATTTTGATACTAATTCACTTTTAGATGCCTCCCAAGTTCATCAAAAAAACTGCATCCAAGGCCACCAAGGCCTCCAAGTCCAAGATCACTCCTCTAAAGGCCAATAAAGTCAAAACTACCCCTAAAAAGCAGCCTGCTAAGGGTAAAGCTCCCCCAAGACACCCACGCCTTCCCCTTAACCTAAGGAAACAAGCCCAACCCCTCCCCACTCTCCTTTTATTTGCTCCCTTTCAGACCCCCAAGAGAAGTTGTTCAACTTTAACTGCCACTATGATCCCACCTCAGAGCCTGAAGAGGAATGGGAACAGGATCATGAGCCTGGTGCTCCTGCGGATGAGCAAATTGAGCTCTGGGATCTATACACCATGCATAATATATGCAATAAAAATGACACCTTTGCTATGCCCACCACATATCCAGTCAGCTACCCCATCATGACAAAAAAAAAGAGGAGCCTGTTTTGTTTACAAGGGCTACAGCTTCAGCTGTAACAATGAAAAGAAACCAATCTACCAAAATAACTATAAATTTGATAACGTTGGATGCCCTGATAGGCTCACTACATACAGGTTCACTAGATTCAAGGCCCTGACTAGTGGGCATGACTGCGCCAAGCCTTTTGATCCCTTGTACCAACTGATCCACTGGTTTCTTTGCCAGGTCATCTCAACCACCAAAGATCAAACTGACACTGAGGTTGTCAATGATGCCCTCCTCAATTTAAATGACTCCCAACTTGCCACTATTGATGGTGCCTCCAAATTACAGAGATATCTCACTGATCACATATATGCTCTGAGCACCAAAGGCGTCAGTGCTTCATCAATCAAGAAATTGATCCTTACAGAGGAATAAAAACTATCTTGTCATGAGGAGAGATTCCTTCTCTACAACAACGGCCAACATGCGCCTGAGCGCATCATTTGCTTTGCCACCACACAGGATCTGTGTAACCTATTAAAATGCAAGACCTGGCTTGCAGATTGTTGCAACTGAACCAATGAGGATTCAGTATTTGGAATTGGGGAAGACAACAGTCCAATAGAAAGGACATAATAATAAGAATAAGGTATTGTTTATTGTAGAATATTGTGATTAATATACTATATGAGGAAAGCCACAAGGCCACAAGGGGGTGACATAGTGGGAAGTTTCATATAAGGTTTGGAGCCAAGGAATAACTTGTGCGGGAGTCAGCAAGTCAAATTGGCAGCGCTCCTAATTAGGATGAAGTACCCGCCATTTGATATTGCCATCAGATTAGCCCATAATGTTAGATACGTCAAGGGGCGGCTCATTGAGTGCCCCCTGTGTATTGTAAGATACGTTAGCAGGCAAGTCTGGAAACTTGGTTGCAACACCCCCCTGCTTGTTGTCAGACACCAGGACTGGAGTCTGCGGAAGGTCTGAGAAGGTCCGCACAAACAACCTTTGTGAGGGGTTGGTGCGGCAGGGGCGCAAGCAATCATGGTGAAGCTTCTTGGTGTTTCCTTGGGAATCTTCAAGTTGGTAGGTGTGGTTGTTGTAGACAGCAATTATCTTGAAGGGCCCTAGGTGGTTGGGTTCCAACTTGGCCAAATTGGGATTGAGGGTGTAGACAAGGTCACCTACGGCGTATCTAGCTTTGAGGTGCTTGGTCACTCCTGCAATCTGCTTGTGTTCAATTTCCCAGGCTTTGGCACGCCATTGATCCAGGGATGGGGTTGTTACTAGGGGAGGCTTGTCGGGGAACTTGAACCATAGCTTTCCCTGTTCAACCCCCGTCAGACTGTCAGGTGTTCCAAAGGCCAGGGTACTGGGGCTGAATCCCTTGCCCCTATTGATTATTGCTCAAAGGATGAGTAGAGCAGTGGGCAGGTGTTCAGTACATGCAGTGTTGGGGTGTTCTTGTGAGAGCTTAGCAATCAGTTGAACCAGTGAGCCATTTAACTGTTCCATGTGTCCATTGGCTTGAGGATGGTATGGGGTTGTAACTATACATTGGAGTGCGTTCTTGGCGCAGTATGCCTTCATGACATGCCCAACTAGTTTGGGACTGCCATCTGTGATGACACGTTTGTGTCACCCAAAGCGGGCCATAATTTCCTTGCCAATAAAGCAGGTAATAGTGGTGGCAGTGTGGTTGGTTGTTGCCCAGGCCACTGGCCAGCAAGTGAAAAAGTCAATGGTAGTGATAATATACTTCTTCCCTAGTCTGTCTTTGGGGAGTGGCCCCACAATGTCAAGGGCCCACTGCTCGAAGGGTTCCATGGCCTTGATGGGCAGGACAGACTTGGGAGTGCAGGTTTGGACGTGTTTTTTTTGCACAACACACACATTTTGAGGAGGTCCAAGATGTCTTTGTGCCTGCGCAACCACCAAACCTTCTGTTTCATGATCTTGAAGAGGTTACACATCTGATGTGACCCAGGGTTTGGTGGTAGTGCAATATGGTGTCCCCTCGTTGTGTGGTGGGAATGTAAGGTGTCTTTTCACCTGTCTCCACCCGGCGGCAGACATCACCAGCATTGGTGGTGAACTGACTTTTGTTGTCCTTCAACTTGGAGATGGTTACCAAGTTAAGGCCCTTGTAGCAAGTTGCCTCAGGGCAGAGGTAGAGCATGGGCCAATCTGGATACAAACCATTGTCCCCAGTGATGGACACTACATAGAGTCATGAAATGGCGTCAGCTGTGACAAGTTCCTTCCCAGGCTTGTACTCAATGTGTAACTGGTAAGGGGATAGACGCTCCACCCATCCTGCTTGGCGGCGTGTCAAGTGGGACTGCATGTTGAAGTACTGAAGTGACTTGTGGTCCGTCAGAACGCGGGGCGGGAAGGTAGCACCTTCCAGGTAACAGCGCCACTTCTTGACGCAGTGTACAATGGCTGCCAATTCTTTATCATGGATGGGGTAGTGTTGTTCCAAATCAATAAGTTTCCTGGACTCATATGCCACGGGGAGGAAGACGCCATCATCAGTTTCTACCCTTAGCACACCCCCTATGGCTCTGTCTGAGGCATTGGTCTTGAGTTTGTACTGTTGGTTTCAATTGGGGAACTGCAGCACTGATGCTGTTGTGAGCCTTTGCTTCAACGTCTCAAAGGCTCAATCTCTGACGGGGGTCCAATGGAAGCGCTGCTTGGTATTGAGGAGCTCAGTGAGAGGTGCAATTAGTTCCCCACAGTTGGGGATGAACTTGCACACGTAGGCGACCATGCCTAGGAATGTTTGCACTTGGCCCACATTGGTGGGGGGCGGCATGCTGGTGATTGCCTTGGTTTTGGCAGGGTCGGGCTTTATCCCTTAGGCAGAGATGGTGTGCCCAAGGAATAATAGCTCTGACTTGAGGAACTCACATTTAGAGGGTTTAGCTTTTAGCTGGTTTTTCTGAAGGGTGTTGAGGATAGCACAGAGGTGTTGGAGGTGTGTGGTTTGATCTTGACTGAAGACAATAATGTTTTTAAGGTACACAATCACACATTTCCTAATCAGTTCCTCAAATGCTTTGTTCATCAACATGGCAAAGGTAGAGGGAGAGTTGGTCATTCCAAAGTTCATGACACAACACTCAAACAACCTGTAGTGTGTTCAGAAGGCAGTTTTTGCCTCATCCCCTGGTGCAATGCGGACCTGGTTGTATCCTGAAGTGAGATCAATCTTGCTAAAGACCTTCACACCTGCAAGTGTATCAAAAAGGTTGTCAATCAGCGGCAGGGGTTACTTGTTCTTAACTGTCACCTCATTTAGGGCGCGGTAGTCTGTGACCAGGCAAAGGGACCCGTCCTTCTTGGCTACAAAGAAGACCGCCACCCTGTATGGAAAGAGTGAGGGGCAAATGAAGCCCTTATCAAGCGCGTCCCCAAGGTGCTGGCAGAGAGTTTCATCTTCCTTTGGTGTGAGACAATATAATGGTCGTGCTTTAGGTAATGATCCTTGAAGTTTTACAGTGTGCTGGATCTCCTGGGGAGGAGGTAGTTGTTCAAGTGTCTCACTGAATACATCCTTGTACTCCTCAAGGAGTGCCGCAAGCGCTGGTGATGATGAAGATGTCAAGGGAGGGACCGCTGGTGGATTGGCACAGATAACTTTGACTGAGCATTGGTTGAAATATAGTTTTCCCCCCTTGAAATCATATGAGCCTGTCTCTGTTATCCTGACAAAAACAGTATCATGGAGTAACTTGCTCATTTCCACAGGGTAAATCTGGAACCCCACCCCATTTCTGTTGAGGGTGATGACAGAGGTATCCCAATCAATATAGGGGCAGTTGTGCCAAAGCCAGTCAAGACCAGCAATTATGTTGTGGCTAAGCCCTGCCATGATTGGCCCATAGAGCTTAACCTGGATGTTCCCCATTCTCACAGAGAAGGGTACCGTCTTGTGGGTGATGGCCACTCTGCAGGAGTCAGCTACTTGTACGGCTTTGAATCTGCTGGGTTCTTGGTCTAATTGTTAAGAGTCAGCAAACGCCTGGTCCACCATAGTGTGGTTGGCCCCGGCATCTACTAATAATTTATGGGTGTTCCTACGGAAACAGAAGGGATAGGACAAGTGTGTTACTTTATTTGAGGAATGGTTTGCTTGCAATACGGGGTCCTCACTGTGGACTTGAAAGACGTCCAGGGTTTCAACTTTGTGAATGTTGTAGTCACAAGGATTTTTTGCAAGCAGGAATTGAGAGGATGGGTCAGATGGGGTTGTAAAGCCTCTTGTTGCTACAACCCCCAGGCTTTTTCCTGATCCTCAATCTGCACTAGCTGAAGTTCCCCCTCACAGGGGCATTTAGTCCCATTATCCTGCTGATGTGGTTGGCAGCAGCCTACTTGATTGTGGACATTGCCAGGTGTTATATGTGGTTGGGCTGGAGCTTCACTGGCAAGGCAGAAGCCCATTGATGTCTGATTGTTAGCCTCCACAATGGCTTTATAGCAGTCATCAATGGAGGTACAGGAACCTAGGGGGACCCACTTGCAGATATGGGGTTTTAATCCATTGACAATGAGAGTGAGTAACATTGCATTTCCATTGGTCACGGCCTCAGGGGCGTCAGCAAGAGCTTGTTGCCAGGTGGCAAGGTACTCAGGAACAGAACCAGTTTTCTTGATTGCTAGAAGAGGAGTTCCCACAACAATGGGGGAGAAGGTTTCACTGTAACGGGACTTGGCGGCATCTTGGAATGCCGCCCAGGTAATGTCAAGTTCCAGGTGGGCCCCATGAGGCAACCAGACGCAGTGGCAACCCACATGGGCTCAGGAACCTGGCAGATGCAAAGGCGGGTTTCCGTAAACCGGAGCCAACTGACAATGTTGGCCCCCTCAATGCCACTAGCAAAGTATTCTAGCTGAAGGTTGAGCGTGCATTGGGACAGGTCTGACTGGGGCGGGGTGACGCTGGCGTCATGCTGCCCAAGGTGGAGCCAATTGTACACGCTGGTGAGAACTAACTGGTCTTGATAAATGATGTACCCGTTGGGAATGTCCCCCTTGGGGATTGGCAGGAAGGTCTCTTGTTGGGGAGCAGCCATACGGCCCGTACTCTGTCCTTTCTTGGGGTTTTTGTTTTAGGTAGGTCAATAACCTACTGCTGCTACCACTGTTGCAACTAAACCAATGAGGATTCAGTATTTGTAATTGGGGGAGACAACAGTCTAATAGAAAGGACATAATAATAAGAATAAGGTATTGTTTATTGTAGAATATTGTGATTAATATACTATATGGGGAAAACCACAAAGTCACAAGGGGGTGGCATAGTGGGAAGTTCCATGTAAGGTTTGGAGCCAAGGAGTAACTTGTGCGGTAGTCAGCAAATCAAAATGGCAGCACTCCTAATTAGGATGAAGTACCCGCCATTTGATATTGCCATCAGATTAGCCCATAATGTTAGATACATCAAGGGGCAGCTCATTGAGCGCCCCCTGTGTATTGTAAGATACATTAGCAGGCAAGTCTGGAAACTTGGTTGCAACAAGATGGAACTTTTTCCACCTGCCCAAATCTATTTAACCAGCTTTAGAACATTCATTGGCAGGTTAAAAATCTGGTTCTTCCCCTGGTCTTCTACTTTCTTCCCAACAAGAAGCAGGAAACTTATGTCCATGTTCTTACAATTTTAAAGGCCAAGTTGGATGAGATCCTCCCAACCATTGAAGAGGAGCCAAAGGAAACCAGAGGGTGCAAGAAGAAGGCCCAGTCACAGGAAGAGGAAGCCATACCAACCAGGAAGAAGCCAGAAAGCCTTCCCTACCACAAATATCTGGTAGTGGATTTTGAACAGGCTCAGGCAAATGCCTTTATAAAAGTCTTCAAGAGCTCCCCCCAGGGATGCTACTTCCACTTCTGACAGGCACTCTGCTTCTGCCTCCAAAAGTGCTCTGATCTTCATGAGCTGGTTAACTCTGAAGGCACTAAAGAAGCCAAGGATGTGTTTAACTTCTTTGCTGCCCTTGCTCTTGTGAGAAAGGAGGAGGCCAATGCTTTTTACGGCGCCCTCCTCCACCATCCTTATATCCTTACCAACCAGGCAGACTTTGCGCCCTTTATTGAGTATTTTGAAACTCAATGGGTTGGTATCTTTCAGGGAGCATGCTGCATCAGAAAAGGCGGTGACTCAATCCAGTGGAACTGCTATAAGCAGGTAAAAGATGGTTTGATCAAGGCCACCTCTTCCCTTGCAGGGTGACATAGCCAATTTGAAACAAGGGTCAGGGTTCATAAGCCCAAATTCAACAAAATAATGGTGCATCTAAAAACCCAGCAGTCCATCTCTGCCTTCCTCTTCAAGACCGGCATGAAGTCCAAGGGCGACCCCCAAAGCAGACTAAGGCAGTTAAAAAGTACACAAATATCAGCAAGGTTGTTCTTACATACTATCCTAAGGATAGAAAGCTTGAGCATCTCCAAGCTATCTCAGTTGCTCTTTCTACCAATGTTTGAGCCCCTTTCTAATAAACACTACTTTGTATTCTCTTTTATTTCTTTTAATTTTATCATTTTTTGACTTTTTTTAGTATTTGGTACAATTCTATGATTATTTTAAAGTATAGTTTATAGTTATAATAGATGAAAATAGTTGTTTTTGGTATATTTTAACTTTTGGGCTTTACGCAACCTTGTTGTTACTAATCGACCCCAATTTTTCATTGCAGATTTGGAATTCTGAGGCTTTTTTAAGCCTAGAAATGCTTTTTTAATTTTTATTTTTGGGAATTTTTTGGTTTTTTGGGGGGTTCAAAAATCTAAAATTTTAAAACTGTTTTTTCTTAGTTGCAATGCTGTAAATTGAAATGGCGTTTTTACTATAAAATTGAGTTAGCAAAAATTGAGATGGTGTAATTCAAAATAGCGTTTTTCAAGATGCTTTTTTCAAAATGGCGTGTCCTACCAAAATTAAAGCTAAAAGGTTAAAAGTTAAAACTAAAAACCATATAAGCAAGTTTACTCCTCCCCCCTTTTTGCCCTTCTTCATTTTGGCCCCTTCCAGGAGGGTAGTTGCAATGAGCTCAAGCTGCTTCTTGATCTCAGAGGCCTTATACTTGTGCATGGCTGCTGTCAAGATTTTTTGTTCTTGAAGAAGAGATATTGTTTTTATTAAAAGGTTTGAACATTATTTCTGTGTTAATAAAGATGAATCTGTATGGAGACAGATGTGCTTCCAATTGGTGTTATGATTAATATGGCAACTGGTGGGCTTCTGTTGTTGCTGGAGCCAAGTAAAGGGAGAGTCCTGTGGTCAAGGGAAGCAACACCAGCTTCTTTGGGCAGAGGTGGTTTGGCAGTATTCTGGAAGTTTCAATAATACAGTCTTATTGGATACTTGACACTACTACTATTTGATGAGTAGTAATGTTGATGACTATTATTTGTCTGCGTTCCAAGCAATCTTGGAAGGGCTTTTTATGGCTTAAAAGTGGTGGCCATACTATTGTCTAGCTGTGGATAACTCTTACTAGCTAGCCTATCATCCCCAAGCTACTAGTTTCAACCCCCAGAGTTGAATTCCTAACCTGAATAAGGTTTTGGGATGAGGTAATATCCTAGGCTACTAATTTCTCCTCTTCAGTTTAGATACCCCTTAACTTAGTTGAGACCAACTAAGTTGACATCCATAGGACAGGGTCCCATCTTGTGCTTAGTCTAATGCACAAAGCGCACAGGCAGTTTTCTGCCCCATTTCTTGGTGAAATAGGATGATTTAATTTCCTGTCTTTATTCTTTCTGGTGGAAGTGTGTCTGTTTTTGGAATCTCAAATGATTAGCACATAATTATAGAAGCTTCTGGATTGATCAATGACCTGTGACTTGGAATGTCTCAGGTATCTTCTGGATTGCAAACTATAATAGTCTTGATATAGTTTCCCTGTATTTTGGAATATATGTCTTGCATCTGGCAGTGGCCCATCTATTGTTGGCTCATGGCTTCAGTGATGAGAATATGGATCAGTCAACCTTGATAGATCAGGATTTCCTGACAGCCGCATTCTGTGTGGACTTGGTGAAAAAGGTTGGCTTTATTGTTGGCTTGGTGGGGAGACGTGATTGGAAGAATCCCAGAGCTTGGAGATGGTCTTATCCTGCTCATATTGAAGAAGGGAAAAGATCTTGTTGAACTTTGGGTGGAGCCCAAAGTTGGCCTTGAGGTGTTTGTGGTACAACTCAAGTGCTGAAGTGGTCTTTGGCTCACCATTCACATCAGCCTGGTACACATTCTAGCTGGTCTTGGCTCTGGGCTTACCTTGTGTTGTGAAGTGATTGGTTAAACTAGCCATCACTGTAACGTAAAATTGATCCATTAAGCTTGGTGAGCAAGAAAGCTATGGTACTTTTGCAATGGATGATAGGTAGTCTTATTGATCAATTAAGTTGCACTTTGGAGTCATATTAACTAATTATCATCCAATCATTAGGTTAATAGTGGTCTAAGTTGACAGAAAAACCTGGTGGTAGAACAGAGGATCCTGATGCTCTGCAGCTCCAATTAATCTCTCAATAACTATATAACTCTCTCCTTGATTTACTAATAAAAGATCAAAATTACATAATATTAAACATTTATTATATGCATTAGGCTGAAGAACTATCTTAGCTTAGTCTTTAATAATAATTAGGTTGTATTTGAGTTAAGCACATTATAGAAAATCATCCCACCATGCCCAAAGATACAACATTTGGTACTCACTCAGCATGCCACGGTCTGATGCTACTTGTTGCCCTGCTGGAGACTCATCTTTTGGTCAGGGAGGAGACAGAGACAACCTTCTCCATGTGTTCCTCTGTCATCTCTAAGACCACCCTGATGGGCTTTTTACATAGATCAATTGCCTTGCTGGTACAAGGGATGGTCTACCTAGCAAATTCATTGTATTTGGTCAATTCATGGATGATGTACAACACCCCCACCAGATAGAAGACCACTCCTCTTTGCACATTGACAATTTAATTCCACTGGAAATGAATGGGAATGTAGAGTCTACCCAGCAGTAGCTGGAGCAGGTCATAGGCAGCATGGACCGTGGTGCTTACCAAAATAGGAAAGTGCACAATAAGCTGGCGGTTCTGCCATCATATGGCACAACAGCAAAAGAGAGATTCCAAAACTTTACAGGGATCACTCCTAACCAGCTTTGGTTACAGATGAAAACAGTTTAGCAAGCAAAGAAGTACATTTATAGCTTTACATACCCCACTATTTGCCACAATTGTATTCACTTGGGCTATCAACTTTCCCTCATCTCACATAAGGAAAACTTGATCAATAATCAGCAAGCATTCCTTCAACGCTTTTACAATGAGCTTTTAAGCTCAATGACCAACATCAGCCATCAGTTAAATGGTTTGGCTGGTCACCAGAAATACACTGCAAATTGGTCTGCACAGCTAAAGGAATGCCTTACTAATTACATGGCCACAATGGTCAGAACTATGCTCAAACACAAAGGACTGGACAACAATTGGCTTGGCACAGTGACCCACCACTTCAAAGGGGAAGAAGCCACTTTCTGCCATCTATGCAGTGAGGTCAAGTTGCTCTGTCATTAAAAAAGAATGATTGAGGAAAGGCCTTCTAGAGAAACTAACAAGGAAGCCACTGCCATTGTCCAACGGGACATGGAAGAATTGTCTGAACATGTTAGTGAGATCAATAAGGGTCTTTGACAATCCCTTTCTGATTATAGCCATTTCTACATGGAATTCTCAAAGCTTGCAAAGATGATTGACCATAACTATGCTTGCACAGAAGAAAACCACAACAATCTGGAAAGTTTAGTGAATAGTCATTGAGCTACGCAGGAAAAGAATGATGTGTTGTTCAATAAACAGAAATCTTGGATTGAGAAACTGGAAGATGAACTACATGTAGCCAATTGTACAATTAAGGATCTGGTTCTGAAGTTAAAATCATAACGTAGCAATATTTTTCTACTAAAAGACCAAGTAGATCTGCTACTTCAAGCATATTCTTGCCAGACCGTGTTGGAGAGGGGGCCACAGATGACTAATAGAATAAGTCAAAGTGTCTTATCCACCAACAGCCAGGCAATGTCAGAAGACTGTTGCTCTTTCCATAGTTATGAAAGCAACAAGGACAACATAGGCCAGACAATGCAGAAGGTCTATGTGGCTGAACCAGTATTGGATAGTAGTGAGACACCTTTACCTGGGGACGCTGCTTCAACTTCCAGAACCAACAACAATGCTAGGGATGCACAGTCAGAAGCACAATTCCGCGCCTTGACCCAGAGAAATACCTTGCCTCTGCCCAGAAGAAGCTACAACTTTAGCACCTCTTCTGTGATCCAGAACTTTAAGCCAACAAATCTTCCTAAATTTGACAAAAAGGCAAACATTCACATGTTTCTGTCTGTACAATAACTCAATGTATGGTGCAGATAAGACAATGAAGAGCGCTGCCATTTTTAACTGTCTAGATTGGAAAAATCAGACAATAATAATGTCAAGACTGCCAGAGCAAGGCTGGACCTACAAGAATGTGTCCAGGGCCCTTATTGCGGAGTTTGGTAGCAAGGAAGCTCTATTTTGCCGTAAAATGGAGTTTACAGAAGGAAAGATCAAGAAGGGGGAAAGCCTAATGGAGTTCTCTGAGTGTTTCTATCTGGAAGCGCAGACTCTAGCTTCTATGGGAGCATCTAATTTTGTTGATGTAAAAGGAGCACTTCTTAACTATGTATGTCCCAATAGAGAGCTTTACATTGCCCTCAAATCTGGAATCTATGATGCAAGAATGGTCCCTGAACTTATGAGCCATTTGGGGTCTTTTAATGAGCAGTTTAAGGTTCCCTTTCCAGATTACAAGAAATCCACCTCCTTCTCTTCTAATGAACCCAAAAGCAAGACTTGGGAAAAGGATCCCTCAAAGAAGTCAACAACTGTTGCTACACCTCCAACCACCAACACAGCAAATAACCACACATGTTACAAGTGTGGACAATTAGGGCATTTCTCTTGAGATTGCAAGCAACCCAAGGCCAATGTCCGTCACTTGGGCCAGGAAAACAGCAAAGATGAAAAGCCAGAAGAAGAAGACAAGGATGGAGAAGAAGATAGTGAAGAGTCAAAAACTGCTAAGCAGTCAGGTTGAGGAGAAAACCCTGACTGCTAGTAGTAACTAACCCTCTCCACCTATTGACCCAGATCCCAACATCTCTGATTGCAACAACTGCCTACTGGATCAAGAAGCCTGCCCTGAAAGATACTTGCCTGATAAGGAAGAAATAAATGAAGACTTGCTCCACAGAGTTTTAGCTGTCAATGAGGTCACAAGAAAGCAGGAAATCCGTACAGAAAGCCTACCATCCCAAGAAGCCGTTGATACTGTCTCTATACCTTACGCTGAACAACTTTCCACGCCATACACGGAAGTCACCCACTAGAGTTACAGTGTTAAAAAGTTGTCTCAACTATTGAGGTCAGTACAAGTCTCCATAAACTTGGATACCTTAAAATCTCTGAAGCCTGAGTTAACAACTGCAATAGAGTTGCTTCTTGCTCAGTTTAAAGGATTAGACATTCATAAGGTTACCAAAATCACATCTCATTGTTATGGAAATAGACACAACTGCACTTAAATTGAGTTAGTTGTTCATAAACTCAGAGTAAGAGCAATTTTGGACTCTGGAGCCCCCAGAACATTGTGTCAACCAGGCTGATCAAAAAGCTTAAACTTGCACCTGATTTGAACTACAATGAGGAATTTGGAACCACAGACCCTGACAGAACAAAGGCATTGGGAGCCTACCCATTATTAAGATTATGTTTTGGTAAATTGGTGGTAACAGCACCTGCAATAGTGTTACAAAATGAAAGTTACAATAATTTGATTGGTACTAGTTTTATGGCTACCTATGGAACTATCATCAACCATCAAGATAGTACTTTCAGTATTTTGGGCCACTCTATGCCTATGTTCTATCGTGGCAATGGGCCAAAGGACCTGCCTACCAAAAAGGTTCATTATATCAATATGAAATATTCCAATGGAGACATGCCAGTAGCATACACTTTACAACAGCGCAAAATTAAGGTCTTATCACTGGCCACCAAAGAGTACAAATGGATCCCCCTATATTTCTCCAGCAAATTTTCCATCCCAAGTGGGTCCCAGGTGATACACAACACAGGCCTATGTCTCAGCTTCCCAAAAGGATTGCATGGAGAAGTATTTGGACTCCATAATGGTTCACAACTGGAACCATGGATTTTACCAGGTATTGTCATGCCATCTTTGGAAAAAATCCTGGTACTCTTGGGAAATCTTTCTTATAAAACGCTGAAGGTAAAGAAACATCAGCTTATGGGCTACATGAAGCTAGAGGAAAACTCCAGTCTTACAGATGTCACTCCTTTTGGTGAATTTAGAAAATTTGCGCTACTGTGCAACCAGCAAGCATTTTATTGCTAATTCTGTGCAACTCTCTCAATGGACTGACAGAAGATCAGAAGGACCAAGCCATGCGCCTTTTTGAGAAATACAAGGACGTCTTTGCAGAACATTATCACACCTAGAGAAAGCCCTAGGATTTTAAAATGTACTAGATACACAAGGTACTGCTCCAATATGCTCAAGACCAATACGGCGCAACCTGACTAACCAAGCCATTGTCAACAAAGAGCTACAAAAACTGCTCTCTGCCAAATTGCTGGTTCCTAGCAAGAGCCCCTGTTCTTCACCCTTGTTGATTGTAAAGAAGAAAGATGGGGAAAATTGCGTGGTAATGGATTACTGCAAGCTGAACTCAGTCACAAAGAAGGATTCCTATCTGTTGCCACGCATTAACAATACATTGGATAAGCTGGGAGGCGCCCAGTACTTCAGCACAATGGATCTGATTAGTGGATGCTAGCAGATTGACCTTTCAGTGGCAGACCATGAAAAATTTGCCATTATTACAGAGCAAGGCCTTTTCCAGCCAACTAGAATGCCGCACGGACTTTTCAAATGCTCCCACAACTTTCCAACTAGCTATGGATACTGTAATGTGAGACCTTAAGCTGACTTGTGTACTGGTCTACCTTGATGACATTAATGTCTTTTTTTGTACCTTTGGTCAGCATTTGGACCATTTGGAGGCAGTGTTTCAACCCCTCATTGCTGCCAACCTCAAGCTAAAACCAAGGAAGTGTAGCTTCTTTAAGGAACACTTGGAATTCCTCTCTTATGTCATCAGCAAATATGGCTTACAACCTGTTCCCTCTAAATTCAAAGCCATCACACACATGCAAACACCTTCCAGCAAAAGAGATGTTCAGGTGTTTCTAGGAATGATTGGTTACTATAGAAGGTTTATAACAAACTTCACAGGCCTAGAAGGCCCTCTTTTTCTTTTTTTGAAGAATGAGGTCAAATTTTTATGGACAACAGGATGTCAGAAAGCCTTTGAGTACCTGAAAGCTACATTGGTGCCATATCTAGTACTGGCATATCCTAATTTTGATTGTTCCTTCATTTCTCACACAGATTCTAGTTTGACAGCAATTAGTGCTGTTCTTTCTCAAATAGACAATAATGACCAGGACCATCCCGTAGGGTACTGTTCCTGTACACTTATAACCATGAGCAGAATTACACAGTCACTGAGAGGGAATGCCTGGCAGTCATCTATGCCTGTCAACAATTCAGAGTGTACCTACACAGAGTACACTTTACAGTGGTAACAGATCATGCCTCACTCAAATAGTTGAAAACCCTGAAGGATCCTGAAGGACAACTGGCACAATGGGCTATTAAGCTACAGGCTTATGATTACAAGATAATCCATTGCTCTGGTTCAATGCATCAGAACACAGACTGTCTTTCACGTCTCTCTACCATAACTTTGGTTTTCTCCGCAGCAGACAAACTTTACAATAAGTTGATGCTGAAGCCTTCTACGTGGAGGGAGGAGCCACCTGAAATTTAGAAATTTCAGAAGGCTCTTGCAGTGGACACTTGTGTCAAGGATAATCAACTTTTTAAGTTGTATAAAGGGAAATGGTTATCCTATATTTGGTCATCATTACGCATGGATGCAATAGTATCTGCACATTGTACTGTGGGCTATGGCAGTATCCAAAAGACCCTCAACCTGTTACAGCAGCATTGTTACTGGGAAGGAATACATTTGGATGTAGCAGAAACACTAGCCGCTTGTCATGACTGCACTATAGAGCAACCAAAAGTCTTGTGCTACCAACACTGTTTAATCTGATCTGGATTTGCATTCCACACCGTTGTTATAGATGTAGTAGGGCCCCTTCCACTCACCACTAGCAAAAATAAGTTCATAATTGTAACAGTGGATCAGCTCACAAAATGGGTGAAAGAAAAGGCAATTCCAAATAAGTTGGCATTGACCACAGCCAAGTTTATTCTAGAGAATCTCCTCTATAAATATGGCTGCCCACAGACATTACTAACAGATGATGGGACAAATTTCAAAGGATACATGATACCTAGACTGAACAAACTCATGGGTATTTGTGGTACCCTGTTGACACCATATCATCCCCAAACAAATGGGATGGTAGAAAGAACTAATAGAAGTCTTGTACAGATCTTAAGGAAGCTGAGTCATCAGCACAAAACAGAATGGGATACTTATCTTCCGGTGGCTACTTTTGCTTACAATATAAGATTCCATAGGACCACCAGAAAAAGCCCTTTCCAGATTCTTTACAGTTAACAATCAAGTCTTTATCCCCATCTCTACAGTTTAGTTAAACCCACAACCCTCTTTCTCCTGATGCATATTTAAAGAAACTAGCACAGATACCGATCAAACTACAGTCTGAAGCATACTCTACAAATCTGGTAACTAAGGAAAAGGATATGGATTGCGCAGAAAAGACCCAACTGGCTCTCTATGCATATGTATAGGTAGTTTAGTATACTTCTACAGCAACCAAAGGTACAGTTGTGAAAGAAAACTTGCCTTGCTAAGACAAGGCCTGGTCAAAGTAGTCCAGAAAGTGGGAGTAGATAGCTACACTCTCAAAGATCTGTAAACAGGCCAATTAATCACTCAAGTCAATACACAGTACATGTGCAAGGCTCCAAGTGGTCAATAATAACCTCCTTTATGGATAACAACTCAAAAAAGAAAGCTCTAATGAAAATAGTCCATGGGTTGTTATCCTGTCCGCATCAAGAAAGAGATAAGGATTATAGAAAGAGATAATAGAACAGGTCAGGCAAGGACGCTTTATTAAGATGCTATTGCCTCTAAACCCAAAAGCAACTGGATGAGGACTTTGGCAATTGCTGCATAAATTATCCAGACACTAGGTAGCCAGCAAAATTCAAAAGAAAGAAAAGGATATTTGCTTACGGGAAGGAAGTTGACACAATTTATGCAAATAAAATAAGGTAATGCAAGTCCAAGTAAGATGCATTCCCAGAGAAAACTCTCTTGCTGTGCATACTCCTCTGGTATCTTACCTCCTACAGAGTACATCATTTTGAGAAGCCAATCAATATACTTGGGCATATGGTGTGGTCTCTGATGATAAACAACTTTGGAGCCACTAAGCATCAATTTTCCAACTAATGTCATTGACTGACAACTTCCATCTCAGCTATACCTAAGAAGCTCCAGGGTAGTGCCCATAGCCTATTACAACCAATATTCATGACTATCTGAACCATGCCATAAGGACACAGGGCCAATAGCAGACAAGGATTAGACCATGCTATGAAAACCCATTCAATAAGTACAAGAGCTCAAGAGATCTGATTGTCTGTTAAGCATACCCCATCAAAGGAGAAGTCCTGAAGGCACAACTGGACATATCTGACAAGTTTTACCCTAGGTATACTCCAGTAAACACTGTTCCCTACTTTGAGTCTTTTTGTGAAAATCATGTAAGGATTCTCCAGAGCTAGCATTAGGATCAACCACATAACTACTGGTCCACAGAAATTCAAAGAAGGGATCCTTTCCCAACAAAGGAAGGCAACTATTTCAATGAAGGAACCTTGACTATCTTCTTGCACTGTCATAGTATTAGGACTCACTTTGTCCTCATTCAACTCTTGAAGAAGGTCAGTTAATCTGGTTACAGGTTCATTGGATCTATTAGTGGACACAGGTGTAGGAGTTTTGTTCTTGCTAATACAGTTAGTTTCTTGGCAATAGTGGAGAGTTGTGAAGAAGTAGGCATGCTGGAGTCTTGTGTTACAGAGCTACTTGACAATGTACTTGGTTTTTATGAGACTGTACTAGAGGAACTATGAAGGACTGTGTCTATTTTGCTGCCTAGAATTTTGATGAAATCAGTCTCTTCTGAGGCTAACACAGGTGAGTTGACAAGTATGTTGTCAGCAGGAATTTTGGATATTCCCCTTTTGGTTTTTATGATTCTCTGTTTGGAACATCTGTGTAGCAAACAACTGGCTTCCTGTTCCTTTTTTATTGATTCACCATACTGAAAGAGGTTATAGACTTTTACAGTAATGTCTAGTTTAGTGGGGGGAAATGTTGTGAAGTGATTGTTTAAACTAGCCATCACTGTAATGTACAATTGATCCATTAAGCTCGGTGAGCAAGAAAGCTATGGTACTTTTGCACTGGATATTGGTAGTCTTATTGATCAACTAAGTTGCACTTTGGAGTCATATTAACTAATGATCATCCAATCATTAGGTTAATAGTAGTCTAAGTTGACAGAGGAACCTGGTAGTAGAACAGAGGATCCTGATGCTCTGCAGCTCCAATTAATCTCTCAATAACTATATAATGCTCTCCTTGATTTATGAATAAAAGATTGAAATTACATAACTTAAACATTTATTATACACATTAAGCTTAATAACTATCTTATCTTAGTCTTTAATAATAATTAAGTTGTATTTTAGTTAAGCGCATTATAACAAATCACCCCGCTATACCTGAAGATATGACACCTTGCCTCTGAGTGATGGACTTCCCAAACCACTGGGGCTTGAAGTAATCAAGGAAAGGCCTGAAATCTGGATGTTTCACTATGTATGAATCCTTTGAGAGAACCTCAAACCCCCTGTGCAGTGTGCTCTGGATTTAAAAAACTAAAGCACTAAATTGTGCTAGCACAAATTTTCAGGTGTCCAAGGTATCCCTCTGGCTCAACCTCCTAAGGTCAGCATTGGCCTGCAAATTGCAATCAACTGCTTTAAAGAAGTGGAAGTGACACCTCTGCAACTCCCCATCAAACAACTACTCATATGCATTGAACTGAGAAGGCTCAAAGACCATAATGCATATGTGCAGGTCAAGAGCTCTTAGCCTTACTTTCTCCTCCAAATCCAGGGTGGCCTGGTCTTTATCAGCATCAGGAAGATAGGCGCAGATGTGGGGGGTCTTCTTGGGGCTGTTGGTGAAGGGAAAGAGGGAAAGCTTGTGGCAGAGGATGGCAAAAGCCCAGGTGTAAATGGCCTTGATGGCCCTAGTAATAAGGAAGAAAGCAAGTGGAATCACTTGGATGTCTATCTGGGCATTTATCATCCAGAGCTGGTATAATATCCAGGGGCAAGTGGCAAAGTTAATGCCAACTAGCCAGGTTAACACCACTTTTAACGGCAACCTCCAGAATCAACTCATACATAATGGAACACCCTCCATGTTGACAATTCTCAAAAATATTTTTCTTATTTTCAATATTAAAGATTATTTTTTCTTGATTAAATAATTGACACTGACAATAGAAGCAATGTTTGATTTTATTTTGAGCTTTAAATTGAAGTTATAAAAGATAAAGCAAAAGCAATTGTTGACATGGAGGATGTTCCATTCTGTATGAGTTAATTCTGGAGGTTGCCTTTTTAACTCCATCAGGCTCTGCTGAGTTGAGTAGCAGATTATTTGATCTTTGAACCCTGGCCTGTTATCATGAATTAGGAAGCGCTCCCTACTTGGGGGCTGCTCAAGCTCATGGGTGAGTGTGAGCTCTAAGAGAACTTCCAAGGCCTTGGGTAGAGGGGGATTGGCAGCAATGTGCTTGTTGCTGATGAACTTAGCCAACTGCTCTTGAGTTGGCACTGACTTGAGATTTCCGGGCTTTAAGTGTTGCAAGGCCTTGATTGGCAAATTTGAAGCACAGATGTTGGTGGAGGCGGTTATTACTTGCAATAGGTACCATTTAATCATCCTTGGAATTAAGTGATTAGGGGGCTCAAAGTTGTTCTACCACTTCTTGGCTGTGAATGGTTCCCATCCCTCAGTGTTCAGGAAGGCCCCGCAAGTCTTATCCTCACAGACAAAGTGCTTGCTCTTGGTTTGACGCTTTTGGTTATTACAGTTAAATATGTGATTATCAGCACCATAGCCAGGGCCACCCTTTACAGTCATGATTAGGAAGTAACAGGGGAAGCACTTAGAGACTTTGAACTCTCTGTCCACAATGCAGATGTCATAGATGGCCAGTGGATCCCAAGCCATGTGACCAGAAGCTTTGAACTTCTTGGAGTTCTCCTCAGTCTCATCTTGGGGGTCAGATGAGGGAGGGGGAAGAGACATCAGGAGGGGGAGGGAAAGGGTTCTTTGAGGCCTGCTTTGATGCCTTCTTTTTCTTATCAGAAGAAGAGGTAGGTTCTTGGCAGTCTTTGCCTTCTTGGTACAGTACTCCTTAGTGTGCTTGGAGTCAGCTTCTGACTAAAAGAAAGAGTGATCAGTTAGATCATCATCAGTTTTATTAGGCAAGGACTTGTGGGGGAAGATGAGGGTGGAGGGGGAATAGATGGGAGGAAACAGATTTGGGGAAGAGGGAGTGGGAGTCTTGTCCTTTTCAGGCTTCTTGGTGTGCTTGGAAGTGGTGGCAGGTGTTGTGACCTGAATTGCGGCACAGATACACAACAGGTAATCCTAACATTAGGATTGGATTTGTACTAAGTCTCAGTTAGAATGGCAGGGAAGGCTATGTAATTACCTTGTGGCCCTGATTGAATAATATCTGCTAGACGTGGCTAGAGAGGCGCTGAAGTATGTGAAGACACAAAGACAAAAATGTGAATAGAACTTAATTTTTATTGGTGAATATGAAATGGAATATATAGTGGTTGAGAATACCACAAAACACTACCAGGACGGTAGGATCACTTGCCACAAGCATGAGTGGGGCAAGTGAGTTGTGCAGAATCAAGGAACTGAACAATTGAATTTCCCAATTTAGAGCCAGACTCATTTTGAAGTACAAAAGCAAAAGAGATATTATTGTCCTCAAAATAAACCATCAAAGGCAAAAATCAAAACACAGTGAATGATGACATTCACAACATTGCCCCTCTTTATATTGGCCTTAGGGGGGTAGTACTTGCAGAGGAACTTGGTATGCACTCAGGAAAAAGGTTGGTCACTAGAGAGGAGTTTCACAGTGTACTCTGACTCTTGTTTGAAGGTCACTTCCAAAGGCCCAACCCACAACAAGTCTAGTTTATGAGCGTTTGCTCCTACTCTATGCTAATAGTAAAGAACGTGATCCCTAATGTTGAACTCAGGCAAGAGAGAGCGTCCAGCATTATTGGGAGAGAGCTCAAGCATCTTGGTCTTATAAGCAGACGTGTAGGCAGTGGCCTGTATGTCAATTATCTGGTTGACAAGATCTTTGATATGGTCATCAGGGTTCATAGCCTTATCAGAGGAGAGTAGGCCCCCCCAAGAGCAACAGAGTGGTGGCCTCACGCCCATATATCATAGCAAAGGGAGAGCACCCAGTGACACAATGTTTGCTAAGGCAATACACAAAGAGAGAAGCAGCAAGTATAGTTTTAGTTTGCAGCATCAGAGTAAGTGAGTTTCCTTATGATAGAAACCAGAGTCAAATTTTCACACTCAACTGTCCCATTGATAGAGGGATTATAGGGGGCAGAGAAAGACTGGTGAGACCCCAAGGCTTCAACAATAGAGGTTACTAACTTGGCGTTGAAGTTAGTCCCATTGTCAGATAACAACACTTGAGGAAAGACATGGTAAAAGTATACGTCTTGCAACAGAAAGGCAGTGGTTGTCTTGGCAGTGATGCCCTTAGTAGAGCGAGCTTCTACCCACTTTCTAAAATGATTAACAGCAATTAGGGTAAAACAGCAACCAGAGCAAGAGCGGGGAGAGGCCCCACAGCGTCAATGCTGACAGTATGAAATGTGTGTGAGGGGGGACTAGCTTGACTTGTGTGAGGCAACTCAAGGAGGCTGGAGCTGGCAATTGTGGCAACTAGCAATGACGTCTGGAATCAGCAGGCAAAGGTTTTCTCAGAAATAGTTTTTCTGGAGCCAGTCATAGGTCTTGGCAATGCCTCCATGTCCTGTCTCCTTATGAGCTTAAAGCACCAACAAAAGGCAAAGACTAGGCCATACATAAGGTAGGTAGCAGTCTTGTACTTTCTTAAAAAGCTGGTTGTCACAAATGAGCGTGTCTTCAGATAGCTTGGATAGGGCAATACAAACTTCTTCTGTCTTGATTTCCCAGGAGGAAGGATATCCAATTAGTTCATATAGTCAATCAGCCTCAGCAGAATGTAGCACAAGGATGGGCATTCTGGACAATCCATCAGTGTTTTGATGTTGAATCTTGAGACAGTGTAGCACATTAAAGCCATAGCCTTGCAGGCAGAGAGCCCATCTAGCTAGTTGTCCTTCTGATTCCTTAAGCTGTTGTAACCACTTAAGCAAAGCATGGTTAGTGACCACCGTAAAATGGGCGCCATATACGTAATGGTGGAACTGCTTGACGGCATGCAACACAGTTAGACATTCTTTCTTTGTGATACTGTAATTTTTCTCATGCTTGTTGAGGACACAAGAAGTATAAGCTACATGATGATCCGCACCTTCATCATCTAGTTGAGCCAAGATAGACCCAATAGCCAGGTCACTAGCATCAGTATATAGGATGAATTCCTTATTGTAGTCAGGATATGCTAGAATGGGAGCCTCTTTGAGTTTTTTCTTGGGGGTCTCAAAGGCTTGTTGCTGGCTAGCAGTCCATTCAAAGGGGACATTACGTAACAGTGGAACCAAAGGCTCACTAGTGTTGGCAAAGTTGGGGATGAACTGTCTGTAGTATCCCATCATACCCAGAAAGCTTGAACCTCTTGCATATTGATGAGCGGAAGCATTTTGTCAATGGCCTCAACTTTCTTGGTCATTGGATGAATCCTGGTCTGGGTTACCTCATGGACCAAAATTCAAGGTGTTCCTTGAAGAAAGCACACTTAGATGGTCTCAACTTAAGGCCAGCCTCTCAAATCTTTATGAACACTTCCTTGAGGTGAGCCAGGTGATCTGTAAAGGTAGCAATAAAGACTGTTATATTGTCTAAGTACACTAGGACACATGAGAGCTTTAAATCACGGAGGATGAAGTCCATGGCTTGTTGGAAAGTAGCCGGGGCATTGCAGAGCTGTGACCATGTGACAGTCACTGTCAAGTATTTAGTTGAATAAATACTCCAACATATAAAGTTTTTCTGTTTTTGCTGTTTATTTCATGTAGATAGGTTTGACCGGAAATCTTCAGATGAAGATTCCTGGAAACCTGGTATCTATATTTAATAAAATAATAGATTATGGGTGGTTAGCCATGTGAGGCTAGCTAGTAAAATTGAGGCAAAATTGGCTGAAGCAATCTTGGGGACTAGGCATCTCAAAAAACAATTTAATTAACCAGGAATATTAATTAATAAATTCATGGAAATATAATTAATGAGGATTTATTTATATTGTTTAATTGCCTTGACTGTGCCAAGAAGTTTGGTTAAAGTTAACCATAGGTAAACCCCCAAATTTGGGTTAAACGCGCCGTTTTGGCAAATCTATTAGGTTAGAAGTGCCCCTTAATTGATTTGTAAAGCGCCGCCCAGTGAATATTTCAGGCACTGAGGCGCCGCCTGGGAAAGTTCCTGGGCGCTGCAGTGGCACCTGGTTTGAGTTTCAAAGAGTTTTAATGGTTTTTTAACACAAAAACCCATTAAATGCAAAGATAACTAAATAAAGGCAATGATGTCTAGGGATTTAGGTTTGATCAGCTGGTTCCCAGTTAGAACGTTAATAGCTGAGTTTTGGAATGTGTGTATTCCACAGGGTTTTGGCGCTGGGAGTTGAGGAAGCTCCATGCCAAATTGATACATTGAGATGAATGGTTTTGGGTGACTCTTTCTCATTGTAGATTAATTCTCATAGGCTGATAATTACATGGGATATTTTTGGGAAAGATCTAGGTTTGGATGACTCAAATGAATAGACCACGTGATGAATCATAGGTTGATTCAGGAATTGGAGAGGTTTTCAGCCAAATATTCCCTGAATGGTATATAAACAAAAACAGCTAAATTTTAATAAAGATATATTATCAATTTTGACGCTTTCCCCTCAATTACTTTTCAATTGGTATGTCTTATTTGTTATCATTTGAAAGAGCAAAATTTGGAGTACTTTGCGTAGAAACTGCTGCTACCAGGAAAAAAGTTCCTACAAGTTTGCTGGAGGAAGCTTGGGTAAGTCTGGAGGTCACCAAGACTGTGCCTGAGGAGGATTTGGTGAAAGTAAAAGCTGTGTTTGAAGAATTGTATTCTGATTACTTTGCAAAAGAAGGGACCCCCACTCAAGGAAACCAAATCTATATGTGGGATTCTTGGAACATGTTGGTCATATTTGACAAATTTTACAACAAGTGAAAGTAATGGCCAATTATGAAATTGAGGCTTTAAGAGCAAGGGATAAAAAGAGTGTTGAGATCATGGCTTGTTGGAAGGATGACAATAAAGTGTTGTCTCATAAAATTTCCTCCCTGGAGGCAAAGCTCCTCAAAGCTTTGTCACAGGAAGGTAACAGCAACAAGATTCAAGGGCAAGATAATGGTAAGTTTGACTGGTTGGACCTGGATCTGTCACAAAAGCTCTTGTGGCATGCCTGTAGGCTCAAACAGTCCTTTGGACGTGATGAGTGTGGCCTTTTGTCTATCCTCAGGAGAGAGATCAACTTGACAGTATCCAGAAGCTAAATCCATAGCAGAGAAGAACTTGGAGCTGTCAAGGCGGCAGAGAGCATCATTAATGTGTGGTAGGGGATAGGAATCCTTTTTGGTTAAGGAGTTCAAGAGTTGGTAATCTATCACAATACAATGACCTCCTTCCTTCTTCTTCATTATGAACATGGGGGAGGCCCATAGACTTTGGGAAGGAGCCAATAGCCCAGCATCTAATAGTTGCTTGAG
Organism: Entomophthora muscae; assembly: GCA_014839935.2. NCBI lineage: Eukaryota > Fungi > Entomophthoromycota > Entomophthoromycetes > Entomophthorales > Entomophthoraceae > Entomophthora > Entomophthora muscae. The sequence continues at coordinate 335,121 of QTSX02005713.1, forward strand.
CTCTTTAGACACTTGAGTGTCTTCCACATGACTGCAGCAATAATATTTAGTGCAGAAGGGGGAGTGTCACCGGTATCAATCTGGTGAATGACGCCTTTGGCTAGGCTGTAGTAAGTGATATCTTTAGCAAAGATATCTGAAAATTGATCCAGCAAATCAAGCACCTCCTTTTGTTGTACCAGGGATAGTTGCAGGAAATCTTGAGCAGTGAACAAGGACAGGACTTGGGGCTTGTCTTCAGGTAAATTGAAATCCTAAAACATGCCAAAAGGATGTAGCAATAGGACATCAGGAGCATTCAACAACTTGCCATAGCCAACAACTTTCCCTCTAGACACTTTTATGGGGAAGCGGTTAAGTTGGCAACCAGCAATTGAACGGTCTCTTTATAAGAGATATCCAAGATTCCCAGGCATAGGTAGGATTTGTTGCGTCCTAGCAAGAGAGGAGAGTATAACTCTAGAAAATTACACATAGATAGCTCATATGATACTTGGGAGTCTAGGATATCTTTAGATCTAGGGGAAATAGTTACAGCAGAAGTGGCCAAGAGAGGAATCCCTTCAGATACAGGGCAAGCCATAGGAGGACACTTCATGTTGGATGAATGTTGTTGTAAATGCTGCCATTCACTGTGTTTTGATTTCACCTTCAATGGGTTATTTTGAGGATAAAACCCTCTCTTTTTCTTTTGCCCTTCAAAATGAGTCTGGCTCCAATTTGGGAAATTTGATTGTTTAGTTTCCTGATTCTGCGCAACTCACTTTCCCCACTCATGCTTGTGACAAGTGATCCTACTGTCCTGGTAGTGTTTTGTGGTATTCTCAACCACTATATATTCCATTTCATATTCACCAATAAAAATTAAGTTCTATTCACATTTTTGTCTTTGTGTCTTCACGTACTTCAGCGCCTCTCTAGCCACGTCTAGCAGATATTATTCAATCAGGGCCACAAGGTAATTAAATAGCCTTCCCTGCCATTAAAACCAAGTCTTAGAGCAAATCCAATCCTAATGTTAGGATTCCCTGTTGTGTATCTGTGCCACGCCTCAGGTCACAAAAAAAACGGTGCTCACTACAGGGGCTGTAAGCCTCTTGGTTACCCCCTTTGCAACCACATTTTCAGGTCCTTCACCTCCGCCTATACAAAAGCTGACTTCACCTGAAATTACCAGTCCTCCTATTGAGGAAGACATCACAGACCCGCTTATTGTCCCTACTGTACTGAACCTTGGGAATAGTCCCCACCTAGTTGCTACCCCTTGGGTACCCCTGACTTGGAACAAGTCATGGTGGTAGCCCTTGGGTTAGCCCGTGATGGAGCCATCCCTTGTCTCCAACTACAGTTCAGTTGAACAGAGTATTATGAATTGATTGTGGCTCTGCAATTTCCACAACATCTCCTCTCAGCAGCTGGCTCCGCTGAGCATCCATTGGCTTCCTTTGTACAACCTGCCTTAGCTCACCATTAAATGGTGCTAGGACTCCACGTTCAAGAAATCTTGTCCATACAAGCAGTTGTAACCAATCACTGGGACCAATTTGCTGTGTATCAACAGTGAATTTATTCCCTGTTTTCCCTGGTGTCTGATAATCAGTGCAACTCTGTTACCTCCCAACTCTGCTTGGTCAATTTCATTGAGCAAATGCACCAGTCTATTCCTGATTACATCAGGGAGTGTCTAAATGAGTTTCACCAGCTAGAACAACCCTGAAAACCCCAAGTAGATTCCACCCTGAATGCCTACCTTATCAATTTTGAACAAATTGTGCAACAGCTCAACAATTTCAGTGCTTACTCCTTTGACCAACTACAACAAGTGGCAGACCTTGCTGCTAAGAGCGTCCACAAGCTCAGTGAAAAATTTGACCAAGAAAGGGTTGTCACTGCTGCTGCCATTGCCAAACTCCAGACTCAAGTAGATGAATTATCTACCCCCAAACCAGATGCCCTGCCTTCTCCTCCATCTGATGATTTGATAGATAGAAAGAAGATACTATGGAATGCCATTTGAGAGTTAATAACTTCCACTTGCAGTTCATATTTCCCTACCAAAGCTCCTCAGCCAGACCCCCAAGTGCTTGCTCTAACAACTCAAGTTGCTGAATTACAACAAGAGGTTGCTACCTTACGTGAGATGATGGCATCTGCTGTTAGTCCAACTGGGGTTATCAATGAAGATGGCTCTTGCCTTGGATTGTTGGGAGCCCCCTGCATTCACTGTGCTAGAGAGTTAATAGCCCTAGCTAATGAAGTGGTCCTCGTGAAGCAAGATCACTCTGAGCTTGATAAAGACGTACAAGAATTGATTGAAGTAATTGATTTGGTAAATGACAAGTTTGCGCCCTGCCTCTCATTGGAACCTTCTCTTACCTCCTGGCTGGCTGAGCTTTCCACAGTAGTAACAACTCAGGTTCAGTGCCTAGATGTTACTGAGCAACAAACCACCTCAGCTAATAATACAAGTGCCTGCACTACTGAGACCTTGACTACTCTTGAAGAGAGTATTTGTCAGCTGTGGGCCAGGCAGCCCCCCTCTGAATCTTAAGCAGAATTCTCCCTGTGTATTAATGTACTCAATAGCAACAATGGTGGTCCAACTCCCAAGTCCCACTTCAAACCTACCTTTAAGCAAGTCTTTGACCCCAAAACTTCTACTATTGTGGCTTTCCTCACTATCTACAAAACTGCTATGAGGAGGGCCTCTGATGAGATTAAGAAATAACACATTCTAACCTGCCTGCATCTGACCTGTCAAAAGGTAGTAGTGCCTGAGTTACCCACCATCAAGACTTGGGAAGAGATGAAGCAGCTTCTAATCAACAAATTTGGTGGTGACCTTAGTTTAGAAGTGAAGAAAGACGCCTTCATGCACATTTCTTTCAACCCTAAGGAGACTCTAGCTGAATTTGCAGATAGATTATATATGGAAGGACAACAGCTGATCACAAGTTGCCAGTTGACCGCATATGAAGCTTACATGGCTTGCGCTCAAGCCCTTGAGGTTAACCAGCTTGTTTGTCTTCACTATAAGGCCCATAAGGTCATGCTTTCCTCTATGAAGAGAATAAAGACACTGTTGCAGGATATGCACCTTACCCATTCTAGAACGGATGTGCAGGATAATTGTGCTGCCTCTAACTCTGGTTTGTCTTCCTGTGGCCCATGTATCCTCACCATAAACTCACAAAATCCTCCTTAATGCCAGGGCTGCCATAACTATGGGCAGATAGGTCACTATTTTTGAGCCTGCACCAACCCCCGGGTTGAAGGGGCTGATCCCAAGGAACAGGCGGGAAAAGAACAGTCAACCTAGAGGCAGAGACACTCTAAGTTGACAATTCTTCCCTGTCTTCTTCAATACCCCCCTCCATTGCTGACTCTGAGCCTTCTGACACTGGGGCTCCTCCCATTCTGCTGCTATTCCATAAAATCTCTGATGACTCTGATATGGACAATTCAGATATGGACGACCCTGACACCTATGGGTATTCCGTCCTTGCTGTCCCCAAATCTATTGCAGTCCCTTATAAGCTATGTTATGGGGAAACTACAACAATTGCCAAGCCTCTGCCTGAAGCCAAGGAGGTTGTCTCTTGCCCATACCTCACTCAAGCTAAGAGATCCCCTGTACTTGTAGAGTCTTCTGAAGAAGCTGCTGAGGTTGCTGACGCTGTGTTCAAAAACGTCTCTGTCTTGCTTCCTCTCCAGACAGTCTATAAGAAGTTTCCAGGCCTAAGATGAATGATTGAAAAATGGGACAAAGAGCTGGTAGAAGCCCAAGATATTCTGGCTGTCCTCCCTCCTTTTGGTTGTACTACCACTTGTGTGAAAATATCCATCCAAAAGGTGAAAATCAAGGCTGTCTTGGACACTGGATCTCCTGTTAATGTTGTCTCTTTGAAGCTTGTCAAGAAGCTCAAGCTTTCCCCCAACCTTAATTACCACCAGTCATATGAAACATCTTGGCTATCCATGACTTGCAATATAGGAGCTTATTCTGCTCTTCCCATGCGGTTTGGCAAGCTACTCTTGGCTGCACCTGCTGTTGTCTTGGAGAATGAGAGCTACAACCTCTTAGTTTGTACTCAATTCCTTAGGGAATACAATGGGATCATCAAATTGAAGGACAGCTACCTCTCTATCTTAGGTTATGAGATCCCCTTGATCTTTGAAGAGCCAGTTAAAGTCCCTGGGAAACGCCTCAAGACATGTGCTTTAGAGTATCCTGCTGATGTTTTCACCCTAAAGTACTGTACCCATTCATCCAACATGAAGCGTCCTCTCATGGCTTGCCCTGCGTCCAAGGGGATTCCCCTCATGGCTACTTCTGCTGTGACTATTCCCCCTGGATCTCAGGCTATCCTAGACTCTCAAATATCATATGAGTTACCTGATTGCACGTTCCTAGGGTTATACTCTCCTCCCTCACTAGGACGCAACAAACCCTATCTCTGCCCGGGAATCTTGGATGTCTCCCATAAAGACCCTGTTCAATTGTTGGTTGCCAACTTAACCGCTTCCCCATAAAAGTGTCTAGAGGGAAAGTTGTTGGCTATGGCAAGTTGTTGAATGCTCCTGATGTCCTATTGCTACATCCTTTTGGCATGTTTTAGGATTTCAATTTACCTGAAGACAAGCCCCAAGTCCTATCTTTGTTCACTGCTCAAGACTTTATGCAACTATCCCTGGTATAACAGAAAGAGGTGCTTGATCTGCTGGACCAGTTTTCAGATATTTTTGCATAAGATAGCACTAACTATGGCCTAGCTAAAGGCGTCATTCATCAGATTGATACTGGTGACGCTCCCCCCTTCTGCACTAAATCATATTGCCGCAGTTGTGTAGAGGATGCTCAGGTATCTAAAGAGTTCAAACATCTTCTAGACGCTGGGCTACTTGCTCCTTCCCAAAGTCCATGGGCCTCCCCCTTGCTCATAATGAAGAAGAAGGATGGAGGTCATTGTATTTTAATGGATTACCAATGCTTGAACTCCTTAATCAAAAAGGATTCCTATCCCCTACCACAAATTGATGATGCTCTCTGCCGCCTTGGGGGCTCCAAGTTCTTCTCTTCTATGGACCTAGCCTCTGGGTACTGGCAATTAGATCTCTCTCCTGAGGATAGACAGAAGGCTGCACTCATCACTTCCTAGGGTTTATTTGAGCCTATGTGAATGCCGCAAGGACTCTGCAATGACCCAGCTACTTTCCAACAAGCCATGGACTCCATCCTCTGTGATTTGAAGCTCTCATGTGTCCTAGTGTATTTAGATGATATAACTGTCTTCAGTGCTACCTTTACTGACCACCTGGCTCATCTTAAAGAAGTGTTCATAAAGACTTGCAAGTCTGGCCTTAAGTTAAAACCATCCAATTGTGCCTTCTTCAAGGAACGCCTTGAATTCTTGAGACATGAGGTGACTCAGACAGGAATTTTCCCCATGACCAAGAAAGTTGAGGCCATTGACAAAATGCGTCCGCCCACCAATATGCAAGAGGTTCAAGCTTTCTGGGTATGATGGGATACTACAGACAGTTCATCCCCAACTTTGCCAACACTAGTGAGCCTTTTGTTCCACTGTTACGTAATGTCCCTTTCAAATGGACTGCCAGTCAACAACAGGCCTTTGAGACCCTCAAGCAAAAACTCAAAGAGGCTTCCATCTTAGTATATCCTGACTACAATAAGGAATTCATCTTATATACTGATGCTAGTGATCTGGCTATTGGGTCTATCTTGGATCAACTAGATGATGAAGGTGTGGATCATCCTGTAGCTTATACTTCTTGTGTCCTCAACAAGCATGAGAAGAATTACAGTATCACAGAGAAAGAATGTCTCACTGTGTTGCGTGCCATCAAGCAGTTCTGCCATTATGTATATGGCGCCCATTTTACGGTGGTCACCAACCATGCTTTGCTTAAGTGGTTACAACAGCTTAAGGAACCAGAAGGGCAACTAGCTAGGTGGGCCCTCTGCCTGCAAGGTTACAACTTCACTGTGCTGCACTGTTCCAGGATTCAACATCAGAATGTTGATGGATTGTCCAGAATGCCCATATTTGCTCTACACCCTGCTGAGGCTGACAGGCTGTATGAACTGATTGGATATCCTTCTTCTTGGGAAAACAAGACAGAAGAAGTGTGAGTTTTCCTATCTAAGCTATCTTAAGACACACTCATTTGTGACAATCAGCTCTTCAAGAAAGTACAAGACTGCTACCTACCTTATGTATAGCCTAGTCTTTGCCTTTTGTTGGTGCTTCAAGCTCATAAGGAGACAGGACACAGAGGCATTGCCAAAACTTATGCCTGGCTCCAGAAAAACTACTTCTGGAAAACCCTTCACCTGCTGATCCCAGGTGTTATTGCTAGTTACCATGATTGTCAGCTTCAACAACCCTAAGCTGCTTCTCATGAGTTCAAGCTAGTCCCTCCTCAACACGCTTTTCATACTGTCAGCATTGACGCAGTGGGACCTCTCCCCCGCTCTTGCTCTGGTTGCTGCTTTATCCTAATTGCTGTTAATCATTTTAGCAAGTGGGTAGAAGCTCGTCCAACCAAGGACATAACTGCCAAGACAACCTCTGCTTTTCTGTTGCAAGATGTATTCTTCTGCCATGGTTATCCTCAAGTGTTGTTATCTGACAATGGGACTAATTTCAATGCCAAGTTGATAACTTCTGTTGTCAAGGCCTTGGGATCACACCACTTTTTCTATGCCCCTTACAATCCCTCTACTAATGGAGCAGTTGAGCGTGCAAATTTGACTTTGGTTTCTATGATGAGAAAGCTCACTTATTCTGATGATACAAACTGGGATCTATACTTACCTGCTGTTATCTTTGCCTTTTTCCTTAGCAAGCATTGTGTCACTGGGTATTCCCCCTTTTCTATGCTGTATGGGCGTGAAGCCACCACTCTGTTGCTCTTGGGGGGGGCCTACTCTCCTCTGATAAGGCTATGAACCCTGATGACCATATCAAAGATCTTGTCAACCAGATAATTGACATACAGGCCACTGCCTACACGTCTGCTTATAAGACCAAGATGCTTGAGCTCTCTCCCAACAATGCTGGATGCTCTCCCTTGCCTAAGTTCAACATTGGGGATCATGTTCTTTACTATCAGCATAGAGTAGGAGGATACGCTCATAAACTAGACTTGTTGTGGGTTGGGCCTTTGGAAGTGACCTTCAAACAAGGGTCTGAGTACACTGTGAAACTCCTCTCTAGTGGTCAACCGTTTTCCTGAGTGCATATCAAGTTTCTCCGCAATTACTACCCCCTAAGGCCAATATAGAGGGGGGCAATGTTGTGAATGCCGCCATTCACTGTGTTTTGATTTCACTTTCAATGGGTTATTTTGAGGAAAAATCCCTCTCTTTCACTTTTGCCCTTCAAAATGAGTCTGTCTCTAATTTAGGAAGTTCAATTGTTTAGTTTCCTGATTCTGCGCAACTCACTTTCCCCACTCATGCTTGTGGCAAGTGATCCTACCGTCCTGGTAGTGTTTTGTGGTATTCTCAACCACTATATATTCCATTTCATATTCACCAATAAAAATTAAGTTCTATTCACATTTTTGTCTTTGTATCTCCAAGTACTTTGGCGCCTCTCTAGCCATGCCTAGTAGATATTATTCATTCAGGGCCTCAAGGTAATTACATAGCCTTCCCTGCCATTCTAACCAAGACTTATTACAAATCCAATCCTAAGGTTAGGATTTCCTGTTGTGTGTCTGTGCTGCGGCTCAGATCACGGCAAATGTGTACAGTATTTTAAGGTGAAAACACCAGTGGGATACTCTAAGGCACATGTCTTGAGTCGCTTCCCTGGGACTTTAACAGGATCTTCAAAGATCAGAGGGACTTTGTACCCTAGGATGGAGAAGTAACCATCCTTCAAGTTGATGATCCCATTGTATTCCCTAAGGAATTGAGTACCAACTAGGAGGTTGTAACTCTCATTCTCCAAGACAACAGCAGGCGCGGCCAAGAGTAGCTTGCCAAACCGCATGGGAAGAGCATAATAAGCCCCTATATTGCAAGTCATGGATAGCCCAGCTGTGTCATATGACTGGTGGTAATTAAGATAGGGGGCAAGTTTGAGCTTCTTTACAAGCTTTGAGGAGACAACATTAACAGGAGACCCTGTGTCTAAGACGGCCTTGATTTTCACCTTTTGTATGGATATTTCCACACAAGTGTTAGTACAATCAAAGGGAGGTAGGATAGCCAGGATGTCCTGGGCTTCTGCCAGCTATTTGTCCCATTTTTCAATCATGCATCTGAGGCCTGGAAACTCCTTATAGACTGTCTGGAGAGGAAGCAAGACAGAGAAGTTTTTGAACACAGCCTCAGCAACCTCAGCAGCTTCTCCAGAAGACTCTACAAGTACAGGGGATCTCTTAGCTTGAGTGAGGTATGGGCAAGAGACAACCTCCTTGGCTTCAGGCAGAGGCTTGGCAATTGTTGTAGTTTCCCCCATAACATAGCTTATAAGGGACTGCAATAGATTTGGGGACAGCAAGGACGGAATACCCATAGGTGTCAGGATTGTCCATATCTGAATTGTCCATATCAGAGTCATCAGAGATTTTATGGAATAGCAGCAGAATGGGAGGAGCCCCAGTGTCAGAAGGCTCATAGTCAGCAATGGAGGGGGGTATTGAAGAAGACAGGGAAGAATTGTCAACTTAGAGTGTCTCTGCCTCTAGGTTGACTGTTCTTTTCCCGCCTGTTCATTGGGATCAGCCCCTTCAACCTGGGGGGTTGGTGCAGACTCAAGAATAGTGACCTATCTGCCCACAGTTATGGCAGCCCTGGCATTAAGGAGGATTTTGTGAGTTCATGGTGAGGATACATGGGCCACAGGAAGACAAACCAGAGTTAGAGGCAGCACAATTATCCTGCACAATTGCTCCAGAATGGTTAAGGTGCATATCCTGCAACAGTGTCTTTATTCTCTTCATAGAGGAAAGCATGGCTTTATGAGCCTTAAAGTGAAGGCACAGCAGCTGATTAACCTTGAGTGCTTGAGAGCAAGCCATGTAAGCTTTGTGTACTGTCAATTGTCTGCTAGTTATTAATTGTTGCCCTTCCATGTAGAACCTATTTGCAAATTCAGCTAGAGTCTCCTTAGGTTTGAAAGCAATGTGCATGAAGGCGTCTTTCTTCACTTCTAAACTAAGGTCACCACCAAATTTGTTGATTAGAAGCTGCTCCATCTCTTCCCAAGTCTCAATGGTGGGCAACTCAGGTGCTACTACCTCCTGGCAGGTTGGGTTCAGGCAAGTTAGAATGTGTTCCTTCTTAACCTCATCAGAGGCTCATCTCATAGCAGTTTCTTAGATAGTGAGGAAAGCTGAAATAGTAGATGTTTTGGGGTCAAAGACTTGCTTAAAGGTGGGTTTGAAGTGTGCTTATGGAGTAGGACCACAATTGTTGCTATTAAGTACATTTATGCGCGGGGAGAACTCTGCTTCAGACTTGGAGGGAGGCTGTCTGGCCCACAACTGACAAACACTCTCCTCAAGAGTAGTCAAGGTCTCAGTAGTGCAGGCACTTGTATTATTAGCTAAGGTGGTTTGTTGCTCAGTAAAGTCTAGGTGCTGACCCTGTGTTTTTACTACCGTGGAAATTTCAGCCAGCCAGGAGGTAAGAGACAGACCCACTGAAAGGCAAGGAGCAAACCTGTCATTCACCAAATCACTTAACTCACTCATTTCTTGTATGTCTTTATCAAGTTCAGAGTGGTCTTGTTTCAAGTGATCCACCTCATTAGCTAGAGCTATCAACTCTCTAGCACAGTGAATGTGGGGAGCTCCTGACAAGCCAGGGCAAGAGCCATCTTCATTGATAACCCTGGTTGGACTAACAGCAGATCCCATCATCTCACGTAAGGTAGCAACCTCTTGTTGTAATTCAGCAACTTAAGTTGTTAGAGCAAGCACTTGGGGGTCTGGCTGAGGAGCTTTGGTAGGGAAATATGAACTGCAAGTGGAAGTTATTAACTCTCAAATGGCATTCCATAGTCTCTTCTTTCTATCTATCAAATCATCAGATGGAGGAGAAGGCAGGGCATCTGGTTTGGGGGTAGATAATTCATCTACTTGAGTCTGGAGTTTGGCAATGGCAGCAGCAGTGACAACCCTTTCTTGGTCAAATTTTTCACTGAGCTTGTGGACGCTCTTAGCAGCAAGGTCTGCCACTTGTTGTAGTTGGTCAAAGGAGTAAGCACTGAACTTGTTGAGCTGTTGCACAATTTGTTCAAAATTGGTAAGTTAGGTGTTCAGGGTGGAATCTACTTGGGTTTGTCAGGGTTGTTCTAGCTGGTGAAACTCATGTAGAGACTCCCTGATGTATTCAGGGATGAACTGGCGCATATGCTTGATGGAATTGACCAAGCAGGTTTGAGAAGTGACAGAGTCACACTAATTGTCTGACACCAAGGAAAACAGGGAATGGATTCATTGTTTATAGGCAGCAAATTGATCCCAGTGGTTTGTGACAGCTGCTTGTAGGGACAAAATCTCCTGAACGTAGAGCCCCAACACCATTTGATGGTGAGCTAAGGTGGGTTGTACAAAGGAAGACAATAGGAGCTCAGCAGAGCCAGCTGTTGAGAGGAGATGCTGTAGAAATTGTGGAGCCACAATAAATTTGTAGTATTCTGCTTGACTGAACTGTAGCTGGAGGCAAGGGATGGCCCCATCACAGGCTAACCCCAGGGCTACTGCCATGACTTGTTCCAAGTCAGGGGTACCCAAAGAGTAGGCCACTAGGTAGGGACTATTCCCAAGGTTCAGCACATTAGGTACAATAGGTGGGTCTGTGATGTCTTCCTCAATAGGAGGACTGGTAATTTCAGGTGAAGTCAGCTTTTGTATAGGCGGAGGTGAAGGACCTGAAAATGTGGTTGCAAAGGGGGTAACCAAGAGGCTTACAGCCCCTGTAGTGAGCACCATTTTTGTTGTGACTGAGGCGTGGCACAGATACACAACAGGGAATCCTAACATTAGGATTGGATTTTATCTAAGACTTGGTTTGAATGGCAGGGAAGGCTATGTAATTACCTTGTGGCCCTGATTGAATAATATCTGCTAGACGTGGCTAGAGAGGCGCTGAAGTACATGAAGACACAAAGAAAAAAATGTGAATAGAACTTAATTTTTATTGGTAAAAGTGAAATGGAATATATACTGTGTAGCTTTACCACAAAACAGTACATGGACGGTAAAATCACTTGCCACCAGCATGAGTGGGGCAAGTGAGTTGTGCAGAGTCAGGAAACTGAACAATTGAATTTCCCAATTTGGAGCCAGACTTATTTCAAAGGGCAAAAGCAAAAAAGATATATTTGTCCTCAAAATAACACATTGAAGGTGAAATTGAAACACAGTGAATGGCAGTATTCACAACAGCAGGGATCTTTGAGCCCTTGGAGGCTTGGTGCTTGGGCTGTTTGCTTGATTTGGATGATCTTGGCTAAAAAAGTTTAGTATTGCAAATAAAATAATCAAAAAGATATATTAAACACAAAGAGGTAAAGCAAAGAAAAATATAAGTAAATTATACAAAGAAAGTCTTATTTATCAATAAAAAATTTAAAAAAGTAAATGAAAGCAAAATAGAAACTCCAAGTATAGATATAAAGAGTATAACAGAAAATAAGTGATATTTGATGAAGCATCAAAGATGTTAGGATCATCATAACTTATTAGGGCTAAATCAATGAAAAAATATAGCTAAAAATAAAATAGACAAAAATTATATGGGAAGTATTAGGGAGAGTAGTAGATTTTAATTGCAAGAAATAAGTTATTATGTGGGAATTTTTTATTGGGGGTGAACACCCAAAACTTAATAAAGTGTTGAGTTTAACACTGTCAATCAGCTGGAAAACCCCTGATTCTCACTGTTGAGTGAAAAAAGCTGAATTCTCACTGTCAAGTTTCTCAGAGTCAAGCAAAAAAGTCAAAATGACTATGTTTTTCACATATAAACCTTGCTTAATTTTAAAACAGGTTTGAAAGTTAACCCAAAAGCAAGGCAGTTTTGTATATGCAAAAAATTAAATAAAAAAAAACATAAATTAAAAAAGTAAATGAGTGGGAATATGTTTATTAGTGATAATAGTGTCCAGGGAGGAGCTGGGAGTGGGCTATCTACCATAGTGTGTTAAAACATTAAGAAGCTCTCTACACTAGTCCCCCAGCTAAGGTGTTGAGTTGGTGGGTGTTGAGTGGCACCCATAGTGTGACACTTATTAATTTAGGCTTAATTCCAAGCCTTTGATTAGTTAAATCTAAAACCAATTATATGCCAAGTGGATAGTGTCAAATGGGGGAGTCAAGTTTCCGTTTTTTATAAATTACATATGAAATCTCTTAATAAATTGGGCTTAATTTATGTGGCACCACTTAATCCACAAACCCAGGAATGACATAATGTAAAACAAGTGGTATGTTTGATTAATGTCTATACCACTAAATCCAGTATAGTGGTGCTTGGGAGTCTAATTGACAACTACAGACACTAATAATAAAAATATAATAGTAAATAATAAAATTTATATAAGTGTATATGTGTTTTATTAATAAAATTAGGATTTGGCTTAAAAAGTGTCAAACTGGCCACTTTTTAATTTATAGTGTCAAACACAAGTAATTTTAATTTTTATTAGTAAGTTTACATAATAATTACCCCCTTAATTGGTCTTTAAACTAACAGAATAATTAAATGAATTCAACTTCCAGTGTTTTTAATCTTGTTTTTTGGTTTCAACCCCCTATATTACGAGTAAATATTAGCTTAAAATTGTTTAAGCCAAAATTACTATTAGATTCATATAGATGGTAGTTGACTTCATGGTACTTGACAGATAGACAACTGCCAGGGATTCAACTTCACCACAGTTGCCATATGGAAGGAAAAGGCTAACCCCTTCTCAAATTGGGTGCAAAGTTCATTGTATGTGGCAGGCTTAGAGCGCCTGGGAGCCAAACCAAAATTATAAAGACATACATCTGTAAGATGGATTTCAGTGTGATTGATGGGGTAGGTCCAGCAGATATGCCCTGCATCTGTGATTTTCTTGGCAGCCCACTCCCGCTGCTCCATCTTAGCACTCAGTACAACTGTGTTCACAGCTTGTTGTGTGGCCCACTCCACCAGCATGGCCTTGAGCTCTGTCTGGTAGGCATAACCATCTGCAGTATTTGATATTGCCCATTAATGATTGACACCCAATGGGGAAACTGCCAATAAAACTCTAGAAAATTGATACAAAATTGGGCTGCACTTGTAAACGTCAGATTGAATATGCTTTTCTCCATAGTCTTGGATACTTGCAAAAATCTTGGCATATGTCAGGAAGATGATGTCACTACATGTTTGTATTGCCCTCCCTTTTATAAACTTAATGATAGTTAAATTATAGGGGTCAGTATCCACCAAACTGGGACCACTGAGAGCTTGATTAGTCAATATTCTTGCAGCAACTACAACTCTGTGCATCCAAAAATTGACTGTTCTCTTATTTGTGAAAATGCTGTGGAGTCCCAGTTAGAGACACACCTGGATCAGGGGGATCTGCTGGCCACATTTCATAATGGCCATCATGAGAGGGTGGGATTTTCCCCTTTGGTTGACGTGCGGGCACCAGTTAGAGTTTTCTTGGGAGTGAGACCAAAGTTGGCATGGGCTCGCAGGGTTGCAGCCACAGTGGACTTTGAAAAACCCACTGTGGTTACATCTCACCAAGGGGAATGACCATCCCTCATATTTCACTTTTTTGCTAGACAATTCATGGATGGTGAGCTTCCTTCTGCATCTTGCAGGCTGATTGGCTGGAGTTGGGATATGTGCATCCTAGGAGCCTAAAGATGCCACCTGATTGGCTGTTCCTAAATTTTCTCTTCTCTGGGAAACAGCCTGGCTAGATTGGCTATTGGCAGATGCCAGTGCCAGCCCATGGTTTTTATTAGCAGTATAATGTGCATGATACACAAACAAAGCCATACTAGACAAAGTGAGAGAAAACACACACTCCAAGGTAATGCTCAGAGAGAGATATGTGAGTTGAGAGTTGCCGCTGACTGGGGCTTCATCACTTGTTGACCCAGTGTAGTTCTGTACAATTTTGTCAAACCTAGGGAACAGCTGGTTGATTTGATTGTTACCAAGATGTTTGTGTCTTGAAGAATCATTATGTTTATTAAAAAGTTGGTTAGACATCTAATAGGTGGTTGATAAGGGCTGAATCTGCATGTCAGCAGATGTTTTTCATATCAGTGATCATGGGAGCTGACAGTGTCTTGATGGGGCTCTATTGAAGGGTCACTGGAGGCAACTTATGTAAAGGATGTTCTTGATCAAAAGATAAGGCACTGGCAGCTTTGCGTGAAGGTGGTTGTGGCAATATCATAAAAGTAACAACAATGTACTCTTTCTGTTACTTAGCACTACTAAAAATTTGATTGCAGTGATGTGATTAGTGAGAATTAACTGCCTACTAAGATCACTTTAAAATAGCTTTTTATAGGTGATAGTCAAAAGGCAAGACTGGCATCTGGTTGCTTATTAACTCTTGCTAGTTAGCCTATCATCCTCAAGCTACTAGCTTTAACCCCCAGAGTTATGATTTCAAACTTTACTGATGGTTTGAAATAATGATAATACTCTACTACTTGATTTACCCTATTCCAAGTAGCTATTATGTTATGGATGAGAGCACCTTATGATGAATCTCATTGGTGGGATCCCATTCTGTGCTTGAAAAAATACAATGTTGGACGGGTGGTGCTCCATCTCATTTCTCAGTGGATTAGCTATTGATAAGTTGGTCTCCTGTCTGTTGATTGTGTATTTTCCCAAGCTGATTCTAATTCTGGTAGTGGTGTGTCCCCTATAGTATTCCTGAATGGCTTCACTTGCCATCAGAATTTTGAATGTGTACTAGCCAGCCAATGACAATTGATTCAGAATGTCTCAGGTGTCTCTCAAATAGGGGATCATATTTTTAGACTGCTATGTTTCACACACTAATAGGATGCTCAATCAACCTTATGGCCCAGTGATTTAGCATCCAGAATAGAGGTTTCACATCTGGCAGTGGTCTGCCTATTTTTGTCTGTAGTCATTGTGATGGGGAGATGGATTGTTCAACCCTAATTAATATGAATTTCTTGAAAATTGTTATTAGAAGAGGAGGACATAATAAATTTTATTAAAAATAAGCTCAACAAGAAAAGTGTATATTTTAGTAAATTTTACCGTCAAGTATGTCCACTTTGGTGAATGTTATGCATCTAAATTTTAGCAATCCTAGAACAGAGTTGGGTGATTATTCAAGAATGCACATGATTCCTAAGAGAGTTGGTATAGATCCACTATGGATCCTTTGACATCCTTTTTAAGACGCCCATCAATTAGATTGATTTCAAATTCACCTGGACTATGATTTGAAAATTGGTTCTTGGATTTGTTAATCATTCCAGGTTGTCTTTGATTTGATTGAACTAAATACTATATCAAATTGTACATTATACTACCACATCTTTGATGGGTTTATCCCTAATCTGTTTGATGGGGGTTGCGTGACATGAGTTGAATTATTTGTACAGGAGAGTTAGAATGTATAGCTTTAATAAATCAGAAAAGTCAAATAAAATGCTTGATTTTTATTAAATACGATCCTTTTAACTCAGCTGAGTTGCTCGTATTTTTTATTTGAAATCAGGTTGTTGGATTTGACAATCCCGCATTTTCCCCAGCAGGCTCTAAATCTACGCTAATTTATTACAAGGCTAGGGTTTACTTTAAAGATTGATCGTTGCAAAGCAACTGTGACATTATCAAAGGAAAAGTAGCTTATAGCTTATGTTAGTTTCATCAACTCTTGATACTTCAACTTCGTATTTATAGCAGATATGCTGCTCAAGCTTTAATTTTTATCAAAATAGATTTTGATTAAAGTTTATAAATCAACATTTTAATTATATTGTGAAGATTCCTTGTCCCATGCGGATTTGGGTGACTTTTGATCTCTAATCAGTATTCAGAATGAGGTTTGGATAAGTGGAGTTAGCAAGTTTGGAAACTGATAGTAGTTTTATCGATTACTCTAAATCAGATCTACAACTTGATTTGAAGATCCCTCAGGATTGACATGGGAAGTTGGAGCTGTGCTCAACTGAACATCAGTCAAAGAGTAGTTTTATAGGGGATGCAACTAATCAACAGATATTGTTTCTGTAATAGATACCGTGGTTTTTTTCTTTTACTAATCATTTTATATTTTAAAGTATAAAAAACTAAATTATAGCTTGTTGCTAAAAATTAGGACTCAAGGATTTTATTGCACCAATCGAATAAACGTTTATATTTGATGAGAATCCCTACTCAAAGTCAAGCGCGTAACTAAGTATGGGGTTCAATCAAATATTCATTATTTGTCTGGAGAAAGCAACTTGCATAATATTGTCAGAGGTATCCACAAAGCAGCCAACCATCTAGCTTGTTGCGCTAAGTTATTTGTGTCTTCTGCCAAATAAAATTGTGTCAGCTTACTTTTATGAAAGAAAGGTCTCAAAAATCACTACAGCATAGGCATAGTTTAGGACTTATATGAATGTGGTGATTTTTGGGAGCCTACTTGGACCAGTTTAACGCTTAGGAATAAACTTATTGGGCGGCTAATATTTAATTCAAGTTAGATGGACAAATCCAATGAAACGAAGTATATGGTGCCAGCACGTTTTTAAAAACGTTAAAAATACAAACTAAAAGCGTGCTAGCACCGTGCACTTGGGCTCCATATTTTCAATCCCGTTATCTCACATGACTGAACTTTAGTTTAGTATTTATATTTGATAAGATCAGAAATAGTCGGCCAGCATGCCATTCACCTCACAACAAGGCAAAGCTTCTGTTATCTTTAATAAAATCCTAGTTTGAATAAAGTTTATATAGAATAGGCAGCCTTAGCGAACGTCTGATTTTAGGCATCAATCTCAAGCAATCGTGGTTATTGGTCAGTAATTTTCCAATCCAAATTCACTCAACTCAAGCAACAAATCGTGTAATGATTTGTTTACCCATCTCCTTATTTCCAATCCAGATCTCGACGCATCCGAGCAGCTAAAAAGAATAGAGCATCTCAGCTTTGCCAACAACATTCTTTTATCCCCAAGCACATACATTTTGAATATTTTAAATGTCTGACTACTCAAGCTCATACTCCGATGGGCCTGCGCCCAAAAGTGCTTTTCGCAATTTCAATCGTCAAAAAGCAATGATGAAAGCACAACAGGCCACTCTCTCTAAAGGTATTTATGGCTACCCTTGATTGATCTTTTATGAAAACTGCTCAAAATAAGTATTTAAATTTCTTGTTTAGACGCTTCGCACAACGCTCATCCTGAGCCTGAGGCTTTGAGCTTTCCTATCTTGCAGGCTCCATCCAGCTCCTTCGATGATAGTCTCTCCGATATTTCTGAAGTTCGTGCCACCATGGATGCTCTTGTTGATGGTGCTGATGATGTTTGGCTGTACTCAATAGTAGAACCTAATGAGGACTCCAAAAACCCAGAGAACTTCCCCCTAAAAACTCATGATCAAACCGCGATATTTTCTTGGTTAACTTCTCTTTCTGGCCAATCTGACTCCGAGTCAGCTTCCCCACCTGGGTTAACCTCCAAAGACCAAGCTGTTGCCGCTCTTGAGCCGCCAACAACCAACACTTTAGCTGAAGAGTTTTCGCCTGATTTTGATACTCTTTCTATTGGCTCTCTGCTCGATCTTGATGCACTTGATGATAAAGCTCTGTTTGGGATTACTGAAGAACAGGCTGCAGCCTATTCCGCAGTTGATATTGGCTTATTCGATGGGTTTACTTTAGAAGAACTCCTCGAACCCATTGAGAGTCTACCAACCTTAGACAGGGCTTTATCGGAGGCTCCTGATAATATTCGTGCCATGTTAGGTATGATGACCAAGCAAATCCAAGAGGGAGAGAAACTTGGGCTCTCTTCTTTGCAAATATCTGAAAGCTTTTCGAACCTGCCTTCTCCCAGTGCTAGCAGGCCCTCTGAACTTATCCATCGTAAGACCAAGTCGGCCAGTGAAACCGTCCCGCCTGAATTGCCTCAGAAACAAAATCGTCTCAGCCTTGGGCCCACACCTAAAGCTGCCTCTGGATCTACTTTGACTCGCAGCTCGACAGTTTTGAAGCAACATCCGTTCTCTTCTTCAACGGTTGCTTCTCCCGAAAGTTCGCCTTCCTCAGTAACTCCTCTCTCGCGTCTCCCTCGACAGACTTCTATGTCTTCAATGACTAGGCGGAGCAAACCTTCTTCTCCAACCAAGCCTTTAGTAGGTGGAACTAGTCCTCGGCCTTCTACTCCTGCCAAGCCGTTAGCTTCTGGATCCAGCGTTAAGCGTCGACCTTTAAGCCTTAACCCTGCGAATCCTTTGGGCGCACTCAACAAGGCTTCTACAGCCAAGTCTTTAGCACCTGGAATCAGTGTTCAGCTTTCCACACCGGCTAAGTCAGGATCTAGACTTGCTGATAAGCCGAGACCTTTAAGCCTTAACTCTTCAACTCCCTTGACTAGGCGCAGCAAGCCTTATTCTCTAACCAAACCTTTGGTAGGCGAAACTAGTGTTCAGCCTTCCGCTCTTGCGAAGCCGGTAGCTTCTGGATCCAGTGTTAAGAGTCGACCTTTAAGCCTCAACCCTGTGAATCCTTTGGGCGCACTCAATAATGCTTCTGCAGCCAAGTCGTTGGCACCTGAGATTAGTGTTCAGCCTTCCACGCCGGCTAAGGCGGAATATAGAACGGGGGTTAAGCCTAGACCTTTAAGCTTTAATCCTTTGCCAACGTCACGTGCAGATTCCAACTTCACTATTAATGGGAAGACCTTTACTTCACGGATCCCCGTGCCTTCTGCATCTAAGCGATTCAGTATTTTGGGTACATTTACATCTGAACCTGATCAGAACATACGTTCTGCTGGACTTCCTCCCACTGAAAGCTCCCACAAGGCTAGTATCCAGGCTTTCCGTGAGGCCAACCCAAACTTTGTTTCTCGGATTCCTCGCTTCCCTCTTTCACGTACCGCCTCAAACCCCCATCGTCTCAGCTCGGTTCGAGGTATCTAAAGCCTTAATCCCAATTGGCTTTTGATGTATTTACATTGTTTTTACTGTGCATTAAACTGTTTAATTGAAACTTCCATACCTCTTGAAGATCTGTTTTGCATTTAATTTTGCTTTAAAATTTATTAAAACCTTTTTGGCGTTTGAATTAAAACTATAATCTTGCAAGTAAGACTTGTGACTACAGGCCTTGACTTAATGGGAAGCGTGATTACTGATACTTTCTTACATACGCACCTCAATAAGGCTAAGATAGCCTGACAATGCCTATATCTAGGCCGAAAAAGGAGTCAAATGATTCATGATTGGAACAGGCAGGGGATGGCACCCTTTGTTAGATTGCCCTGCAACTCCTGGAAAGGAAAACCAACCGCTACCATTTGGGATTGGGTAGGTAAATTGCAGTACAGTTCAAGCGTACCATAAGACAGGGAGTGCCCAAGCGGTGCAGGCGACCTCAAAAAGGCCAGGCATCGCTTTGTGTTTAAAATTTGCTTAGCCAAACCACGGCAGATCTCGTAAATGACTATATTTACCACTCTGCAGGGGCAATCAGACCAAGAAAAAAGCAAGACCCAGCAGACATGCTCCACCAAAGATCCTGGTATAAAGTTACCCTCATGCAAAGTAACATGTGATGGAACTATCCCAACGCGGCTAGGCATCCTCTCCCAAGCCATACCATTTCTTATAGAAGAGGTCAAACCATCAGAAACTTACCAGATGGCAGTTGTGAAATCAAAGACTTCCATTGGCAACTTGATTTAAGGTATATCACATCCATGCCACAAAACATAACAGCCTAAACTCCTCTGCCAGTTTTCTGCAGCTAAGCTCACTGACAACCAAACCGTACCATCACATAAGCCTTCAGCTAACCTCAAACTATGAAAGCGCCTGCCTAGGACCTCAAACTTAAACATAAATTTAGCCAGGGAAATCCCACCAGCTATAAAATCTATAAGGGCAAATATACACAGGCTCAGCTGAACCCCAATTAAAAACCGTTACAATTTATACACCACAGCAGCTCCAGGAAAGTTCTGAAGCCTTCTACATGCAAGTCATTGACCTGTACACCTGGCATATCAGAAAATACTTACCTCTTTAAAAAGGCATTGTAATAGGGGAAATTTAAGTACAAAATCTGGAAACATAGTAAGTTGGATCAATATGCTGAAGGAGATAACTACATATACAGCAGAAATGGAAGGAAAATAGCTGTCGCCACCTCCATTGTAAGCAACTAAAAAACCAAACCTAAACAGAGGCAAAACAAAGCAGAGCAAACATCCCCAGCTAGTATTATCCCTATAAACTTTTCAAGAAAGTATTAGAATCCAGAAAAACCAACCCAACCAGCCAAAATACAAGAGAATACACAAGCTGATATGGTACCAAACCTCTTGAATAAGTGTAGCAGCAAAGTGTGAGATGGGTTACCTCAATATCAACGCCATCAGCAGGTAAGAAATATATGTGGCCCTAAGGTTACTTAGCAGCAGTGAAGGGCACAGTGCAGACTTAAATCACCTGCCAACCAGGAATTCAATGTTAGGATTGATTGTAAGACAATGCAGCAATATCCTAAACTTCCCACCACTCTCACACTTTACTGGTTGGTGGTCAAGTTGGAGTTTGATTGAGTGGTAGATCAAGGTTAATAATTTAGATTAACTTTGTAAGGTATTAGATTTTATGCCATAAGAGTGTCAGTCTCCCAAAATGCGGGATAGAGAAATCCACCAGGTCATCCAGCATAAATTATGCCAGGCTGATATAATATGTCAGCATCAATGTTGTTGGTTTTTACATGAAGAGAAGTACCCAACCTTTATAAAAGAAGGGAGAAGGAGGAGTGATTTAGGGCTTAATAATCAGTGAGGGTTGGTTTGCTCAATGATGCATGGTGGAGAGATAAATTGTTGCTCATTGTGTATAGCCCAAGTGTAAAAAAGATTTATACCATTAAGGATGTGCTGAATAAAACAGAGGTTTATCACAATCCTTATTAGAAAACAGCAATTTCAATTAGCTGTGATGTGAAAGGCTTAAATGCATCAAATTCTGGGCTCTAGCTCCTCCAGACTCACTTTAAAACAACCCAGCATATAAAGTAGTACTTTAGCTAAATAGGGGGCCAAGTTTCTACTTGGAACCCCATCAAGGAGGGGATGATTGGGTATACTGTCAATACTCAACAAAACACCTTGGTGTAGATGTCAATTTGACCAAAATTACCGGCAAAGTATGTTAGTACATAGTAGGTTATAGTGTAGACTGCTATGGACATAGTAGAGTTGGTCAAAACTAATTAGGGCCAAGAGTGTAAGAGTGAGGAGTTGAGTTATGCAGGCTCCTCTTGGTAGCACTCTTCAGTAGATTCTAGTGTAGGGCCAAAAGTTTCAAACATAGTTTGGTAGCCCCCAATTCCTAGGCAGGCTGGGATTACAACAGAGAAGATGAAGTGATTCATCTTCAGCTCCTGGGAAGGGGTGACAAAGCTTAGTGCCAGGGGCTTCTTATTAATGATTTATGTGATACTATTGAGGGTTAATTCACTCAATGATAGCACAACCTATCATCAAGTAATGAAGCTTTAACATATACTAGTAGGATTGTAAAACAGGAATATTGAAAAGCATTGAACTGGGGAACCAAAAGTCTTGGTTGTATCTGAAATTCTCTTTCTGGGTTGACATTGGAGGCTGGCAATTGAGAATTTTTGGCTGGACTCCAACTTGCATTATCATAAGTTTGGTTAGGCCTTCTTAATGCACCCAAATTCAGTTACTGAATTTGAGGCATGAAATTTTGTATTATTGGAGCTGTCAACCAATTTCATATTGGGTAAGTTCCCAATTTGGACAGCAGTTCCCCCATTTTGGGACTTGGGGGAATTCCCATTTTTGGTTTCCCAATTGTGTAATTTCCCCAAGAAGTGGTGAGTATTGTGTTCTAAGACGCGGCACAGACACACAACAGGAAATCCTAACCTTAGGATTGGATTTGTACTAAGTCTTGGTTAGATGACAGGGAAGGCTATGCAATTACCTTGCAGCCCTGGACAAATAATCTCTACTAGTTGTGGCTAGAGAGAGGTGCGGAAGTACTGGAAGACACAAAGACAAAAATGTGAATATAAATTAATTTTATTAGTGCATAGGAAAATGTAATATATAGTGGTTGATGATACCACAGAACACTACCAGGATGGTAGGACCACTCACCACCAGCATGAGTGGGGCAAGTGAGTTGCGCAGAGTCAAGAAACCAAACAATTGGATTTCCTGATTCAGTCATTAACTCATTTCAAGAGGTGAAAGCAAAAGCGAGAGATTCATCTTCAAAATGGCCCACCAAAGGCAAAATCAAAACATGGTGAATAGCAGCATTCACAACAGTGAGGTGGCTGGTTGCCATCTGGGGGTATAAAAGGCCTTGCCTTTTTTTCATTTTGAATTTTAAATTCCTTGTTTAAATCACCATTTTGCAGCAGTTTTCCCAATTAGGAGGAACTGCTGCACATATTTTAAATCTTTTGCTTTGTGTGAAATGTTGCAAATATTGGTATTTTTTGCAATATTGTCAAGAATATTCCTGACAGTCACCTCTCCTTCCATTCTTGGTTGAGCTGTCTATTGGTGGTACTGGGAGATGAGTCTGTAAAGTCCCACTAGCCCTGGACAGAGATTTATTCCCCAGAGCCATAAAAAAAGCAGGCCACATCCAGTAACAACCTCTCCACAACCTGGAGGACCTTGCCCACACTGTGGATGAGCATTTTGTGCTGGCCTTTACAGCCAAAAATTCCCCTGCTTCCTTGAAGTCCCCTCCCAATAGGGAGGAGACATTGATCCAGTTGGATTGTTTGCTCTCCTGGTGCTGTCCTGCCTTAAAACAAGTGGCAGGACAACAAAAAAACGCGGCCCCATTTTATTGGGCTCACCTGTCTTGTGGCCAGGGAAATTTGGGGATAAGATTCCACATATAGTGGAATCCCAGTTGAGCAA
Source organism: Entomophthora muscae (assembly GCA_014839935.2). Taxonomy (NCBI): domain Eukaryota; kingdom Fungi; phylum Entomophthoromycota; class Entomophthoromycetes; order Entomophthorales; family Entomophthoraceae; genus Entomophthora; species Entomophthora muscae. The sequence continues at coordinate 358,302 of QTSX02005713.1, forward strand.
TTCCTCCAGCCTGGGGGTCCCTTGACCCAAAGAAAATGGTTCTAGGGACATTCTGGCTGTGACATCAAAGGCAAGCATCAATGTTAATGTTGTGCCTGAGTCCTCAGAATTTACCTAGCCAACCAGGCTGCTATCTCCTGCACCCAGGCCTGTTTCTCCTATTTCTTGGGCCCAGTTCATAGGTAGATTAGGCTGATGCTTCTAACTGGTCACCCCTTTCTGCTTCTAAAACCCTCTCCTATAACACCCCAGTACCATTACCCCTCCCTTGCATATAATGGGAGCAAGAGCCATCAGGTCCCTTGCTTATCAATTCTGATTATTGAATAAACCTCCTGATTTTTGAAAATTTATTTTTTATTTTGTGGTTTAATTCAATAACACAGACTATTGTCCTGACTTCTGCCGTTGTCCTCTTCTCCTGCTTTCCTTTGGACCACCTGCCCTGCTGTTTGCCTGCCCATGTTTTTTTGTTAGGATCTATTCCAAGAAGATTTAAACCCTGTTTGGACCCTTGGAAGACCCTCAGTTCTTGCTGACTGTCTGCTTGAAGGTTTTTTGTTAAAACTTCTTCTACAGAATGTTGTCCCCTTTTTTTAAGTCATTTATGATAACCATGATACCTGACTTACTGTTGCTATGAAAACAAACCCCAGACATTTGGGATAGACTCTCCTTGTCTGCATGACACTCTGTACCTAATCCTGGCCTACTCTCAAATCCCCTTCTGAATCTGGCTAGGTTCTCACTATCCTCAACACATTTGTCAAGTCAGCTTGGATAGGTCTCTATCCTGAGAACCTCCCACCTTTCCAGGAGCCAGGCATTGATGAATCTTTTTCCACAGATAAGAACAACATCAAACTTATACCAGTTTCAAAGCACTACCTCCCCTCCTTGCAGCAACTTTCTCCTATGAGTCCAGATTCCCATCCCACCCAGGATTGTTCTTGGTGGTGGTTGTTGGGTGCCTTGATTATGGGCTTAAATGCCTATTTCTCACCCTTTTCCTGGCCTGCCTCTCCCTGGAGGCCTCTTAGAGCAACCATTCCAGTCTTACATTGGATGGCATCCTGGTTGATGGTTTCACCAGGATGGGAGCCAGACTTTGTTAGTCTAGCCCCCCTCTCTCACAGAGTCTAGGTACATTAGAAAGATTCTTGGCGGGCTCCCAGGAGTTGGATTTGGGCAGGTATCTGACCCATAAGACAAGGTACTGCTCTTGATTAAAGATCTTTCTATATTATATGATGGCCTCAAACTCTCATTCAGGGGTATGCTTGAGGATCATGGATAGGGGATTAACCTTATTGGTCTGGTGTGTGAACAGATTCCCTCTCTCAGCCTCTAGTCTGGACATTTGAAATATATTGTGAGCACTTGATTGTTTAGATAGCTGAACCTTGTAGGCAGTGTCTGAAATCTTTTATAGTACTTTGAGGGTTCTAATTTGGCATGGTCTCAGTTTTCAACCTTCTTGGTTAAGTTTTAGGTTCTTGGTGTCTAGGTATACATCAGACCCTATTTCAAACTCTGGGTTAGGTCTGCAATGTTTTTTGGCCTGTACCTTGTATTTCTGTTAGGCCTCCCAAAGGTTAAATTGTAGCTCTTAATGGGCTGTCTTCATAACTTGAAAGTATTCATTTTCTTGAGGGACAGGGCCTGGGAAAATATTGGTGGGAATGCCTTGTGAAGAGAACCTGTAGTTGGTGGTGAAGGGAGACATCTTGGCACCAGAGTGGTACAAACTGTTGTAACTTAATTGGACCAAAGGTATTAGGTTGACCCAGTTGTCCTGTTTGCTGTTTACATAGATACAGAGATATGTCTCCAGAAACTAATTGATCTGCTTGGTCTGTCTGTGGGTGAAAGGGAATAGACAGGTTTAGTTTGACTTGGAGCTGTCACATAATTTTGCCACAGAATTTAGATGTAAATTGGGTCCCTCTGTCTAAAACAATTTCTTTAGGGAAGCCATGATGGCAATAGATGAAATTGACAAATATCTGAGCTGTAGAAGATGCTGATATTTCAGTGAAGCAAACAATGAACTCTGCAGCCTTGATTAGACAGTCCACAATGACTAGGATTCCTGTGAAACCCTGGATGGGGGATGAATCTGTGATGAAGTCCATTGAGATGAATTCTCATGGAATAGCCAGAATCTGGATTAGCTGGAGTAACCCATGTGACTTCTGGGTGGAGTGATTATTTGTCATACAGGAGATACATTGAGAAATGTAGCTCTTCACTCAAGGAAACATGAAAGGGCACCAGTAGCTAACTCAGAGGTGTGCCATAGTTTTCTTGATCCCACTGTGGCCACATAGCGGGGAGTCATGCAGCTCTTGTAGCACCTGGTTATGGATCTCTCCCAGGGGAACTACCAACCTATTGTGTCTGAAGAGGAATTCATCTTGCATAGAATAATTGGGGTTGGGTCTTTAGGAGTTCATTTTCTTGACAGTTCCTGATTGAGAGGGGATTTATTTTGGGCTTTCTGGACCTCCCCTTTCATAGTTGAAAGGGGTTGTGATACTCCTAGAACAGCCATCAAGAATTGATTTGTAATCAGGACAGGTTGGGTATTGAAGGGGCTGTACAAGTGATCCCTGTTGTTATGGTCCTCTTGTCTGCTGAGAGCGTTTGGTGTCACGGTGGTTTCCATAATGCCTGGTATTATTTGTCCTAATTTTAAGGCTTGGGGGTCAGGCAAACAATTATCTAAGTTGTCAGAATTTTCATATTTGATCAAAATGCTGATTGAAAATGGGTTACTGCCGCCCTAGTTTGACAGATGGGTTCAAATACCCCATGCAATTTGACACTGATAAATAGACATAATCTGAGAGTCACTTGATACAACCTCATTTATCAGAATAGTCAACAGAAATTAATCACTCAAGGATTTTTTGCATACTGGAAAAAGTACTCTATGGATGATCTAGACATAATAGAAGACCTGGTTACAGGTGGCATTGCTTAGTTGAAGTTTGGTACATATTAGAAAATTTTCACAGTTCAACTTTTAAGAGTCAAGTCCTCCCTAATTTACTAAGTAAACCAAATATTCTACCAGTCTAACTGTTGCAACTAAAACAATTAAAGTTTAGTATTATATCAGGAAAGACAACATTAAAATAGAAAGGACAAAATGAATAGAATAAGATGTGATTTATTGAAGAATGTTGCAGTTAATATACCATATAGAGAAGCCAATGTGCCACAGGATGTAGCACAGTGGCAGGTTCTACATAAGGTGTGGACTATGGAATAACTTGCACAGGGATCAGCAATTCAAATTGGCATTGCTCTTGATTAAGAGATAGTGCCTGCAACTTGACATTGTCATAAGATTGATCCATGTCATTAGATACGTTCTGGGACAACTCCTTGAGCGCCCCCTGTGTATTGTAAGATACATTGGCAGGCAAGGCAGGAGCTTTGGCTGCAACACTCCCCTTGACCCCTGCTTGTTGTCAGACACCAGGATTAGAGTTCACAGAAGATCTGGGAAGGTCTGCATGAACAAATTTTGTGTGGGGATGGCACAGCAGGTGTGAGATTAGGCTGATTGACCACAAATGATCAGGCTAATTATTGCGCACAGATCTTTATCAGTTACACTCTGTATTATCACTAGGTTATCATTTAATTAAGTGTAGTAATTATACGCTGTATAACCATTAGTTTATTATAATTGATATGGAAGTTCTACGTTGTGCAATTGTTAGTTGATTAGATTATATGTAACAATTATATGCTGTATTATCACAGATCATCATTCCAATGTGTATTGATTATACGCCATATATTAATTGCTTTATTATAATTGATGTAACAATTATACAGCGTATAAACGTTAGCCAACATAGTGACTATCACTGATTCTATGCTGTATAATCTAAAGATCATCAATCACTCACCTCCCAATCCACCCTACTGGATGTTGTATCAACCCAGCCCCACACAGCCTGATGGGCATATATGCTCATATCAAACAAGTGATATGCAAAAGATCAGTAAATACCGAGTTTGGGTCAAGTTACTTGGTGTATAATCAAGTTCCTTATCAGTTTGGGTCAGTGTTACACGGCAGATAATCCTTGAGTCTCTATTGAATTGAGTCTGCTATTATACAGCGTATAATCCCTAATTAGACCTGTTGCATTAATAAGCAGAAAGCTTGCCAAGCCAGAAAAGGATCACTGATTAAGCCCTGCAAATGGAATACCAAAATTTTACCTTCCAATGTTGGAGGGCTTAACAGGGATAATTTCTAAGCATCAACTAAATATTGCATAGTTTCCTAGCGCAATAATAGGTGTACAAGATACAGCCAATCAATAAATGTCAGTAGGCTAGCTCAAGAAAAGCGTAGGCTGTAGCTGAAGTGCCATGTACACCTGCTAAGGCCAGTAGCAACACACATGCCAAGGACAGCCAATCAGGATAAGTGCAGCCAGCAAAGATGGACTTATTGCAAAGGTAGTCACTGAGAACTTTCTGAAAGGACAAGAACAAGGGTTGTTACAGTATATATTGATACAAACACCTGAAAGGAAAAAAACAAGTTCTTAGTTACACCTGGATAGATTGCAGCTGCTGGCTAGATTGTACTCCAGTTTCAATAAACATAAATATCTTCAAAGTTCTATTCTATTGTAGTCTGTAGTGCTCTTGGATAGGATTAGGTAGAGTACGTTGGCAAGGCTAACATCTATCTGTAGCTTTGAACATATCAGCAATAACCCCAGTTGCTCAACAGCAGGGGCGCAAGCAATCATAATGAAGCTTCTTGGTATTTCCTTGAGCATCTTCAAGTTGGTAGGTGTGGTTTTCATAGACTGCAGCTATCTTGAAGGGCCCCAAGTGGTTGGGTTCTAATTTGGCTGAATTGGGGTTGAGGGTGTAGCCAGGATCACCTATGGCATATCTTGCCTCAAGATGTCCCCCACCTCAATTTGTTTATGTTCTATGTCTTGGGCCTTGGCCTGCCATTGACTCAGGGAGAGGGTAATTGCCAAGGGAGGGTTTCCAGAGACTGTGTATTTTACTTTCTCTTGTTTTACCCCTGTTAAGCCATCAGGGGTCCCAAAGGCCAAGGTGCTGGGGCTGAACCCAGTGCCTCTGTTAATTCTTGCTTGTAAGATGGGTAGGGCGGTGGGAAGGTGTTCAGGCCATGCGGTATTGGGGTGCTCCTGTGAGAGCTTGGCAAGTAGTTGGACCAAAAAACTATTCAGGCGCTCCAAGCGCCCATTGGCTTGGGGATGGTAAGGAGTTGTGACTACTTGTTGGAGGGCATTCTTGGTGCAATACACCTTCAGGATGTGCCCTACAAGCTCAGGTCCACCATCTGTGATAAGACGCTTGGGCCGCCAAAGTGGGGCACAATTTCCTTGCCAATAAAGCAAGTGATAGTGTGGAAGTATGGTTGGTGGTTGCCCAGGCTGCTGGCCAACAGGTGAAGTAGTCAATGGTTGTAATGATGTATTTATTGCCAGGCCTGTCTTTGGGGAGAGGCCCAACAATATCAAGGGCCCACTGTTTGAAGGGTTCCATGGCTTTAATGGGCAGGACAGACCTGGGGGTGCAGGTTTGGACATATTTTTTTCACACAGCACACATGTTTTGAGGAAGTCCAAGATATCTTAGTGCATACACAGCCACCAAACCCTACATTTCATGATCTTGAAGAGATTATATCCTCTGATGTGACCCAAGGTGCAGTGGTACAGTAGTTTTAAAAGCTATGGCAACAAGCAAAAATTCTTCAGATTTAAACAAAATAAATTTCAGATTTAAACAAAATCCAAGTTGCGCAAGATTCAGGATTCAATTAATTTAAATATTTTTGGTTAATAAATGAACTGTCAAACCAAAAACAAAAATTCACTAGCCCATCATATAAAATTATATCAAACATCAAGCGGTGTAGTTCAAACCACAAACAAAATGAACTAACACAACAACTGAAATGGATGGATGTTATTCTGGAGTATATTATAATCCAAGCAGGATTCATATGAGGCATCAACAGAAGGACTAGAGTGAAACAAAACTTGAGCAATCTAGAAGCGAGATTACACAACCACAAAACAAAATGAACTCACACAAGATGTGTAATATGAGCAGCCTAAAATAGAAAAGTAACAGTTTTACAGCCAATCAACAGCTATCCAATTTAGGACCAGAGGCATTTTATCCATTTTCATGGCTCCAGATTTGTATGAAAAGGTTTTGAGAACCTTCCAAATATGGACTTGAGATTACAATAAAAACAATTCATTAAACTTTAAAATTTCTACTTTTAGTGATTTTATCCTAGGTTTTTTACAATGGTTTTTAATAACAACATCTTCAACGGCGCCAGCAGCCAAGCCAGCTTCAATGAAGGCAAGGCTCAGAACGTAGAGGCACCTGTTTACACCCAAGCCTTTAAGGCGGATAACAAGGAAGCTGACCTGTACCTTACCACCAACCCCTATGGCTTTGACTTGTTTGAGAGTCACTTAGCGTCTAGCTCTGCCCCTGCTCCCATACCCACCCCTGCACAAGCTGCCTGTCAACTAACCAATCAGGATGGCAACCCTGATTTGGAACATCTTTCTGCCACCAGCTAACCTGCTCCCCCCTCAGCCAATCAGGCTTCAGCTCCCCCTAGCCCAGCGCCCCAAGCGACAAATCATCACCACCCAAATTCTTCAGGAAATTGTGGTACTCAACCTGCAGGGTCTGTCCTGGGTTCAGATTGCCGCCCAGTTGCAATTTACCCAAGCCACCATAATGCGGGAGTTTAACAACCTAATGAATAAGGGGAATCTGATTGGGACGGCCAAGAAGCCAAAGAAGGCCACAAAGTCCCAGATAACCAAGGCCTACCTAATAATGCTTGACCTCCTCCAGCAGGACCCCAGGCTTCCCTTGACCCAGGTCCAGAAGCAGCTTGCGCACCATAACATATGGGTCTCCAAGCGCATGGTACAGCTCTGGATGTATGGGAAGGTGGCTTTCATACAGGTTCTTACCAATTTTGCCGGCAACCAATGGAATGGCGCTGAGGATTCCCCGTATGATCCCGCCATTGAATCCACCCTGGTCCAATGCCTGACTAGTCTGTCAGATGATGTCATGTTCATTTCTTACTATAAGCTATCCATAGCTTTTGATGATTTTGGCACCCAAGGAAAAGCCACCACCAAGAATTGAAGGAAGAAGGTCAAGAAGGGGACTTTCATTGGTGCATTTCTGGCTGTTTCAGCCAAGGGTTTTGTCTACTATTGGAAAAACCCTGATTTCATTGATGGGTACTCATACAGCCACATCCTCAGTAGATTGCTCAACTCCTGGGATGGCTCAAATTCCAAATACCGGGTTTTCTTGAGCCACCAGATGGAGGGAAGCTCCACCGCCCTCAAGGCCATCCAGGGACGCAGGCACCAGGCCTCAGTCTACCCCGCTGGCCATGCAGACGTCCATCTGGCTGATGTTGTCTTCTTCAAATTTGGAGATACACTACGGGAGCGCCGCCCTCAGGCTTTCAACAACCTCTATCTTGGGGTCCTTGACCACAATTTTCTCTTTGGTCACCAAATGGTGGCTGACTTGTTTGCGCAAATGGTTTTCCATGTGAACATGGGCAACCAATCATGCAAGAATAAGTTCCTCCCACCCCGTGCCACAGCCACCTACCAGCCCATCCAGCCAATGACTGATGAAGAGTACAATGAGTGGTATATGGCGGCCATCACATGCAATCCTCCTGCCTCCACCCCCACCACCAACACCCCCCGCCTGCAAACCCAACCCATCCAATCCCAGACCCCCCAGGCCAGCACCACCTCTACGTCCTCCTTCCCGCGCCATTCTGCCTACTAGGCATCACTCTTCCCCGCCTCAATAAACCCCTGGTCCCAGAAAATTTCTATTTATATTATCTTTATTTTGAATTTCAATTGTTTGTGTTCTCTTTGTTTATAGTTGGTTTTATTCTTTATGTTCAGCTTATTTCTATAAAATCATATATTTACTATGGCGTGTATCTAGATCCTGAACACAGTTATTTTTAGCACCCAACCATAGCCCCTTGTGAAAATATTAACAACAATTTGGTGATCAGCTAAATTTGAATTAGAAAATTATAGGTTAACTTTTTTTAGATAAAGTTGTTACTGATCCAAATTCAAAACCTTAATGATAAACTTTAAGCCAATCAGGAGCCAAGTGATAAAGTGATTGTTGTGACATAAAGTTTATCATTAAGGTTTTGAATTTGGATCAGTAACAACTTTATCTAAAAAAAGTTAACCTATAATTTTCTAATTCAAATTTAGCTGATCACCAAATTGTTGTTAATATTTTCACAAGGGGCTATGTCAAGCGCCAAAAATAATATGGTAATCAAGGAAAAAATGCCAACAAAAAGCAAACAACACATATTGAGATGAGTGTAAACATATACACAATGGGTAAAAAGATGGGATAATGTAATAAACGGGAAAACAAAAATGAATAAACAAAGAGGCAACAGTATCAAAATAACACAGAATTTATTGGGGCAAAAGCTATAAAAATGTATGGAAAGGTTAGTAAAAAAATAAAATGAGAGAACTCAAAAAGCTGCTAAAAGACCTTGACTTGGCAATTGCCAAAATTAAAGAGATTGACCGCAAGGTCAAAGCAAGAGTTAAGTCTGCCGTCCTTGAAGGGGACAAAATTGAAAAGGTGTCCGCCAAGGCACTCATGGCCAAGATTCCAGACACCCCCAAAAAAACAATTGAACAGCTTTTAAATGTCCAGAAGCACGTTGTGGAAGGCCTTCAATTCAAGTCCTTTGCCCTCTCTGCGCCGTCTGTCTGGACTGATGACCCAGAAATGTATGCCCACCTAAGACCCGCAAAACGTACCCAAACAGATGACACTGAGCAGCCAGCACAACTGGTTACACCATAAATAGCAAAGCCTGCCAAGGCTGCGGGCAAGGAGGAGACTGTAGAAGGTAACCTAAAAATATAATTAATAAAATTTCCAAATACTTACCTTTTTTAGAAGAAGTTGATGGTGAACTCCACCAGGTCCTGGTCCCTTTTGTCCCTGCCACATTCTACACCAACTACGTCACTCATGTGGCCAAGCAGCTTTTTTGCTGTCCCCCCTGTCTTGCGGTAACTTGAAGACCATATCCACAGGTCTTTTCTGATGTCACAGGAGGCATCGGCTGGGCTTGCACATGCTGAGGGGGCATCTGAGTGGGCAGTTACTGCCTATAAGGATGCCCAACTGGTCCTCCTGGACCCAGTATCACTCAGTGGAGTTTACTATGTAAACTCCATTGAGCTTGTTTGGGATGTCCTGATGACGCTCTCATTCAATAATGTACCAGAGATGGGCTGGGCTCATGTGGCTGCTTGCTTCTGCTTCCTGGTGGAGCACACCCTGTCTTACCTGCTTGAGAACTTTGGGCGCGCAGTGAGAAAATTGGCTGTTGCAGACGCAACAGCTGTAAAGAAGACCAAAATCCTCCTGGTGGACTTTGGGCTGGCCTGGAGTGCCAACAAGACAGGGGTCCCAGAAGCTATGGAGATGACCTTCTCCAAGACAAAGCACAACAAGAAGATAAGCACAGTTTATAATAAACTGTGCAAGTTTACAGAAGCCTTTGCTGGGCAAAGGCTTCACCTTGTTGTTTATCTGGGGTTTTATTTTTCTTTGGGATGGGCGCATTGGTTGAGGACCTGGACGGGGTCCTTCTGGGGATCAACAAGGCCAGGCTCTCCCTTGATGGGAAGAAGGTCCCCCCCGGGTACAACTCAGTGGACCATGTGATACAAGACGCCCTGGTCCTGGCAGGGATTTACGGGTTTGCAGCCCCGCCTGAAAAGCTGCTGCTTCACTCCCACCTGACCCTACTTCCTTTTACCAGCTGCCGTGAATACTTTAACCAGGGTGTATCCACTGTCCACGGTGTGGCGGTGGAGGTTGTGCGCCACCTCCATTGTGGGGTGGGTACATACTGCCAAACTCACTACAGGCATTCTTAATAAATTCTCTCTTCCAAATAATTCCATTGCAATTTATAATATTTTTATTATAATAAAATTTTCTAATTCTTATTTTAGCAAACAAGATTTGCAGAATATATCCCATTAAAGGTCTTAATAAAAGCATAATAATATATTTCAATAAAATCTACTTCTGATTTGGACACATTACATTTAACTTTTTTTGATTATTATATGTATTTTCCAAAAGTGATATTAATGCGTTCACGTAATCCAGTATCAAGCGTCTGGGATACCCTAGATGGCATAATAAAATAATATACAATAAAATAAATAAAATACTTACATCTATTGATGGATCTTCTGAATGTGATTGCGGGTGTAGAAAAATCAAAATATAAAATGATAATTAATAAATTTTGAATAATAAATTAGAGAATATAAAAAAGTTGGACACACTAAGCCTTTAATTGATTGGCTGTTTGGCTAGGCACATGGGATGAACAAATCAGCGTGGCCATAAAATTTGGCCACGGTCTCAGCTGGGAGGGTATGGATCCCGGCCTGCAGAAAATCAAACAGGTCCTCAGTCCCAGTTGGGGTTCCTTGCTTGACAACTTGCTTGAGCCACCCAAAGACTTCCTTAATGGGATTTAAGAAGGGCAAATAGGCAGGGAGGAAGAGAAGGTGCATATTTGCTGTGGCCAATTGCTGGGGGCCCACTGCAATGCTTGTGTCAATTGATGGAAATTCTTCAAGAATATCAGCCACCTTGTGGAGACCAACGTTGTCCAACACAATTACGTTGGTGAAGCCCGGGCTTGTGCGCCTCAGGTGCTCCTAGACCAATCAGAGAAATGACAGGAAGGTCCGGCTATTGTGGGAGCCTAGTATCATTTGGTAGAGCTTGACCCCCTTTGGACCAAGGAGAGCCATCATTGAATAGGCTGTGGCGCAGACTGCAGCACGCCAAGCCAACCTGTCATTGGAGCCTCTGGGGACATAGCCATATGCATTGCACATTGACAAGGCAAATGCTGATTTGTCAATAAATTAAAATTTGACCGTCCCCTTGGCTTTGAGGGCAGTGTACGCCTCAGCGTAATTTTTCCGGGTCTTGATATTGGCTGGGCTGTTCTGATTGTATGGGGATACCCTGAGTTTTTCCCAGGAAAATCACATTCCCTTGACCAGATGGTAGTAAAAGGAAATTGAGGCCTCAATACCAAAAGCCGACTTGACCATAGCCTGTATATTTGCCAGTTAAAGATGGCAGTCCCAGGTGATCCACTGGCGGATTGCCCATTTGTGCTCCTTGGTGAGCATAGTGAAAACACACAAGGATTTCTCCGCGGCAAGGACTTGGCCAGTATTAATGAACTTTTTGAAGGTCTTGGAGGTGTACTTGGGATCCATCCCAACAAGGGCCGCAGCTGTCTTGTAGCCACCTGATTCCTGCATTAGCTTAAGCAGGATGATGCGTTTGATGTTGGGGATGCGCTTCTGGGCGGGCTTTGTGGGTTCAGACAAGCCAGAATCCTGATTAATGACAGGCTTGCAAGGCATGGGCACCTTGTTGTAGAAGGCTGCAACATTTTTGAGCACTAGCTGTCCCTCATTGGTTTGGTAGAACTGGGGCTCCTTGTCATCCTCCTGATTGCCATCATTGACATAGGGCTCATAGCTAGTATCAAGTACAGGCTTCACCTTCTCCAGCATGGCTGACGGGACTGACTCTTGCCGGTACACAACGTCAAACACATATGAAGTAAGTTCCACCTCCTTGTCTCTAACTTTCTTGGTGAAGGTAACCTCAGTGGGCTTCTGGGTCAGCTTTGAGACCTGAGGGTTTATGCTCCGCACCCTAGCAGCTTGTGCTCCTTGAACTGACTGTGTCAGTGCAGCGTCACTATGGAACTCTCCTCTCCTGCCTCCCTCCTGAGTAGGCACTTGTGTTGTACTAAGTCTATTCTTTGACCCGCAGGGGTAACCACAACCACAGCGCACAACGGGTGCAATGGTAGTCTGTTGTTGTGTTCCTTCCATTTTTAGAATTTAATAAAATATTAAATAAATCTTAATTAAGCTACTCTCTAATTTTAATTTTTGCTTTTATCTGTTTATGGATATTCAATTATTATTTTTTCCCCACCCAATATCCCAATTATAGATTTTTTATTTCTTAGTTAGTTGTTTTTGGTTTTACAACGCCCATTTTAGAATACTCAAAAAAATCCACTCATTTTCCTAGATTTTACTGCCAAATTCAAACACCCAACACAATATTTTTAAAATTTATGTTTCAGATCTTGTGTCTTATTTTAGATAACTTGGTATCATTCATGATTATAATCCATTGCACACATTGTGTGAGTGATTTTGTTTACATTGTGAGTTGCTATTGTGTTTTGTTTTTGGATTTAGTTTTGACACACCTTGCTTGGGTGTATTTTGTCACTAATTCACATAGTAAACATATGTACACTGAAAGTCAACTCATACCATTTTTTTTGTGAATTTATGTATTTTGGATTATATTTTGAATGGTTTTGCTTTGCGTGGGAGCCTTTTGTTGCTGTGCTGACCCATTTTGCCCATTGACGCCAATAAACCCTGTTAACAGAGTATATATTTTAACCTAGAGTTGGATTTTGTTTAAATCTGAAATCATTTTGTTTAAATCTGAAGAATTTTTGCTTGTTGCCATAGCTTTTAAAACTACTGTAGTGTAGTATGGTATCCTCTTGTTGTGTGGTGGGAAATATAGGGCATTATTTCACCTGTCTCTGCCTGGCAGCAGACATTACCAGTGTCAGTTGTGAACTGGCTCTTGTTGTCCTTCAGCTTGGAAATAGTTACAGAATTGAGGCCTTCCCAATGGGTGGCTTCAGGACACAGGTAAAGCATGGGCTAGTCTGGGTCTAAACTGTCATATCTTGTGATGAACACTACATACAGTCTGGAGAGGGCATCAGCTGTGACAAGTTCCTTCCCAGGCTTGTATTCAATGCGCAACTGATAGGGGGACAGGCATTTGACCCAGCCTGCTTGATGTTGTGTTAAGTGCAACTTGGTATTGAAGTACTGAAGCAACTTGTGATCTTTCAGGACGCGGGGAGGAAAGGTGGCACTTTCCAGGTAGCAGCGCCATTTCTTGATGCAGTGCACAATTGCTGCTAACTCCTTTTCATGTATGGAATAGTGTTTCTTGGAGTTGGTAATCTTCCTGGATTTGTAGGCTGTGGAGAGGAAGACACCTTTGTTGGTTTCCACTCTTAGCACGCCCCCTATGGCCCTGTCAGAGGTGTCATTCTCAAGATTGTACTGGTGGTTTTTCTTTGGAAATTGCAGTACAGGGGCAGTTATAAGTCTTTGCTTCAACGTCTCAAAGGCTTGATCTCTGGCAGGGGTCCAATGGAAGCTCTGTTTTGTGCTTGTAAGCTCAGTGAGGGGTGCAATTAGTTCTCTGCAGTTGGGGATAACCTTTTGCACATAGGCAACTATACCCAAAAATGTACGCACCTGACCCATGTCAGTGGGGGGTGTCATGTTCTGAGGCGCAGCACAGACACACAACAGGGAATCCTAACCTTAGGATTGGATTCATACTAAGTCTTGGTTAGTTGCAGGGAAGGCTATTGGTTTAACTTGTGGCTCTGATTGAATAATCTCTATTAGATTTGGCTAATGAGAGGCGCCAAAGTACTTGGAGCCAAAAAGACAAAAATTTGAATAGGACTTAATTTTTATTGGTGAATAAGAAATGTAATATATAGTGGTTTACAATATCACAAAACAATACCAGGACAGTAGGATCACTTTCCACAAGCATGAGTGCAGAAAGTGAGTTGCGCAGAATCAGGAAACTGAACAATTGAATTTCTCAGTTTAGAAACAGACCCATTACAAAGGGCAAAAACAAAAGAGAGCAATTTTTCTTTGAAATAACCACACAAAGGCAAAATCAAAACAGTGTGAATAGCAGCATTCACAACATTGCCCCTTCTAGATTGGCCTTAGGGATTAGTACTTGCAGGGGAACTTGGCATGCACTCAGGAAAACAGACAACCACTAGGGAGGAGTTTCACAGTGTACTCTGACCCTTGTTTGAAGGTTACTTCCAAAGGCCCAACCTTCAATGTGTCTAGCTTGTTAGAGCGCCCTCCTACTCTATGATGATAGTAGAGAATGTGATCCCCAATGTTGAACTCAGGCAAGGGAGAGCGTCCAGCATTGTCAGGAGAGAGCTCAAGCATCTTGGTCTTATATGCAGAAGTATATGTAGTAGCCTGTATATCAATTATGCAGTTGAATAAGTTCTTGATGTGGGTGTCAGGGTCCATGGCCTTGTCAGAGGAGAGTAGGGGGGCCAGGAGTGACGGAGTAGTGGCCTTGCACCCATAAAGCATTGAAAAGGGGGAATACCCAGCAGCATGGTATTTGCTGATGCAATAGGCAAAGAGAGCAGCAGGTAAGTATAGATCCCAGTTGGCAGCGTTGGAATAGGTGAGCATCCTCATTATGGAAACCAAGGTCAAATTTACATGCTCTACAGCCCCGTTAGTGGAAGGATTATAGGGGGCTGAGAAGGATTGATGAGACCCAAGAGCCTCAACAACAGAAGTCACCAGCTTGGAATTGAAATTAGATCTATTTTTAGACAAGAACACTTGGGGGCACCCATGGCAGTAGAATAAATCTTTCAAAAGAAAGGCCACAGTTATCTTAGCAGTGATATCCTTGGTGGGGCAAGCTTCTACCCATTTGCTGAAAGGATCAACTGCAATCAGGATAAAGCGGCAGCCTGAGAGAGAGAAAGGTAGAGGTCCTACAGCATTGATGCTGACCATGTGGAAGGCATGCTGTGGAGGGACTAATTTGAACTTGTGAGAGGCAGCTCAAGGTTACTGGGATAGCCCCAGTGGGGGTGCTATTATACTGTAATACCCAGATACTGTAGGTACTACTTGCAGCAGGTATGGCAAGAGATTGGCAAATTGGAAACCAGTCAGGGCAGTGAAAATCAGATAGATGGTCATCAACCAGCAGAAGACCTTGGCATGGATGTTGTATCTTCCAAAGCTCCCTAAAAAGTAGGTTAAAACATAGTACATGAAGATGTACACCACAATGGACAGTGTGGAATGAAGAGACACAAGGGGAGGCCAGGAACCAGTATGGGAGGATGTCAGGATTGACAATTCATTACCCCTGGAAACCCAGGCCCAAGGGCGGGATTTGAACCCTGAACCTATATTCCTGCAGGCCGCTGGGCTCTTAGACCAAGAGCCTGTCTGCCCACGTTTTTCTGGGATCAAGCCCCTGCAAGCTGAGGCCCCCACTAAGTTACAAAGCCAGAATACCAGCACAAGCTCAACTATAGTGGCGCCCAAAGAGGAGCCTCTCAAATTGCCTAATGGAGGCAGAGAAGATGCCTCTGTGAATTTAATGATCTTGAAGTCCTCTTAAGTAACCAATCAAACCCTACTGCCAAAGATAAACCCGGACTTTGGGCCCAACCCCGTGACCACAGCCCAAAATCAAGAAAATTGAGTGATCAATTTGGACGTTCTGATCAATGAGAGAACGCTAAACAAAGATGCCATTTTGCCGCTCCCACACCCAGGCCTTCTGGCCACCCGCCCACACTTTTCCAATATTTTGATGGAGCCCTGATGGAAAATACTAAGTTTGGAGGCAGAATGCTATATATGCCTATAGATTCTGCGCTCAAACCTTATTGCTATTTTTGAATAAAGGTTATGTTACTTTGGATCATACAGCTACTGCTTTATTTTGTATTTGCTATCTACTAATTCAGTTTGAGATCTCCCGGCCCTTCTGTCCCACCACCTGCAGTTTTTTGTCCACCTGGTGAACCCTACAGGCCCGTTCACTTCACTGACTACCCTTTGAAGCCCAAGTACAAGGGCTATACACCAGAAAAGCTACTTGAACTTGATCCTTTGGCCCGAATACAATCTGCTATTAGATCCAACCATCAAGGCCCTGGATATTCTCAACACCAAAATTATTTAGAGGAAAGTTCAACTACCTTCCTGCCTACAATATCCATATGGAGCTGCCTGTAATGCCCAAACCTATGCCTGCTTCTTCATCTGACCTCCCAACCAACCATATCAGCAAGCTCTTCAGAATAGTGTACATCACTCTCATGGGGGTGATGGACACCATTATACCAACCACCAGCCCATGGTCTTGGGTGAGGAAGTCTGTTTCCTATCTTCTAAAGTTAGCTCTGCTCTTGTGGTGGGCTCTTCCCGCAAAAACTCTGGCCCAAGTTACCCCCAGAAATGGCGGGCCAGCTGCCCAAGTCTGGATCCCTGACAGAGGAGTTGAGTTGTCCAGGGCCATAGTGAGGATCATGACCTAAATCTTCTGGTGAGGGTCCAAAGAGCTCTGATCCCTGTTGATAGCCTCCAATCCCAAGGCAAGCTGTAAGCACAGCTGTGAAGATGAGATGGTTAATCTTCCTTGAATTGAAGGGGTTTGGCTGGGGCTAACTATTTAAAGTTGGCTTAAGTTTTTAAGTAAGATTTAGCTTTATTGAGGGTATTAAACTCAATAATAGCACAAGCTATTACAGGGAGGGGTCCCTTATTTATAGCGTTCCTCAATGTGCAAAGTTTTGCAAGTGGGAATAAAAAAGGGATTGGAGAACCCAAAAGTTTGGAACTAGGGATTGGGAATTGGGGTTTGAGAAGGTGGCCAAAATCTTGTTCTTTGACAATCTGTTGGGAGTTTGGCCATTCTTGACCAGAGCCAATGATTTTCCCTGGGCATGTGGTCAGGTGGTGACTACAACTCATGGGATTTCCAGGATCTATTTTTGTCTTGTAAGCCATGGTTTGGTTGGGGTCTGGACTCAAATATGTGACCTGGGGTTCAGAATCCCATTGGTTATGGGTAGAATTGTTACTCACATCCAAAAATTGAAATTGGCTCTCTTCTGATGGGCAGAGGTTGTTCTCTAAATTTTCTCCTTTTCCCAGGGACTTATTTGATTGGCTGCATTGTATGGGATTTTCTGATTGGCTGGGGAGTGGGAGCTGGGACCCAGGGAGTAAGCGGGTGGGCAGGTGGCTGGCAGCAGGCCCGCTGGTGCCAGGCTGGGCAAGCAGGTGGCTGGCTGGGTGCTGGGAGGCTGGTAGAGGGTGCTGGCGGGCATGGCAGGTGCCTGCGCAATTGTGGTGGGCGTCTGCCCAGATGATAAATTATTCCGGCATTTATTAAATTCTGTTTTTTCCTTTGTTGGATTTATATTTTTCCCAATTAAAGGGGGAAAATCTTTATTGAATTTTGAATCCTTAGCAGAAAGTCCTTCTAATCTCTTCCAATATTGCCCCCCAATAAGAATTTGGTTTATGTCAGGAATATTCCTGACAGACATCTGGTATCAGCAGGCAGAGGTTCTCCCAGAAGCAATTCTTCTGGAGCCAGTCATAGGTCTTGTTAATGCCTCCATGTCCAGTCTCCTTATGAGCTTGGAGTACCAACAAGAGGAAGAGGCTAGGACGTATGTAGGGCAGGTACTGATCATGTACCTTTTTGAAGAGTTGATTGTCACAAATGAGTGTGTCTTAAGATAGCTTAGTCAGGGCAGTTTGAATCTCTCCAGTCTCATTTTTTCAAAAATAGGGATACCCAATGAGCTCATATAACCAATCAGCCTCAGCAGGGTGTAGAGCAAGAATAGGCATTCTGGACAGTCCATCAGCATTTTGGTGTTGGATCCTGGGACAGTGGAGCACTGGGAATTGTAGCCCTTCAAGTGAAGGGCACATCTAGCTAGCTGTCCTTCTGGTTTTTGAGCTGCTGCAGCCACTTGAGTGAGGCATGGTCAGTTACCACAGTAAAATGGGTGCCATAAACATAATGGCGGAATTATTTGACCACATGCAGTACAGCAAGGCATTATTTCTCTGTGACACTATAGTTCTTCTCATGTTTGTTGAGGACACAAGAAGTATATGCTACAGGGTGATCCACTCCCTTGTCATCTAGTTGAGCCAGGATGGCCCCAATAGCTAGGTTGCTAGCGTCCGTGTAGAGGATGAATTCCTTATTGTAGTCTGGATACACCAAGATGGGAGCCTCTTTGAGTTTTTTTAAGAGTATCAAAGGCCTATTGTTGACTAGCAGACCATTCAAAAGAAATATTGTGTAACAGTTGAACCAGAGGTTCACTAGTGTTGGCAAAATCAGGGATGAACTGTCTGTAATAACCCATTATGCCCAGAAAGACTTGAACTTTGTGCAGGT
Organism: Entomophthora muscae; assembly: GCA_014839935.2. Lineage (NCBI taxonomy): Eukaryota > Fungi > Entomophthoromycota > Entomophthoromycetes > Entomophthorales > Entomophthoraceae > Entomophthora > Entomophthora muscae. Next base: position 376,587 of record QTSX02005713.1, read on the forward strand.
TGGTGGGTGGAAGCATCATGTCAATAGCTTCAACCTTCTTGGTCATAGGAAAAATCCTAGTCTGGGTTACTTCAAGGCCCAAGAATTCAAGATTCTCCTTGAAGAAGGCATACTTAGAAGGTTTTAGTTTGAGTCCAGCTTTTTGAATCTTTAGGAACACTTTCTTGAGGTAGACCAGGTGATTTTTAAAGGTAGCACTGAAGACTGTTATATCATCCAAGTACACCAGGACACATGAGAGCTTCAGATCACAAAGAATGTAGTCCATGGTCCACTGAAAGGTAGCAGGGGCGTTGCATAGCCCCTGAGGCATACAGATAGGCTCAAACAGCCCTTAAGAGGGGATCAGCACAGCCTTTTGCCTGTCCTCTGGAGAGAGGTCAACTTGTCAGTAACCAGAGGCCAAATCCATAGCTAAGAAGAACTTGGAGCCTCCAAGGCAATGGAGTGCATTATTGATACACAGTAAGGGGTAATAATCCTTCTTGGTTAAGGAGTTTAGCTGTCAATAGTCCATTAAAATGTAGTGACCTCCATCTTTCTTCTTCAAGATGAGCAAAGAGCAGGCCCATGGACTTTGGGAAGGAGCAAATAACCCAGCGTCTAATAGTTGCTTGAGTTCTTTAGACACCTGAGCATCTTTCACTTGACTACAGCAATAAGGCTTAGCTAGGAAGAGGGAGCATCACTAGTATCAATTTGATGAATGACTCCTTTAACCACACCATAGTAAGTGCTATCCTTAGCAAAGATATCTGAAAACTGATCTAGAAAGTCAAGCACCTCTCTCTGTTAGACAGGGAATAGTTGCAGGAAGTCCTGAGTGGTGAACAGAGATAAGACCTGTGGCTTGTCTTCAGGTAAGTTGAAATCCTGAAAGGTGCCAAAGGGATGTAGGGATAACACATCAGGAGTATTCATCAACTTGCCATAGCCAACAAACTGGCCTCTAGACACATGTATGGGGAGAACAGTTAAGTTGGCAACCAACAATTGAACAGGGTCTTTATAGGAGACATCCAAGATTCCCAGGCAGAGATAGGGTTTGTTGTGTCCTAGTGAGGGAGGAGAGTATAACTCTAGGAAGGTGCACTCAGGCAACTTGTATGATATTTGAGAGTCTAGGATAGCCTGAGAGCCAGGGGGTATATTCACGGTAGAAGTGGCAAGGAGAGGAGTCCCTTCAGATGCAGGAAATGCCATAGAAGGACACTTCATATTAGACAAGTGGGTACAGTAATTTAGTGTGAAGACATCAGTGAGGTACTCCAATGCACATGTCTTGAGGCACTTCCCAGGAACCTTGTCAGGCTTCTCAAAGATTAGAGGGACTTCTTACCCTAAAATAGAGAGGTAACCATCCTTCAAGCTGATAATCTCATTCTATTCTCCAAGGAATTGAGTATCAACTAGGTGATTGTAACTCTCATTATCCAAGACAACAGCAGGTGCAGCTAAGAGTAGTTTGCCAAACCACATGGAAAGAGCGGAGTACGCCCCTATAGTGCGGGTCATGGATATCCCAGCTGTACCATAAGAATGGTGATAATTGAGGTCAGGGGCAAGCTTAAGCTTCTTGAAAAGCTTCAAGGAGACAACATTAGCAGGAGATTCTGTATCCAAGACAGCTTTGATTTTCATCTTTTGAATAGATATCTCCACACAAGTAGTAGTACAACCAAAGGGTGGGAAGACAGCCAGGATATCTTGGGCTTCAGCTAGCTCCTTGTCCCACTTCTCAATCATACATCTCAATCCTGGAAACTACTTTTAGACAGTCTGAAGAGGAAGCAAGACTGATACATTCTTGAAAACAGCACCATCTACTTCAGCTGCTTCCTCAGAGAATTCTGCAAGTACAGGAGACCTCTTAGCTTGTGTGAGGTATGGACAAGAGACAACCTCCTTGGCTTCAGGTAGAGGCTTGGCAGTTTTTTGTAGCTTTCTCAGAGCACAGTTTATAAGGGACTGCAATGGTTTTGGGGATAGCTAGGATTGAATATCTATAGGTGTTGGGATCATCAATGTCTGAGTTATCCATTGCAAAGTCATCAGATGTATTATAAAATAGTAGCAGAATGGGAGAAACTTTGGTGTCAGCAAGCTCAGAGTCTGCTTAAGATGGGGAAATTGAAAGAGACTGGGTAGGATTGTCAACTGAGAGTGTATCAACCTCTAGGTTGACTGTTCTTTTCCCTCCTGATCCTTGGGGTTGGCACCTTCAACTCAAGGATTGATACAGACTCAAGAGTGGTGACCTATATGGCTGCAGTTGGCAACCTTGACGTCTAGGAGGGTTCTGAGAGTTCATAGTGAGGATGTGTGGGTCACAGGAAGAAGAACCAGAGTTAGCAACAGCTTGATTCTCATGCACAACAGCTCCAGAGTGGGTCAGATTCATATTCTGCAACAGTGTCTTTATACTTTTCATGGAGGACAGCATAGCAATTGTGGGCCTTGAAATGGAGGCACATAAGCTGATTAACTTTGAGAGCTTGAGCACAGACCATGTACACTTCATGGGCTGTCAAATGTCTACTTGTTATCAACTGCTGTCCTTTCATGTTTAATCTGTCCGCAAATTCAGCCAGCGTCTCTTTGGGCTTAAAGGCAATGTGCATAAAAGCATCCTTTTTCACTTCCAAACTAAGGTTGTCACCAAACTTGTCAATCAAAAGCTGTTTCATCTCTTCTCAAGTCTTGATAGTGGGAAGATCAGGCACCACCACCTCCTGGCAGGTCAGGTGTAGACAGGTCAGAATATGTTCTTTCTTAACTTTGTCTGATGCTTGTCTCATGGCAGTTTTGTAGATAGTTAGGAAAGCTGTAATGGTCAAGGTTCTGGGGTCAATGACTTGCTTAAAAGTAGGCTTGAAGTGTGCTTTGGGTGTGGGGCCACCATTTTTGCTATCAAGGACATTTATATGGGGGAGAACTTAGCTTCAGATTTGGAGAGGGGCTGTCTGGCCCACAGCTGACAAACACTTTCTTCAAGAGTAGTCAAGGTCTCAGCAGTGCAGGTACTCATATTATTAGCTAAAGTGGTCTGTTGCTCAGTAACGTCTAGGCGTTGGCCCTGTGTTGTTACTACTGCGGAAAGCTCAGCCAGACAAGAGGTAATGGAAGGCCCCACTGAGAGGCAGGGAGAAAACCTGTTGTTTACTGAATTGATTAACTCAATCATTTCCTGAAAATCCCTGTCAAGACTAGAGTGATACCGCTTCAGGTGGTCCACCTCATTGGCTAGAGCAATCAACTCTCTAGCACATTGGATGCAGGGATTCCCTGGCAGTCCAGGGCATTAGCCATCTCCTTTGAAAACCTCAAATGGCTTAGCAGCAGTTGCCATAATCTCACACAGAGCGGCAACCTCTTGCAGTAGCTCAGCAACCTGGGCAGTTAACACAAGCACCTGAGTGTCTGGTTGTGACAGGTCTGCTGGACGTCCTTGGCTGCAAGTGGATACACGTAGTTCAAAAATGGCATGCCATATTTTTTGCTCTCTGTCTATCAAATCATCCAAAGGGGGAGAAGGAGGAACATCAGGCTTGGGCATAGAAAACCCATGTACTTGAGCATGAAGTTTGGCTATAGCAGCAACTGTGGCAGATCTTTCTTGACCAAACTCTTCATTGAGGTCACGTAGACCCCTAGTGGTGTGATCTGCTACTTGTTGCATTTGGTTGAAAGAATAGGTACTAAATGCATTTGTTGTTGCACAATACATTTGAAATTAGTGAGGTAGGCATTTAAGGTGGAATCTACTTGGGTTCTCCAGGGCTTTTCTAACTAGTGAAACTCATGTAGACATTCCCTGACATATTTGGGGATAGACTGGCAAATTCTTTCAATGGGATTAACCAAGCGGGGTTGGGAAGTAATAGAGTTGTACTGATTATCAGACACCAAGGAAAAGAGAGAGTAGATCCATTGTTGGTATGCAGCAAACTGATCCCAGTGGTTAGTGACAGCTGCTTGTAGGGGGAAATCTTCTGAATGTGGAGTCATAACATCATTTAATAGTGGGCTAAGGCGGGTTGAACAAAGGAAGACAATATGTGTTCAGCAGAGCCAGCTGCAGAGAGTAGATGCTGTGGAAATTGTGGAGCCACAATCAATTTATAGTATTCTGCTTGACTGAACTGTAATTGAAGACAAGGGATGGCCCTATAACGGGCTATTCCAAGGGCTACTGCCATGATTTGGTCTAAGTCAGGGGTACCCAAAGGGTAGGCCAATAGGCAGGGATCATTACCAAGGTTCAGCACAGTAGGGATGATAGGTGGGTCTGCAATGTCTTCCTCAATAGGAGGGCTAGTAATTTCAGGTGAAGTTGGCTCTTGTATAGGCGGAGGCAAAGGACCTGAAAATGTAGATGCAAAAGGGATAACCAAGGGGCTTACAGCCCCTGTAGTGAGCACCATTTTTGTTGTGTTCTGAGGCGCAGCACAGATACACAACAGGGAATCCTAACCTTAGGATTGGATTTGTACTAAGTCTTGGTTAGATGGCAGGGAAGGCTATTTGTTTACCTTGTGGCCCTGATTGAGTAATCTCTACTAGACGTGGCTAGAGAGAGGGCCAAAGTACTTGGAGACACAAAGACAAAAATGTGAATAGGACTTATTTTTTATTGGTGAATAAGAAATGGAATATATAGTGGTTTAAAATACCACAAAACAATACCAGGACGGTAGGATCACTTGCCACAAGCATGAGTGCAGCAAGTGAGTTGCACAGAATCAGGAAACTGAACAATTGAATTTCCCAGTTCAGAACTGACCCATTTCAAAGGACAAAAGCAAAAGAGAGCAATTTGTCTTTGAAATAACCACACAAAGGCAAAATCAAAACAGTGTGAATAGCAGCATTAATAACAGGGGGTAGCATGTTTGTGATTGCCTTGATTTTGGCAGGGTTGGGCTTTATCCCTTGGGCAGAGATGATGTGCCCAAGGAATAGAAGCTCTGACTTGAGGAATTTGCATTTGGAAGGCTTGGTCTTTAGCTGATTTTTACAAAGGTTGTCAAGGACAGCACAGAAGTGTTGAAGATGTGTGGTATGATCTTGACTGAATACAATAATGTTTTCAAGGTAAACAATGACACATTTTCCTATCAAATCCTCAAATGCTTTTTTCATCAACATGGCAAAGATGGAGGGGGTGTTGGTCATTCCAAAGTTCATGACACAACACTCAACCAACCTGTAGTGTGTGTAATGCAGTTTTTGCCTCATTCCCTGGTGCAATGAGTACCTGGTTGTACCCTGCAGTGAGATCAATCTTGATTAAGACCTTCACACCTGCAAGTGTGTCAAACAAGTTGTCAATTAGCGGTAAGGGGTATTTGTTTTTGACTGTCACCTTGTTTAGAGCACAGTAGTTGGTTACCAATTGGAGAGACCCACCCTTCTCAGCTACAAAGAAGACTGTAGCCCAGTATGAAAAGAGGGAGAGGCAGATGCAGACCTTATTGAGCGCGTCTACAAGGTGCTGGGAGAGGGTCTTGTCTTCCTTGGGTGTCAGAAAATAAAGGGGGCGTGCCTTGGGCAGCGACCCTTGCAATTGATCAGCATGCTGTATTTCTTGGGGAGAGACAGTTGATCCAGTGTTTCACGGAAGACGTCCTTGTATTCCTTGAGGAGTGCTGCAAGTACTGGCAGAGATGAGGTGGTCAAGGGAGGGGCCACAGGTGGTTTGGCGCGGATGACTTTGACTGAGCACTGATTAAAGTTGAGCTTCCCCCTTGAAGTTGTACACACCTGTTTCTGTGAGTCTGAAAAATACGGTATCATGGAGTAACTTGCTCATTTTGATGGGATAAATCTAGAGACCCCCATTTCTGTTAAGGGTGATCACATACATATCCCAGTTGATTGAGGGATGATTGTTCTAGCAACCTCCAGAATTAACTCATACAGAATGGAACATTCCCCATGTTGACAATTTCAAAAATTGTTTTTGCTTTATCTTTTATAATTTCAATTAAAAGCTCAAAATAAAAACCAAACATTGCTTTTATTACCAGTGTCAATTATTTAATCAAGAAAAAATAATCTTTAATATTGAAAATAAAAAAATATTTTCAAGGATTGTCAATATGAAGGATGTTCCATTCTGTATGAGTTAATTCTGGAGGTTGCTGTTGTGCTGGAGCCAGTCAAGCCAGCAATGACGTTGTGGCTGAGTCCTGCCATGATTGGCCCAGAGAGCTCTACCTGGACTTTCCCCATTCTCACGGAGAAGGGTACTGTCTTATGGGTAATAGCCACTCTGCAGGAGTTGGCTACTTGTACTTCTTTGAATCAACTAGGCACTTGGTCCTGTTGTTGAGAATCTGTGAAACCTTGGTCAACCATGGTGTGATTGGTCCTGGTATCTACCAGTAGTTTGTTGGTGTTCCCATGGAAATGAAAGGGGTAGGCTAAGCGGGTTACTTTATTTGAGGAATGGCTTGCTTATAATACAGGATTGTCACTATGGACCTGGAAGACGTCAAGGGTTTCAACCTTGTGGATGTTGTAGTTGCAAAGATTTTTGGCAAGAAGAGAGTGGTTAGGCAGGGTTACAGAGCCTCTTGTATCTACAACCCCCAGGCTTTTCCTGAGTCTTTGATTTTTGCCAACTGGAGCTCCCCCTTGTGGAGATGCTTTGTCCCATTCTCCTGTTGACATGGTTGTGGGCACTGCCAGGTGCAGGATGAGTTTGAACAGGTGTGTCATTGAATCTTCAGAAGATAATTGAGTCCTGGTTGTTGGCCTTCACAATGGCCTTGTAACATCTGTTGATGGAAGTACAGCAACCTACAGAAACCCACTTGCAGATACAGGGTTAGAGCGCATTAACTATCAAGGTAAGGAGCATGGTGTTCCAGTCAGTCACAGCTTCTGGGGCGGTGGCAAGATATTCAGGGACAAACCCAGTCTGTTTAATGACCAGGAGGGGAGTTCCCACTATGATGGGTGAAAATGATTCACTGTAGAAGGACTTTGTGGCATCCCTGAACAACACCCAGGTAATTTCTATTTTTTTGGCTGGCCCAGTTGATGAAACACACAGCAACAGGCCCTGTGAGGCGCTTAGATGCAGTAGCAACCCACATGGGCTCAGGTATTTGTCAGATACGGAGGCAGGTTTCAGTAGAGTGGAGCCAACTGACAATGTCAGCCTCTTTGACACCACCTGGAAAAGATTCAAGCTGAAGGTTGAGCATGCATTGAGAAATGTCTGATTGGGGTGGGGTGACGCTGCATTGCTCTGCCCAAGGCGGAGTCAATTATACACATCTGTACGTACCAGTTGATCTTGGTAGATGACATACCTGTTGGGGATGTCCCCCTTGGGGATTGGCAGGAAAGTCTCTTGATGAGGAGTAGCCATACAGACCGTACTCTGTTATTTCTTGGGAGAATTTTTCCTTTAGGTAGGTTGTGAACCTACTGCTGCTACCACTGTTGCAACTGAACCAATTAGAGTTCAGTATTTAATTGGAGAAGACAACAGCCCAATAGAAAGGATGAGAATGAATAGAATAAGGTATTGTTTATTGTAGAATATTGTGATTAATATACTATATGGGAAAAGCCATAAGGGGGTGGCATAGTGGGAAGTTCCAAGTAGGGTTCAAAGCCAAGGAATAACTTGTGCGAGGATCAGCAGGTTGAATTGGTAGCACTCCTAATTAGGATGAAGTGCCTGCCATTTAATATTGCCATCAGATTGACTCATGTTATTAGATACGTTCTGGTATAACTCCTTGAGTGCCCCTATGTATCATAAGATATGTTGGCAGGCAAGGTGGGAGACTCAGGTGCAACATAAATTTATTTTCAAATTAATCATGTAGTTGGCCTACTCCGCTACATTACTTATAATTTGATCCTAAGTCAAATTATTAATGGGAGATGGGCCCTGCTTTGGGTACTTTGTTGTTGGCTCCTCCTAATGTTACTCCCATGCCCCAGAATCTTGGTGTCTTTCCTGCAGAATCCAAAATTGAGATAATTATACCTTCTCAATGTTCAGAGTTCTACAAAGAAGACACTTTAATACTTTCTCTGGACATCTATCTGGGACTCTTTTGGTTGGGTTCAATCATCTTGTTGAACTCCAGTGTATCTTTAGGAAATTTCACAAAACGGTATTTGAAGCTGCATTGGTGGTTAACCATAAGTTCTATGTGAATTTGGGTGGTGATTTCCCACCACATGAAGACCTCTTCTTACTATCTGTACATTTCTGTCACAAGCTTCCCCTGGACCACAAAAATAAGATGTTTTAGATAGTGTAAATCACCCTCACTGAGATAATTGACACTTAACCCCAGCTGCTAGCCTGTGGTCCTGAGTGAGAAAATTAATGACATACCTTATTAATTTAGTGCTAATCTTGTAGTGGGCTCTTCCTGCAAAACATGTGGCCTGTGCGTTCCCAGAAAACAATGTGCTGGCTGCTTAAAGTTGGTTCCCTGACATATGTGAAATACTTTAGCTTAAAAAATCCAGTTGAAAAAAAGAAGGAATAATGTGGAAAAAAACTTATCATTGCCAGAATCTATTATATATGACTTAAAAGCTATCAATCAGCACCAAGATTTTTATGTTCATCAAAATAGGGAGTATAAAAAATATATTAATGAATTGGATGATGTCAGAAATCTGTGGGCTGTGATATTTTATCATCCACCAGATGCTCTCCTAAGTCTTCTAACATTAGGAAAGTACAGAGAACCTGTGACGTTGGCATAACCTGCAGCCTGAAATATTTGTTGTCATCAGAAGTAGCAATTCTGATAGGGCCCCAGGCCCAAAGAATTTGGGAAATTTCTTCCTACTTCTGGATATAGATTCATAAGTTACTTTCTTTATATTTTACTATAGGAATTAATAATGTATGGCTACAGTATAATATTTTGCTCTTCACTTAACAAGAATCAATTTAAGGAAAAAATTTGGAAAATCATCTCTTTATTAGACAACTGATATTGAGGTTGTACTGGCTGCCTGCGTTTATCTGAGTTAGTTCACAATGCTAAGAAGAGACTGAAGTAGCTTTAGGGCATTGCAGCAGGGGGGGCTAACCTTGGGGAGAGTGTTTTGTGAAGGAAGCTCACTTGAAGGCTTCCACAGCTCAGTATCTTTTCTGGCGCTGTACAACTATCCCTCAACCTGAACAGAGTAGCTGTCTATCTGGGCCACTTTCCAAGGATAGCTAGCCTGACTGGTTACTAGTTGGTGGTGATGATTGTTACGCTATACTGTACCTAATCAGAGCTACTGTCAGGATTTACAATTCTCCACCTTTTGAAAACTAGGCCTGGGATCAAGATTAGAAACCATGGCCATGAATGCTTGCAGGCTGCTGGCCCTGCAGACTGAGGGACCTCCTGCCTGCGTTTTCTGGGATCAAGCCCCCGTGAGCTGAAGCCCCAATTAAGTCCCAAAGTCAGAATACCAGAATAGGCTTGAGAGTGATGACACCTGAGAAGGGACTTATTGAATTGCCAAATAGAGGCAAATAAAGTCCCTCTGTGAACTTCATGAACTTGAAGTCTTCACAGGTAACCAATCAAGCTCAGTTACCAGAGGGAAACACAGGCTTCAGGCCCAAACCTGTGACCACGGCCCAAGAACAAGAGAATCAGGTAACTAATTTGTGGATTCCCTCCAATGAGAGAACACCCAGCCAAGGTGCCATTTTGCTGCTTCTGTACCCAGGCATCCTGGCCACCTGATCCCTCATTTCCCAATATTTTGATGAAGTGCCCTTGGAAAATACTAAGTTTGGAGGCAGAGTGCAATATAGACCAATAGACCCCACGCTCTAACCTTATTGCCATTTTTGAATAAAGGTTATGTCATACTGGCTTCCACAGCTATTGCCTTATTTTATTTTTTCCATCTATTAATTCAGTGTAAGACCTTCTGGCCCTACTGCCCTCCTGCCTGCAGATTTCTGTCCACCAGATGTTCCTTTTGGTTCCTGTGACAGAAATTGCCAGATAACAAGAAAATGTCTCCAAGTGGTGGGGAATCACCACCCAAATCCACATGGAATTTATGGTTAACCACCAATGCGGCTTCAGATACCATTTTAAGAAATTTACAAATGAGATACTAGGGTTAAGTAAAATAATTAACCCTAACCAAAGTAGCCCAAGACAAATAGCCTGAAAAAGCATCAGAGTGTCTTCAGAATAAAATTCAGGACATTGAGAGATAACCAGATTTTTGTTTTAAAAGGTAGGTGGAACAACTCCAAGATGAGCAGGCATGGGATTAAGATTGGACAGAGTCAACAACAAAGTGCCAACAGCAGGGCCTGTGACATACTACAGTCACAATGGGCTGTGGTTTCACAAAGAGGTTAAATTGTGATGAATTTCATAGGTTGAAATTCAAAACAATAGGATTGGCCTTGGAGAGATTTTCCAGTGTAGTAATGGATTACCCAGGAATTTAATTAGGCTGTACTAATTGAGGGCAGAAATGAATAATCTGATCAATTCAGATTATAAGGCTAGGTATAAAACACAATTTATTAACTGGGAAAGTTAATTAATTGATACCCTGGAATATGATTGATGAGGATTTAATCATAGGGCCAAAATGGACTTGACTGTGTCAAGTAAAGACTTGTTGTCTGCAAACAGATTAATTAACTGGGAAGGTTAACTAATATATGCCAAGAATATAATTAATGAGGATTTAATGATATTGTTTAATTGCCTTGACCGGGTTAGAAAGTGTGGTTAAGGTTAACCATAAGTAAACCCCCAAATTGTGGTTTAAAAGTGCCGTTTTGGCAAATTTATTAGGTTAAAAGCGCCATCACGCCACCTAATTGATTTGTAAAGTGCTGAGGCGCCGCCCAGTAAATGTTTCAGGCGTTGAAGCGCTGGAGCGCTGCCTGGGAAAGTTTCTGGGCGCTGCGGTGGTGCCTTGTTTGAGTTTTGAAGCATTTTAATGGGTTTTTAAGGCAAAAAACCATTAAATGCAAAAATAACTAAATGTAGACAATGGTATCTATACATTCAGGATTGATCAGCTGGTTCCCAGTTGGAACAAGGATGGCTTGGATCATTAATACACATATTTCACAGGGGTTTGGCACCAGAAGTCTGGAATGCTTCAAGCCAAAGCAATACATTTCCATGGAAGGAATCAGGTGATTCTGGAATGTATTAGGGCACATTCTTATAGGTTAAGAGTGTGAAAATCTTTTGGTAAAGATCTGGTTTGGATGACGCTGTTATGTCATAAACCACATGATAGGAATCCAGGTGTGATTCCAGAACTGGAGGGGTTTTCAGCCAAATGTACCCTGGTTGGTATATAATGGAAACATGATAATAATTAATAAAAATGATGGTTTTTTGTGACAATGGTTGCTTTCCCCTCAATCACTTTATGTTTTATGTTTTTGGCTTTCAACTGAAAGAAGACTACCATGGAATGAAAGAGATGGTCTGCAGCTAAGACTATGGGAAGCAAAAAACATGGAATTGATCACCAGATGGCAATGAGTTTAACGCCAAGATTGCTTGCCTGGAATCCAAGCTCATTAAAGCTCACATAAAGGATTCCCTGTCAAACTGTAAAAGAGTCAGACTGGGATAATGAAGAAGCAAGCATGAATTTCCTGGATCCGTCACAGGGCCCCATCTTCCAGTGATGATCTGGCTGAGAATCAGATTGTAGAGGATGTAGCGTAACAGCCCAACTATAGGATGCATTTGAAATTAAAGTTAGACCAAGGGATATATGATTTTATTGAGTAAAATTTTAGGAGACTCAACTCTTAAGAGTTGAAACTGTCAGGAATGACAATTTGGATGCTCCTAAATCTCAAAATATGGAACCAGAGTTGAACCCTGAACAAAACCCTTTGCAGACTGCCAGGCTCATAGTTGCTACCAGCCCGCCAGGACCCAAACCCTTAGCTGTCCTGCAGGATTCTGCAAGCAAACCGCCAGTGCAAGATGCCAAGAATTCCCCCGAGGTGCCAACGCCTGACACCGGCGGTTTGCCCAGTGAAATAGACAAATCTCCCCCTGGGAATTATTCCAAACTCTCCCAAAGTCCCAAGGAAGGCACTGAACCCAAAGAGGCACCCAACATTTGAATCAATAAACAGAAGGATTTGAAGTCTTCTCACCCCAAAGCGGCCAGTGGCAGACCGCCAGTGCTGAGCGCCACACTGCCATCTGAGACACCTGATGCTAACCCGCCCAAGTCCAGAAAACCCGACCAAGAAGTGAAGCCTGGCAGTGAGGGATAAATACCTGCCAGGCCAAGACCAAAACCCCATTGTCATTTTTAAATAAAGGTTATGAGATATTGGTTTCCCCAATTCTTGCCATATTTTATCCTCATAATCTTCCAGTTCACTCAAAGATCATCCGGTCCACCTGCCAACCCGCCAGCTACGTACCGCCTGCCAGGTGCCCCCTTTGGTCCTGTCCACTTTACGGAGTACCCCCTAAAGCCCAAGTACAGAGACTATATCAACAACATACTAGCCCGGGACCCCTTGGCCAGAATCACTGAGAGAACCAGATACAACCAAGAAGGCCCTTGGTACATTAGCAAACCTGGCCTGTTCAGAGATAAATACAACTTCCTCCCTGCCTATCAAATAGACATGGAGCCACCTGTCACCCCCAAGCCAATGCCTGCCTCTGCCGCCAAACTCCCACTGGACCATACCAACAAGCTTTTTGGAATTGTATATATAACTCTCACTGGAGTAATAGATACTATTGTTCCTGCCGCCAGTCCATGGTTGTGGTTGGGCAAGTCAATGTCCTACCTCATTAAGTTAGCACCAATCCTTTGGTGGGCCCTGCCCACCCAGTCCACAACCCGCCAGTTCCCAGATGCTAGCAAGCCGGCCAGCCAGGGTTGGTTCCCTGACAGGAACAGTGAAAATTATTCAATATGTATCAAAATTTGACTAAGAAATACCACCTGGATCCTGGGCTCCTATTCCTTCCACATTTTCAAGTGAATATCTAGTCCAGGTTGCAAAGAACCCTTGAGTGACCAACTTCTGATGACCATGCTGATAAATAAGATCATATCAGATGACCCTCAAATTATATTGATTTATAAATGTCAACTTACAGGGGGAATCATATTCAACTGGCAAACTGGAGCAGCTGTAACCCATTTTTGATCAATCATTTGATTCAAGTCTGTTAAATCTGTCAATTTTGTTAAAGGTTTCCTGGATTTTTGAGCTTTCCTACTCAGCCAAATAATCCCCAGCATTATGGAGCTTACTGTGACTGTTCTGTCCACTATACAAAACATCTTATGAAGCCCAAATACAAGGAATTTACCCTTTAGAATATACTAAAAGCAGATACACTGGCCCAGCTGAATTCAAAAGTAAGATTTAATAGACAAGGCCCTTGGCATTACTCTGATTCTATCTTTTTTAAAGACAAGTACAACCTCCTGTCTGCCTACCAATTGGATATGGAGCTGCCAATCACTCCTAAACCCATGCCAATGTCCCCACCTAAACTTCACACAGATTACTCCAAAAAACTAATTGGAATTGTGTATATTGCCCTCTATGGGGTGATTGACACCATAATCCCAGCTGCTGGTCCATGGTCCTGGGTAGGGAATTCTTTTTTGTACCTTTTTAAAGCTAGCTCCTATCTTGTGGTGGGCTCTGCCTGCAAAAAACCTGGACCACAGAATCCCAGAAAATGACAGGCCAGCTGCCCAAGCTTGGATCCCTGACAGCTACTCTAATACAATAGGCTCAGAGCCTTTTATCTTATAGTGTTTGGGCTGGCAGTAAAGTCCATGGTGGACTCTTCTAGACAATTTTCAGATGATGGCCCATGTGATAGACCTCCTGTTTTGGGATATAACTAAAGTTTAGGATAGCTATTATTATGAGATGTATATTGAGGTGGTTGTTGAGGTGGACTAATTAATTTTACAATATCTGCATGTTCTGTTTATTAATTAGAAACAGAAAAAATTAATGCCAGGATATGATTTGGTCATTGATTTATTGATCTTGCTGCTTGTTTGCCCTGTTAAATGTTAAAATCATCTCAAAGAGAAATTGACAGCTGGTCCACATTAATTGGTTGAAACCATTAATTAGTTAATATCCAAAAATCCTGACCGATGATGACTTGTGTTGCAGTTATAGATTATAAAGAAAACTCAGTGGTTGGAAGTGGTCTGATTGGGACCAATAATTAATTTTATTTAAAAAAGTCAATATCTTTGTTAGGGTTTGCATTAGTTTTTAAAGAAAAAAATAAATTTAAGTATGAAAATCATGATTTTTACCTCAAATATTATCATAGTATTCTTTATTTTCAGGTGAGTGCTTTATAAACTTCTTGAATTAGATAAATTTAAAAATAATAAAAGTATGGACTGGTAATAAAATCATTTTAGGTCATATGAACGTTTATATTACTGTTACAATTGAACAAATAATAGTTCAGTATTTAGATTGGGGGAAACAACAATTCAATAGAAAAGACAAGAATAGGAATAAAATAATATAGTGTTTATTTAAAGAATATCATGATTATATACTATATGGGGAAAGCCACCAGGCCACCAGGGGATGGCACAGTGGCAGGTTTCATGTAAGGTTTGGAGCCAAGGAATAACTTGTGCAGGGATCAGCAAAGTTGAATTGGCAACACTCCTAATTAGGAGATAGTGCCCATAAAAATTTGACATTTCCCAAATGAGCTTTTATACCATAAGTCAGATTATGGGCATCTCTTCAAGTGTCTCCTGTGGATTTTAAGATACATTAGCAGACAGGGGAGTAATCTTGGTTGCAAAATTACTTATTCAAATAGTTACCTAAATATACAGTAGTTTTAAAAGCTATGTCAACAACCAAATATACCTCAGATTTAAACAAAATTATTTCAGATTTAAGCAAATTCCAACTATCAGGTTAAAATATATACTCTGTTAACTGGAATTTTTGGCGTTAATGGACAAAATGGGTCAAGATAGCAATAAATTGCTCACACGCTAAGTGAGACAATTCAAAATACAATCCAAAATACATGGATTCACAAACAAAATAATTTGAGTTGACTTTTGGCTTAAACATGTTTACTATGTAAATTGGTGGCAAAATAACCCCAAGCACAGTGATTCAAAACTCAAATCAAAAACAAAACACAATAACAACTCAATATGTAAACAAAACCACTCAATTGTTGTGTGTAATGGATTTTAATCAAGAATGATACCAAAGTATTCAAAATAAGGCACACAATCTGAAACATGAATTTTAAAAATATTGTGTTGGGTGCTTAAATTTGGCGTAAAATCTAGGAAAAAGGGTAGAATTATCTTGGGTATTCTAAAATGGGTGTTGTAAAACAAAAACAACCAGTTAAGAAATAAAAAATCTATAATTTGGATATTGGGTGGGAAAAACTCTAATTAAATATCCATATTAAGATAAAAGCAAAAATTAGAATTAGAGAGTAACTTAATTAAGATTTATTTAATATTTTATTAAATTCTAAAAATGGAAGGAACACAACAACAGACTACCATTGCACCTGTTGTGCGCTGCGGTTGCGGTTACCCCCGCGGGTCAAAGAATAGACTTAGTACAACACAAGTGCCTACTCAGGAAGAAGACAGGAGAGGAGAGTTCAATAGTGAGTTTGCACTGACACAGCCGGTTCAAGGAGCACAACATGCAAGGGTGCAGAGCATCAACCCTTGGGTCCCCAAGCTGACCTGGAAGCCCACCAAGGTTACCACAACCAAAACAATCAGGAACAAAAAGATTGAACTTACCTCATATGGGTTGACCCCATCTACTGCCAGGAAGCAGTCCCAGCTGTCATGATGGAAAAGCTGAAGCCTGTTCTTAACACTAGCTATGAGCCCTACATCAGTGATAGCAACCAGGAAGAGGACAAGGAGCCCAAGTACTTCCAAACCAAGGATGGGCAGCAGGTGCTCAAGAAAGTTGCTGTGTTCTACACCAAGGTGCCCATGCCTTATGTACTAGTTGCCAAGCAGGATCCTGGCTTGTCTGAACCCACCAATCCTGCCAAAAAGCACATTTCTGACATCAAATATATCATCTTCTCCGGCTTATGCAGGAATCTGGTGACTACAAGGCGGCCGCAGCTCTTGTTGGGGTGGATCCCAAGTACACATCAAATACATTCAACACCTATATCAATACTGGCCAAGTTCTTGCCACAGAGGACTTCTTGTGCGTTTCTACCATGCTCACCAAGGAGCACAAATGGGCAATCTGCCAGTGGATAACCCAGGACTTTCATATTTAACTAGAAAATATACAGTTATTAGTTAAATCTACTTTTGGGGTTGATGCTTTGATTTCCTTTTATTACAATCTGGTGAAGGGTCTGCACTTTTGATGGAAAAAACTCAGGGTATCCCCCTACAATAGAAACAGTCCTTCCAAAATTGATGTCAAGAAAAAATATGCAGAGTTGTACACTGCCCTCAAAGCCAAGGGGACAGTGAAATTCTACTATACTGTAAACTCAGAACCTGAACGTAAAAATGCAGGATTGTCAAATCCTTGGTCCAAATTTTGAATCACTTTTGCGGTGTTGCAACCAAGTTTCTGAACTTGCCTGCTAATGTATCTTACAATACACAGGGTGCGCTCAATGAGTCACCCCTTGACATATCTAACAACATGAGTCAATCTGATGGCAATATCAAATGGCAAGCACTTCATCCTAATTAGGAGCACTGCCAATTCAACCTGCTGATCCTTGCACAAGTTATTCCTTGGCTTCAAACCCTACATGGAACTTCCCACTATGCCACCCCTTGTAGCTTTCCCCATATTGTATATTAAGCACAATATTCTACAAATAAACAATACCTTATTCCTATTATTCTTTCCTTTCTATTGGACTGTTTTCTTCCCCAATTCCAAATGCTGAATCCCCATTGGTTCAGTTGCAACAGTGGTAGCAGAAGTAGGTTCACAACCTACTAAAACAAAAATTCTCCCTAAGAAAGGACAAAGTACAGGCTGTATGGCTACTCCCCAACAAGAAATCTTCCTGCCCATCCCCAAGGGCAACATCCCAACAGGTATTTCATCTATCAAGACCAGCTAGTCCTCACAAGTGTGTACAATCAACTCTGCCTTGGTCAACGTGACGCTAGTGTCACCCCTCCCCAGTTTGACCTTTCTCACCGCATGCTCAATCTACAGCTGGAATCCTTTACGGGTGGATTCAAAGGAGCCAACATTGTCAGTTGGCTTCAATCCACCAAGACCTGCCTTCAAATCTTCCAAGTTCCTGAGCCTATGTGGGTTGCCACTGCGTCTGGCTGCCTCACAGGGCCCGCCACTGCGTGGTTCACCAACTGGGCCAGCCAGGAAATTGAAGTCACTTGGGTGGCATTCTGCAACGCAGCAAAATCTTGCTACAGCAAGACCTTCTCGCCAATTGTTGTAGGAACTCCCCTTCTAGCCATCAAACAGACTGGGTTTGTTCCTGAGTACCTTGCCGCCTGGCAGCAAGCCCTTGCTGCCTCCCCCAAAGCCATTACAGATGGAAACACATGCTTTTCACCCTGATAGTTAATGAACTTAAACCCCATATCTGTAAGTGGGTCCCTGTAGGTTGTTGTGCCTCCATTAATGACTGCTATAAAGCCATTGTGGAGGCTAACAATCAGGTTTCCATGGGCTTCTGTTGCACCAATGATCCTCCAGTCCAACCCTGTGTAACACCCAAAAGTGGCCACAGCCAAGTGGGCCACTGCCAGCCCCATCAGCAGGAGAAAGGAACCAAACACCCCTGCAAGGGGGGAGCTTCAGTTAGCACAGATCCAGGAGCCGGGAAAAGCCTGGGGGTTGTAGCAACAAGAGGTTCTACAGCCCCACCTGATCTCTCCTCTCAATCCCTGCTCATCAAAAACCCCTGCAACTACAACATCCACAAGGTTGAAACCCTTGACGTCTTCTAGGTTCATAGTGACAATCCTGTATTATAAGCAAGCCATTCCTCAAATAAAGTAACCCGCTTAGCCTACCCCTTTCATTTCCGTGGGAACACCAACAAACTACTGGTAGATACCAGGACCAATCACACCATGGTTGATCAAGGTTTCACAGATTCTCAACAACAGGACCAAGTGCCTAGTTGATTCAAAGAAGTACAAGTAGCCAACTCCTGCAGAGTGGCTATTACCCATAAGACAGTACCCTTCTCTGTGAGAATGGGGAAAGTCCAGGTAGAGCTCTCTGGGCCAATCATGGCAGGACTCAGCCACAACGTCATTGCTGGTTTGACTGGCTCCAGTACATTGGCAACCTCCAGAATTAATTCATACAGATGGAACATCCTCCATGTTGACAATTCTCAAAAATATTTTTCTTATTTTCAATATTAAAGATTATTTTTTTCTTGATTAAATAATTGACACTGGTAATAGAAGCAATGGGTGATTTTTATTTTGAGCTTTTAATTGAAATTATAAAAGATAAAGCAAAAACAATTTTTGAAATTGTCAACATGGGGAATGTTCCATTCTGTATGAGTTAATTCTGGAGGTTGCCAGCACAATCATCCCTCAATCAACTGGGATATGTATGTAATCACTCTTAACAGAAATGAGGGTCTCTAGATTTATCCCATCAAAATGAGCAAGTTACTCCATGACACTGTATTTTTCAGACTCACAGAAACAGGTGTGTACAACTTCAAGGGGGAAGCTCAACTTTAATCAGTGCTCAGTCAAAGTTATCTGCGCCAAACCATCTGCGGCTTCTCCCTTGACCACTTCACCTTCCCTGGCACTTGCGGCTCTCCTCAAGGAGTACAAGGACGTCTTCAGCAAAACACTGGACCAATGGCCTCCTCCTTGGAAGATCCAGCACACTGTACAACTTCAAGGGTTGCTACCAAAAGCCTTTCCCTTATACCATTTTAACCAAAAGAGGATGAGACCCTTTGCCAGCACCTCATGGACGCGCTTGATAAAGGCTTCATTTGCCCCTTGCTCTCTCCATACAGGGCAGTGGTCTTCTTTGTAGCCAAGAAAGATGTGACCCTTTGTCTGGTCACAGAATACCGCGCCCTAAACAAGGTGATAGTTAAGAACAAGTACCCCTGCTGCTCATTGACAACCTGTTTGATACACTTGCAGGTGCAAAGGTCTTCAGCAAGATTGATCTCACTGCAGGGTACAACCAGGTCCACATTGCACCAGGGGATGAGGCAATAACTGCCTTCTGCATGCGCTACAGGTTGTTTGAGTGTCAATTCATGAACTTTGGAATGACCAACGCTCCTTCCACCTTTGCCATGTTGATGAACAAAGCATTCAAGGAACTGATTGATAAGTGTGTGGTTGTGTACCTTGACAACATTATTGTCTTCAGTTAAGACCAAACCACACACCTCCAACACCTCCGCGCTGTCCTTGACACCCTTCAAAAGAATCAGCTAAAAGCTAAACCCAATGTGAGTTTCTCAAGTCAGAGTTGTTATTCCTTGGGCACACCATCTCTTCCCAAGGCATAAAGCCCGACCCTGCCAAGGTTAAGGCAATCTCCAGTATGCCGCCTCCACCAATGTGGGCCAGGTGCGGACATTCTTAGGCATGGTTGCCTACGTGCAAAAGTTCATTCCCAACTGCGGGGAGCTAATTGCACATCTCACCGAGCTTCTGAATACCAAGCAGCGCTTCCATTTGACCCCTGCCAGAGATCAAGCCTTTGAAACGCTGAAGCAAAGACTTACAACAGCACCATTACTGCAGCTCCCAATCAAAACCGCCAGTACAAACTCAAGACTGACGTGCTGACAGGGCCATAGGGGGCGTGCTAAGGGTAGAAACCAACAATGGCGCCTTCCTCCCTGTGGCATATGAGTTCAGGAAGCTTACTGACTCGGAACAACATTACCCCATTCAAGATAAGGAGTTAGCAGCAATTGTACACTGTGTTGAGAAGTGGCGCTGTTACCTGGAAGGGGCTACCTTTCCACCCTGCGTCCTAACAGATCACAAGCTGCTCCAGTACTTCAACACACATTTCCACTTGACACACCGCCAAGCAGGCTGGGTTGAGCGTCTGTCCCCCTACCAGTTGTGCATTGAGTACAAGCCTGGGAGGGAACTTGTCACAGCTGACGCTCTCTCACAACTTTATGTAGTGTCCATCACTGGGGATGATTGCCTGGACCCAGACTGGCCCATGCTTTATCTGCGTCCTGAAGCCATCCATTGGGAAGGCCTCAACTCAGTAACCATCTCCAAGCTGAAGGACAACAAAAGTTAGTTCACTACCAATGCTGGCAAAGTCTGCTGCCGGGCCAAGACAGGTGAAAAGATGCCTTACATTCCTACCACACAACAAGGTGACACAATACTGCAATACCACCAAACCCTGGGTCACATCAGAGGACGTAACCTCTTTGAAATCATGAAGCAAAAGGTTTGGTGGCCGCACATGCGTCAAGACATCTTGGATCTTCTTGAAACATGTGTGTTGTGTGAAAAAAACATGTCTAAACCTGCTCCTCAAAGTCTGTCCTACCCATCAAGGCCATTGAGCCCTTCAAACAGTGGGCCCTTGACATTGTTGGGCCCCTTCCTGAAGACAGACTGGGGAAGAAATGCATTATCACTGCCATCAACTATTTCACTTGTTAGCCAGTGGCCTGGACAACAACTAACCACACCACCACCATCACCTGCTTCATTGGCAAGGAAATAGTGGCCTGCTTTGGACGGCCCAAATGCCTCATCACAGATGGTGGTCTCAAACTTGTTGGGCATGTCATAAAGGTCTAATGCGCTAAGAATGCACTCCAATGGATAATTACAACCCCCTACCATCTGCAAGCCAATGGGCGTGTGGAGCAGCTAAATGGTTCACTGGTCCAGCTGATTGCCAAGCTCTCCCAGGAGGACCCCAATACCGTGTGGACTGAACATCTGCCTACCGCTCTACTCATATTACAAGCAAGAATTAACAGAGGCACAGGATTCAGCCCCAGAACCTTGGCATTTGGGACGCCTGACAGTCTCACATAAGTTGAACAGGGAAAGCTACGGTCCACAGTTCCCAAGAAGTCCCCTAGTGACAACTCCATCCCTGAACCAATGACAAGCCAAAGCCTGGGAAATTGAACACAAAAAAATTGAAGGAGGGACAAAGCACCTTGAGGCAAGATACACTGTAGGTGACTTTGTCTACACCCTCAACCCCAATTCTGCCAAGTTAGAACCCAACCACCTAGGGCCCTTCAAGATAGCCGCCATCTATGACAACTATACCTATCAACTTGAGGATGCCCAAGGAAACACCAAGAAACTTCACCACTATTGCTTGCGCCCCTGCTGCGCCATCCCCACACAAGGTTGTTTTTGTGGACCTTCCCAGATCTTCCGCAGACTCTGATCTTGGTGTCTGACAACAAACAGGGGGCAAGGGGGGTGTTGCAACCAAGTTTTCAAACTTGCCTGCTAATGTATCTTACAATACACAGGGTGCGCTCAATGAGTCACCCCTTGACATATCTAACAACATGAGTCAATCTGATGGCAATATCAAATGGCAGGCACTTCATGATAATTAGGAGCGCTGCTAATTCAACCTGCTGATCCCCGCACAAGTTATTCCTTGGCTTTGAAACCTACATGGAACTTCCCACTATGCCACCCCCTTGTGGCCTTGTGGCTTTCCCCATATGGTATATCAATCACATTATTCTAAAAATAAAAAACCTTATTCTTATTATTCTGTCCTTTCTATTGGACTGTTGTCTTCCCCAATTCCAAATACTGAATCCCCATTGGTTCAGTTGCAACAGCAGGATGGCTTTTTTAATTAAATTGATTTTTTGAGTATTTATTTGAATTTTTAAAAATGCGTGAACTCATAGACACTTTGCAAAGTTCAAGTCAAGCTGCATATTTCCTATGGACAAAATGAATTAACTGGAATCAGTTTTGAAGCTTTCAAATCCATCAACCATTTTTATTAAATTTACTATGTTTTTTGAAACTGTGGAATTGTCAAATCCAAGAACCAAATTTCAAATCACTTTGAATGCCACTAGTAAACTCAAATATTAATTGCAGGAACTGGAATCCAAATTTAATGTACAGTAAGAAACTAGGACAAATTAGTCCAAATAAAGAAGCTCCACTCTGGATAAAATCAAATGTAAATTCAATTTAACAACCATGTTTAGACATGAAATTAAATGGAATGTAAAATTTTCTAAGCTGAAATTGATGCAATATTCTGCACTCTAAATCACTATTATAATAACCACAAAACCATATAACGATTTATGAGCTACCCTCCTCATGATGCAATTTTTTAAAAGTTTTTTGGCCCCCAGCGTAGCCAAGGGGCCAACAAAACTTTGTTTCAAGTAATAAAGAAGGGGGAAAGATAAACCATCAGTTTACTACACTAAAGTAAATTCAGAACCTGAACGTAAAATGTGGGATTGTCAAATCCTTGGTCCAAATTTCAAATCATTTTTGCATGATAGCCTTTTTTTAATTAAATTGATTTTTTGAGTATTTATTTGAATATTTGAAAATGCGGGAACTCATAGACACTTTGCAAAGCTCAAGTCAAGCTGCATATTTCCTATGGACAAAATGAATTAACTGGAATCAGATTTGAAGCGTTCAAATTCATCAGCCATTTTCATTAAGTTTACTATGTTTTTTGAAATTGCAGGATTTTCAAATCCAAGAACCAAATTTAAAATCACTTTTGAATGCCACTAGTAAACTCAGATATTAATTGCAGGAACTGGAATCCAAATTAAATGCACAGTAAGCACACTAGGAAACACCAACCCAAATCAAGAAGCTCCACCACAACTAAAATCAAATGAAAAATTCAATCTCATTAACCATAATTAGACATAAAAAGTTATTAAACTTTAAAATCATCTAACCCAGAAAGTATACAATATTATTCACTTCAAATCACGGATATAGAAACTCTGCTACTATTCAAGGCTATATCAAGAGAAAACAACTTCCCACAACTAAATCAATAACTCCAAATAAATACATATTTAATCTAAAATATATTTTTTATTTTATTTTTATGGACCGTCAATCACATTCCCAACCTGCTCCTTCACCAGCCTGCGGGGCAGCCCATCCCCAAGGGCGTCCCAGAGAGTCCAAGAACAGACCCAGAACCCAATTTGAAGGGAGTCATGCTGATACACGGGCCTCCCAAGGTGTCATTGCCAGCCAACCATCTCTCACGTCCCAGGCCCAATCAACCAGCTTGAATCCCAGGCAGAATCCACTCTCAAGGCCTGCTACCAAAGTCTCCTACACCAGGGTCACCAGGAACACTGAGGTTACTTACACCTCCACTGTGTACCCAGTTGTCACCCGTCCCCGCACTCTTGACCCAAGAGTTGCCACTTCCTGCCCCCGCGTCTTTGACACCACCTACAAGCCATTGGCAGCCCCTGTTGAGCCATTGGCGCCTGTGATCTATTCCACCATTGACGGCACCGGCGCAACCAAGCATGATCCCACCTACTACACAAAGGTCCCCGTCCCCTGTGTTGAGCCTGGTAGCCAGGATGCCGTGGTACCTGCCAAGGGCCGGTGTTGGTTGACAGATAGTGAGCGTGAAGCTCTTCTTAACTTCTTGAATGGGGGAATGGCAGTTCAGGATATTGCGTCCCAATTTGGTGTCACAGCCAGGTACATTGCCAACATCAACACCAAGTATGGCAATACCGGGCAAATTGCCAAATCCACCAAGGCTAAGCGGCAGCCAAAACTCTTGCTTGCCTGTGCACATTGACACAATCAAGCAGTGGGTAGCCAGGGATTGCCACCTGAACACGCTTGCTGTCCAATCAATGCTTGCCACAGAGTTTGGGATTTCTGTTTCTAAAACTCTTGTTTACAAAACAATGGTTGATTTGGGCTTCTCTTGGAAGGTGCTTGGAGTTTCTCCGTACAACAGAAACAGTGAAAAGACCATTAAGGATTGACACATTTATGCCAAGACATATCTGGCACTAAAGGAGACTGGGAATGTCCAGCTCTTCTATATCAACAAATTGTTGTTTTCCTCCTCACTCAGGTCCAGGCATGGGTGGGTCAAGAAGGGGTCCAAGGAAGGCGTAGCCCATTGTGCAGCTGTCTGTTCCCAGACCTATTCAATGGTTGCGCTTCTTGGTCCTCGCAGGTTGGATCAATACCAGATGATTAAAGGCTCCCATAAAGTGGGACCTTTCTTGATTTTCTCCAAGTTGTCAAGGAGTACCTTTGGATAAATTATAGCGGCACAACCAACGTTGTTGTGCTTGATAATGTCAGGCTTCACAAAGTGGATCTGGTTGTGTCCAAGTTCCCCCCCATTGACAAGAATAGCCACTCCTCCAGCCACTGCCTTGCAGACTGCCCAATGAGACTCCTCTTTCTCCCCCATATTCCCCATTCCTGAATTCAATTGAGGAGGTGTTTGGTTGGATAACAAATAAGGTGAAACAAGGCCTTCCTCAGGACACAAAGGACCTATTCAATATTCTTGAGGTCAGCCAATTAGTGATGCCACCCAATGTGGTGGCGGCTTTTTACAAGCACTTGGAATCCTTCCTCCCTAAAGCCCTGGCCTCCAAGCCAATCAGATAAATGGGCTCTCTGGTTTACTTTGTTTTTGTTTTTTTTATTTTGTTTTTATTAGGTCTCAAAAATTATTATTTATATATAATAATTTGACGTGTGATTGTATTATAGACATATAAGAATACGTAGAGAAGGTAAGTAAAATTAACTATACTAGGTATGAAGAATATATTTTTTATAATGCACTGAATATTATATTGACTGTTGCGCTAAAAAACAAATAAATTAAAAAAAGATAGAAATAGAATTTTTTATTTAAATAATTGTTGATGGTACTTTGGCTTTTTTAGCCACAAATCAGACCATGTGTGTCATCATATGATCCTTGTTATTTTAGTGCCACTATAGCCACACAACACAACAACCAATGATTTTATATAATCCTTATTAAGTTGTACTTAGGACGCAGTTCAAGTATATTGAATATGTGTATCAAGTCATATTACAAGGGAAAGGTAATTCAAGTTCTAAACAATCACTTGTTTAGAACAATAGTGGAGTGGGCCGCATGATGCAGATAAATTTAATTCTTGTTGTTTGTCTATGTAATAAACAAACCTGTAGCAACAAGCTAGTAAATAAAAACATTTTTAATTCTTTTTTTATTTGACGGATTGGCAACTATAACTAAAGTCTTTTAATATACTTAGATATATTAATATTATAATTTACACACTAAAATTTAAAATAACAATTAAAATATTAAAATTAAAATATTTATTACAAATATTAAAAGTTAAATATTTAAGTTTAAATAATCAAAATATAACAATTTTATTAAATTGTGATTTATTCAATATCAAAATATTTGATATTAAATATGTCAATATTAAAGATTTTAACAGTGAATATTTTAAATATTAATTTTTTAATATTAAATATTTCACAATTAAAATTTTACCAGTATAATTTCAATAGTGAAGTATTTAGTATTAAAATTTAAATATTTAAAATAAAAGAAAATAAAAAATAAAATAAAAATTGTAAGTTGCAAGGGAAAATGATTTATTAGAGGAATGCAAATTGCAAGGGGAATGTGTTTATTCCGGGGAATTATACCCTAAAATTAAAATTTCAGCTTATGCATCTAATTGGGACCACATACTCTTCTGTATGTGGTGGATGACTCTGGCACCAATTGCTAGAGGGGTGGCGCTCAACACCCCGGTGGTGGCTGACCATTGTATAAAAGGCAAACAGGTGAGGGAATCCACTAGCAGGTTTTTTGTGGGGGGGGGGCACATAGTACCTGTATAGAGTTGCCAATGCAAATGAATCATAGAGGACGTGCTCGACTGTCCTGTATCCCCAAGGTGTTTCCTGGCGGTCTAGGGCTACACAGCATATGTCAATCTGTATAGGTACATCTTCTATTTTTTCATGTTGGCTTTCAGTATGCAATGGAGCAGGATTCCCAGGTACACCGCAATGTGGATCCTTTGTGAGGTATACTTTTCCAAGAACATGCACAGTTTTTTAAACGTCTGTACTAACCTATTGATATAGGACGTTTGGTTGAACTTGAAGAGGGTTCCAGGGGCGCCTGACTTGTATCAGCCCCCCAGGCCTTGGCAAACAATATCAATAAAGGCTTAAGATTATTCACAAGGACTGCATCCCCAACTTTGTTTGATAGAGCAAAAAAAATTTCATTAAATATGGTAGATTTTAATTATTTGTTTCCAATTTGAAAGTCAGTTTTTATTAATTTTTTTTGTATTCATTGATATTTATGAAGGGGAACCTTTGAATACTTCCATAAATGTATTCATTGAAGTTCAGTTTTATATCCCCGCAAATTTCATTCATTTCTTTGATTTTGATTGTTGATCCTAGTTTGTATGCTTCCCTTATCCATGGCAAGCACCCTGCGGGTGGTTGATATTCCCTATCTTGAGCTTCACTATTAAAAAATTATTCATATTCTGTTGAATTATTTTATTTACTTGGTTTTTATTTATTTGTTTTATAGGGGCCACCAGTGACTGGTAGATCCCATAAAACCAACTTGGCCTAAAAGCCGCCACTTCCACAACCTCATCCCCATCACTGGTGATGACTAAAATAAATATAAAGTAAACATAAAAAACTTACTGATTGTTTCCCCTGTGGCCCCCTCAGCCACAGGCGCCATATCAGCAAACTTCATGAGTGTTGGATGCTCTTCATTAATTTTCTTAGGCTTAATTTTTCTTATTCTTTCAACTTGTGCTTCCTCTTGGTTTTCATTTTGATAAAGCTTCTGTATTTCTTGGTGTGCTTCTGCTTCTTGCTTGTGTTTCATTTTCATCTGTTTCCATTTGGTTGGTTTCCTCCTTGTTGGTGTTAATTTCCTTTTGAATTTCTGTTCTTTCAATTAGTTTTATCTTCTTATTGTTTTCTTTGGCCCCCTGCCAGAACTCCCACAAATTGTAGGCCGCATTTTTGAATTCAAGACTTGATAAAATAGTTCCCTGTATATTAAGTAATTTTTCTTTATTCTTTTCATCTAATATTTCCCAACTTTCCTAGGGCATCTTCTTTTGACTGTATCAGTGGCTGGCCCTTGTTACCCAGCTTCCCTGTCACTATTTCTCTGATATTTCTTTCTATCTCAACAACCTTTTGAAGGTGTGCTTCTAATTTGTTGATTAAGTTATAGGTTGTTGACATATTGTTCAAATTCCATCAAAAAACTGGTTTTTATAGTACTATATTCAGTGCATACATATTTTTCATCATCATTAATAAATTAA
Organism: Entomophthora muscae; assembly: GCA_014839935.2. NCBI lineage: Eukaryota > Fungi > Entomophthoromycota > Entomophthoromycetes > Entomophthorales > Entomophthoraceae > Entomophthora > Entomophthora muscae. Next base: position 403,988 of record QTSX02005713.1, read on the forward strand.
AGACAATAAACGTAAATATACCATTAAAATATTGCAATTAGACGTCAACTCTTGATATTTTGATATTATGTCCATAACTTAATGCATTTTGTTTAATAAAATCCATTGTAGACTTGGCCTTTTCCTTTATAATTTAATGAAATGGATTGTGTTTATATTAGGGCCATTAATGCTTAGTACAAATATTGAAAATTAGTGCATTTTACAGCCTGTATATTTACCTATTGGTAATAATTCTGTAAACTTTTTAGTTGGATTTTGCGAGGTAATAATAATGTAATGTGTTAATAAATTACTGTTCATTGTCATTAATTGGCTGATTTTCTTTGCTGTGGCAATTGTGCATTTTCTGATATTTACGCACTAGTATCCAATTGGTTGGTTTCACATCCAATTGCACAGGCAATAGGAAAACAAGCTGCCACCCCAACCACATCCGGTCTTGGGGTGGCGGCTTGATTTCGTATTGCCTGTGCAATTGGATGTGAAACCAACCAATTGGATACTAGTGCGTAAATATCAGAAAATGCACAATTGTCACAGCAAAGAAAATCTGCCAATTAATGACAATAAACAGTATTCTATTAACACATTACATTATTATTACCTCACAAAATCCAACTAAAAAGTTTATAGAATTATTACCAATAGGTAAATATACAGGCTGTAAAATGCACTAATTATTAATATTTGTACTAAGCGTTAATGGCCCTAATATAAACACAATCCATTTCATTAAATTATAATGGAAAAGGCCAAGTCTACAATGGATTTTATTAAACAAAATGCATTGAGTTATGGGCATAATATCAAAATATCAAGAGTTGACATCTAATTGCAATATTTTAATGATATATTTATGTTTATTGTCTTTTATTTATTAATGATGATGAAAGATATATATGCTCATAATTTTAAGCTATTTGTAAAATGTACAACATTGTATTAATTATGGGAAATGTTGATAATGTAAAAAAATATTATTAAATATTAATTGAAAGAGAGATATCAATTTTAATAAGTTATCACAAAGAAAAGATTTATTTACTAATCAAAGGACAGGAAGGGAAGGGAATGGGCGGAATGGACATTGCCTTCATCTGCGCCTATGAAAGGTGCGGCATCAGAGATAGTGGGGAGGGAATGGGTGGTGGCTTGGGAGTCAGGGTTGGAAGGCAGGTGGCTTGATGTGGGGTCAGAGAGGTAGGGTTTGTTGACTGGGAAGGGGCAGCAAGAGCTGATTGCTTCAATTGCTCAAATTCTTCTTCCGTCACATATGCAGGCTTGACAAAACAAATAGAGTGGCGTGGGGGGAGGTGGGGGTTCTTTCTGGACTTATCACTATCACTTGCATAGAAGATGATGAGATCAAATAAGTCCTGAACGGACGCGGAAAGAAAAGGCTCATACCCCTTATCAATTTGGGTGCATAGTTTGTTGTAGGTGGCAGGCTTCAAGCGCCTGAGGGCAGAACCAAAATTGTAAAGACATACATCTGCAAGATGCATGTTGGCATAGTTGATGGGGTAGGACCAGCAGGTATGCCCCGCAGCCCTGATTTCATGGGTTGCCCATTCCTGCTGCTCCATCTCTGCACTCAATACAACTGTGTGCACGGTGTTTTGTGTGGCCCACTCCTCCAGCATGGCCTTGATCTCTATCTGGTAGGCATACCCATTGCAGTGTTCAATATTGCCAAGTAATAATTGACACCCATGGGGAAACTGCCAATAAAACCCCAACAAAACAATACAAGATTGGGCTGCGCTTGTACACGTCAGATTGGATGTGCTTCTCTCCAAAGTCTTGGATACTGGCCAAGATCTTAGCATACAACAGGAATATTACGTCATTACGGGCCCTCATTTCCCTTCCTTTGATAAAATTAATAATTATTGAATTTTAGGGGTCAGTATCTACCAAAATGGGGCCACTGAGAAATTGATTAGACAAGATTCTAGCAGCAACCACGACTCCGTGCATCCATGAATTCACTGTTCTTTTGTTGGTGAAAATGCCATGGAGTCCCAACTGGAGACATACCTGGACCAGGGGCATCTGCAGGTCACATTCCATAATAGCCATCATGAGAGAGTGGGCTGTATCACCTTCAGTTGAAGAACAGGCACCAGTTGGGGTCTTCTTGGTAGGGGGACCACAGTTGGCGTGGGCTCTCAGGGTTGCAGCCACAGTGGACTTTGCAAACCCCATTGCGGCCGCAATTTCCCCAAGGGACATAAGCTTCCCTTGCTTTTCAACCATTTTGAGAACAATGTCTGGAGTGATCAATTTTCTTCTGCGTCTTGCAGGCTGATTGGCTGGGGGAGGGACGTGTTCATCTTGGGAACTGGTTGATGCCATCTGATTGGCTGTTTTGGGGTCCTGGGCTCTCTGGTTGACCCCTTGGCTAAAATGGCTGGTTCCAGATGCCATTGCTGATAAGGGACTTGGGTTAGCAGCTGCCTGTGCATTATGGGCAAGCAGGGCCATGCTTGAGGATGCAGGAGAAAGAAAACACTCCTGTGTGGCGCTTGCGGAGGGGCCTGCAGGTTGGGAGTGGCCATAGACAGAGGCTTCACTGTTAAGAGACCCAGTGTAGCCCTGCATAATTTTGTCAAGATCAGGGAACATCTTGTTGACTTGGTTGTTGTTGAAAGAAGACATAATAAAATTTTATTATAATTTTGAACTCAAGAAGAGGAATGTATATTTTAGTCATTTTTATTGTTATATATGTCAATTTTGTGAATATTACAATCTAAATTTTAGCCAACCTAAAATAAAAGGGTGATTTTTGAGAATGCCTATAATTCCTAAAAGAATTTGCACAAATCCACTCTAGATCCTTTGGCATTCTTTTTGAGACACCCATAAATTATATTTATTTCAAATTCATTGCAATTATGATTTGAAACTTGGTTATTGGATTTGACAATCCTGCAATTTCAGATTCATTAATTTTCACATGATGTCTATGATTTGTTTGATATACAGGAAATCTCAAACTGTACATTAGAATCCCGCATTTCTGATTCATGTATCCTGCATTTGTTTGCTGAGTTTTGTCTTTTGTTAGTTGAGTTATCTGCTCAAGAGATCCAAAATTTGCCAATTTAAATAAACCAAAAAAAGTCAAATTAAATGGTTACTTTTATTAAATATTTTAATTATCACTCAGCTGAGTTGCCCGCAAAAGTGATTCAAAATTTGGATCAAGGATTTGACAATCCTGCATTTTTATGTATAGGTTCTGAATTTACAGTATGTATTCATGGATTACTATTAAGGATGCTTGATTACAGTAGATTTTAGAAAATGCTAATAATAAAGTAGAATTACATATTACAATCTATTTTTATTATGTTGCCTTTTCTTTGGTGTGTTGATGGTTTGTTTGCTATTGATAAGGTGCTTGAATTTAATTTGATAGTTTCACCTCCAGTTGTCTTGGCAATAGGAAATCAAGTTGCCTCTGCAACCACAGCTGGCCTCGCAGAGGTGACTTGATTTCCTATTGCCAAGGCAACTGGAGATAGACTATCCAATTAAATGCAAGCACCTTATCAACAGCAAACAAACCATCAACACACCAAAGAAAATGCAGCATGATAAATATAGATTGTAATATATAATTCTACTTTATTATTAGCATTTTCTAAAATCTACTGTAATCAAGCATCTAAATTTTAGCCATCCTAAAATGAAATAGGGTGATTTTTGAGAATGCCTATGGTTCCTAAAAGAATTAGCATAAATCCACTCTAGATCCTTTAGCATCCTTTTTGAGAACCCATAAATTATATTTATTTCAAATTCACCTCATTTTAGATTTGAAATTAGGTTCTTGGATTTGGCAATCCTGCAATTTTCAGACTTGTTAATTTTTACATGATGTCTATGATTTGTTTGAAATACAGGAAATCTCAAATTGTACATTAGAATCCTCCATTTCTGATTCATGTATCCTGCAATTGTTTGCTGTGTTTTGTCTTTAGTTAGTTGAGTTATCTGCTCAAGAGATTCAAAATTTTCCAATTTAAATAAACCAAAAAAAGTCAAATTAAATGGTTGATTTTATTAAATATTTTCATTTTCACTCAGCTGAGTTGCCCGCAAAAGTGATTCAAAATTTGGACCAAGGATTTGAAAATCCCGCATTTTTATGTTCAGGTTCTGAATTTACAGTATTGACAAATAAGCATTTGCCTTGTCTATGCACAATGCCTATGCTATGTCCCCAAAGATTCAAATGATGGAGAAGCTTGGTATGCTGCAGTCTGCGCCACAGCCTATTCAATGGTGGATCTCCTCAGTCTAAAGGGGATTGAGCTATATCAAATGATATTGGGTTCAAACAATAGCAAACCTTCCTGTAATTCCTCCAATTGGTCCAGGAGCACCTGAGGCACACAAGCCTGGGCTTTATCAACGTCATTGTGTTGGACAATGTTGGACTCTTTAAGGTGGCAGTATTTTGAGGGATTCCCACAGATTGACACTAGCATTGCAGTGGACCCTCAGCAATTGAACATGACAAATTTGCGCCTTCTCTTCCTCCCTGCCTATTCCACAATCCTAAATCCCATTGAGGAGGTCTTTGAGTGGCTCAAGCAAGTCATCAAGCAAGGGATCCCAACTGGGACCAATGTCAGGGATCCATCCTGTAGGGGGTTCATCAGAACTTGCAGGCAGACAGCCCGCAAGCCCCAAAGGGAGGGCCTACCACAGGATGAATGCTAACTTTACAATATATGATAAGGACTTCCTGAGAATGACCCAGTAGCCACTAGAGAGCACCATGGAATTGATGAGGCCAGTAAGGGTGATATACATCACCCCAAATATTTGGGTTGAAGTGGTTTCACTGGCATCAACTGATTCTTACAGGCAATTGGGCTGAAGGATGAGGGGTGGAGTCATTTGCACTAGGTAGGCGGGCAGGTAGTTGTATTTGTCTTGGAACAGCAGGGGGAGCACAGTGATTCAGGCTCCTTCTCAGCCAATAACCTCAGTCTGTTGGTCCTAGCTATGAGTTTGTGGATTAGGATTTCCTCTAAGGTGAATTCTGAATACACCGGGTTGGGTGGGTATTCAGTAGAATGTACCAGGCCAAAGGGTGCTCCTGGTAGACAGTACAGTCTGGGTGGTCTGTCTGCGGTTTCTTGGGGTTAGTTGGTGTGAGGGGAAGTGTTGCAGAGGTTAGACTGCAAATGAAATAGAGCTAAAAATCAAATACAGGATGACCTTGTTAAACCAAAGGTTCATATTACTTTAATATAGAAGAGCAATGGGCAACTTCCTGGTGGCCCAGGGTATAAGTATGCCCATCTGCCATGGGAAAACTTTTGCAACTCCCCTTGGGTTAGGGAAACTTGAATTCCCTTTTTTAATTTTAGGATTTGTCATCCTCTGGTAGCCTGCATTCTAAGGGAAGTTTCTTCATTTCCCCATCAGCAGTGGCCCCAGTTATCTTGGGATTGTTGCTCAGGTCAGCACTCTCATTGATGGAGCTAACAAAACCTTCTGCAGGAAGGGCATCAGTGTAGGTGTCTCCAAGCTGATAGGTCTCAGGAATTCCCCCAAAATTGAGTTTGTTTCTGGTTTTAGCCCAAAAAAACGCAGGCAGCTGGGCCTGCAGGGTTTCAGGGTTCAAATCCCTTAGTTGGGCATCCTCTATGTGCATTTTTAACAGGAGTTTGTCATTTGTGACATCATTCCCTTCTCTCCTGGCGCTCCCCTCCTTGCCTGTCTTCCTATCCAAGTATTGCTGTATGGCTCTGTGTATGTTAGGCAGGTTGAAGAAAGGTTCCCAGGTGCTCTCTTCAGGGGGTAACCTGCCCATTTGACATAGTAATGTGGGGACTTGTAGTGGAGGCAGTATCCATGGATGTATTGACCTTGAATTCATTTGTGTGTCCCTCCTGGATGAGTGGGGGTTGGAATTGATCTTTTGGTGAGGAAGGGAGGTTCCTTCTTTCTTGAATAGCAAGAATTGGTGAAAGTCATTGTGGATTTCCCAAGTAGACAGCAGGTCCAGTTTGTAAATTACTTCCTTTATTTGCTTAACAATTTTGTAAGGTCTGCAGAGGCAGTGGGTCAATTTCCTACTAGGCACATGTAAGGGGATGTTCCAGGAGTTGAGGTAAACTTCATTGCTTATTTCTAAGAGTTTCCCAGGGATCCTTTTCTTGTCAGCAAACGCTTTTTAGGTCTTGACAGCTTTGGTTAGGCTCTTAAGGCAGGTTTTTTGGGTGTCATGTATTTGTTTAATCCAGGTTTGTCCTGCTGTATTCTGTTTCTTGCTGCCAATACTGGGGTCCCATGATTAATCAAACCCATAGTTGGCCCTAAAGGGGGACATACCAGTAGATGTGTGGTCTTTGCTGTTATAGGCATACTGTGCCATGTGTAGCATCCTTGCTCAGTTGTCTTGGTCTGTGTTGGTATAGCATCAGAGGTATTTTTCTAAGATCTGGTTAACTCATTTGGTTTGACCATCAGTTTGTGGGTGGTAGGAGGTTGAAATGCAGCGTTTTATTCCAAGGTCCTTCATTACTTGGGTCCAGTAGTGGGAGGTGAACTGGGGTTATTGGTTGGTCATGATTTCTTCTGGTATGCCGTGTTGCGTCAATATGTGGTTGTAGAAATGCCTGGCAGCCTCAGCTGCTGTATAGTGTAAGTGGTCAGGATGAAGTAAGTTGTTTTGGTGAAACGGTCTACCATGGCCAGGTTTGTATCAAAGGATTATGAAGGGGGAGTTCTGCTCTGAAATCCATCCATACTTATTTCCAGGGATCAGAAGGAACGTCCAGAGGTCTTAGCAATTCTTTTGGCTTAGAGTGATGTGTCTTGGTTCTTCCGCAGGTTTTGCATCCATTGATGTAGGCTGCTACTTCTTTGTCTATGCCAGGCCATGTGTAGCTCTTCTTGATGCTTAGGATGAATTTGTGTCTACCAGGGTGGCCTGTCATTTAAAAGCAGTGGTGGTCAATCAATATGTTGGTTTGGGTCAGGCCCTTGGGTACATAGATTCTATTGTGGAGCAGCAAGGTGGTACCTTTCAGGGAGTAACCTTTCTTTGAATGATGGCAATCTGGGTCTTTTGTCAGGGCGTTAACTAGTTCAGTTGAGTAGGTGTCTTGCTTCTGTGCTTCTATTACGTTGGGTTTGCTGTTGGCAATCTTCAAGTACTTAAGTTGTGTTCCTAGGCTGACAAAGTCCAACAGTGTATAGGTGTTGTGGTCCTTGGTTTCTGTAGAGGAGGGGATTAGGTTGGCTTTTCTACTCAGGATGTCATGTACCATGTTCACTTTTCCAAACTTGTAGTTGATAGTCAAGGTGTATTTGTCCAGTTCCAAGGCTCACATGGCTTGTCTCTGGTTCAGTTATCTTGGTTTGAAGAAGTATACCAAGTTTTTGTGATTTGTGAGAACTATTACTGAGAACTTGGCATAACACAAATATCTTTGCCAGTGTTTCAATTTTTTTATAATTGCCAGCATCTCTTTGTTAAAAACAAATAGCTGCCCTTGGCTGGCAGCATCTTCTTAGAGTAATATGCTACAGGATGTAGTATAAGATCCCCTCCTTCCTGAAGAAGGACCCCACCCACCACAAAGTTGGATGTGTTGGTCTCCAGCACAAAGGGTTTAGATGGGTCAGACATGGCAAGGACGGGGGCAGTTGTGAAGACCTTCTTCAGAGTCTCAAACAAGAAGGTGCATTTTTTAGTCCAGACAAACTGGACCTTGTCCAAGCAGAGTTTGGTTAGAGACAGTGTGATGGAAGAATTTTTTTATGAAATCCCTGCAGTAGTTTGCTAGTCCTAGGAACCTTCTGACGTCTTTCCAACAGGTGGGGGTAGGCCAGGAGGTTACTGTGTCCACCTTGTCCTGGGCCATTGCAAATCCTCCAGTCTTTACCACATAGCCCAGGAACTCCACCTCTGGCTGGAATAATTCACATTTTTTGGGTTTCACATGTAATTTGGCTTGTGAGAGTTTGCTTAGGATCAGGTCCAGGTGATGTAGGTGCTTCTTGTGGGTCTTACTGTAGATGAGGATGTCATCAAGGTAGACCACACAGAAATGATCCAGGGATTTACCCAGGACTGAGTTGATCATTTTCTAGAAGGTGCTAGGGGCGTTTCATAGTCCAAAAGGCATCATCAGGTATTTGTAAAGTCCATACCTGTTCTTGAACGCCGTTTTGTATTTGTTGCCTTCTTTGATATGGATTTGGTTGAAAGTGTTGCAGAGTTCAATCTTAGAGTATACCTGCACCCCAGTTGGGACATTGCACAGGTTGTCAGTATTTGGAATTGGGTATATGTTCTTCACAGTGATGTTGTTGAGCCTTTGGTAATTCATGCATGGGTTTATCCTGCTGTCCTTCTTGCCCACAAAAAGCATTGGCAATGAACAAGGGCTCTTTGACACACAAATGAATCCTTTCTTGGACATGTCTTCAATGTATGCTTTTAGGGTTAACTGCTCTTTATGATTGCAGATATATATGGGTCCATGCTGGGGTTCAGTGCCAGGCAGGAGGTCAATGATGTGGTCATACTCTGTGTGTTCAGGAAGACAAGTCACTGCTTCCTCACTGAAGACGTGGCTCTACTTCTCTAGCGGGGCAGGCAGAGCCCCCATGCTGGTTTCTATTTTCAGGGTCAAGAGGGTGCTGGTTTTCTCCTTGGTTAGGCCTAGTTGGAATGGTTCTACGTCACATGTGTTGACCCCTTTTAGTGAGACTGTCTGGTTGCAGAAGTTCAGGATGGTGCTGTGCCTTTGGTACCAGGAGTCTCCTAGAATCAGGGGGTGGGGAAGTCCGTTCAGGATGATGGGAAGTTTCAGGTAGGTATTATGACCAATCTCTAGTGGCAGCTTGGTTTCACACCAGAACTCAAAATCATGGGTGCTATTTCCCATAATCACCTTGACGCCTTTGGCGGTAGCCTTTAGTCCTAGGTCCTTTGCAAGTGTAGTGTCAATGAAGCTTTATTCAGCTCCTGTATCAATGAATGCCTCTATAGTTTGGGTTGATACAAGGGCTTTCACTTTGACCTGGATAAACTTATAAGACTGGGTGGAGATGTCTATTTGTGCTAGAGAAACTGTAGGACCATTATTCTTTGGGAATGCCTTGGTGAGGTGGCCAGGTTTTTGACAGTAGAAACACAGCCCCTTACAGTAGTGGCGTTGTAACTCCTTGGAATACATTCCTTGTCTGCTGGGAGTCTGGGCGCAGTTAGGGTGTTGTGTAGCAGGAGGCGCCTTCTTGGTTAAGACTTAAACCTCTGCACAGGAAAAGCAACTCATTTAGGCCAAGTGTGGGTAGTGGTGCTTGAGGAGTTCTTTCAAGGTGGGACAGGCTCCCTGGCGGTACAGGATGACAGATAACTCATCTTTGAGTTAGGTTCTAGTCTTTAGTTTGAGGAACTTTTTGATGTAAGCTTGCAGGGCACAGGATCCTTATTTAATACCCAGTAAGTTTGTTGTGTTATGAGGCGCAACACAGACACACAATGGGGAATCCTAACCTTAGGATTGGATTTGTACTAAGTCTTGTTTAGATGGCAGGGAAGGCTATGTGATTACCTTGTGGCCCTGGATGAATAATCTCTACTAGGCGTGGCTAGAGAGAGGCGCAGAAGTACTTCAGACACAAAGACAAAAATGTGAATAGAGCTTAATTTTTATTGGTGAATGTGAAATGGAATATATAGTGGTTAGGAATACTACAAAACACTACCAGGACGGTAGGATCACTTGCCACAAGCATGAGTGGGGCAAGTGAGTTGCGCAGAGTCAAGAAACCAAACAATTGTATTTCCCAATTCAGCCATTGACTCATTTTGAGAGGCAAAAGCAAAAGAGAGAGATTCATCCTAAAATAGCCCACTGAAGGCAAAATTGAAACATGGTGAATGGTGGCATTCACAACATTGCCCCCTCTAGATTGGCCTTAGGGGGGTGATACTTGCAGAGGAACTTGGCATGTACGCAAGCAAAAGGACGACCACTGGAGAGGAGCTTTATAGTGTACTCAGATCCTTGTTTGAAAGTCACCTCTAAAGGACCAATCCACAGGGAGTCCAGCTTATGCGCGTGCCCACCCACACAGTGTTGGTAGTACAGGACATGGTCACCAACGTCGAACTCAGGCAAAGGGGAGCGTCCAGCATTATCAGGGGAGAGCTCAAGCATCTTAGTATTATATGCAGAGGTGTAAGCAGTGGCCTGTATATCAATTATGTGGTTGACTAGATATTTGATGTAGTTGTCGGGATTCATGGCCTTATCAGAGGAGAGTAGGGGGCCCAAGAGCAATGGAGTGGTAGCCTCACTCCCATACAGCATAGCAAAAGGGGAATACCTGTTTACACAATGTTTGCTAAGGCAATACACAAAGAAAGCAGCAGGTAAGTATAGATCCCAATTTTCAGTGTCAGAGTAGGTGAGCTTCCTCATTATAAAAACCAGTGTAGAATCTGCATGCTTGACTGCCCCATTGATAGAAGGGTTTTAGGGGGCAGAGAAGGACTGGTGAGACCCCAAGGCCTCAACAACAGAGGTTACTAGCTTGGCATTGAAGTTAGTCCCATTATCTGAGAGCAACACTTGAGGACAGCCATATAGGTAGAAAACATCCTGTAACAGAAAGGCAGCAGTTGTCTTAGCTGTGATGTCTTTTGTAGGGCGACCACTACCCACTTGCTTAATTGATTGACAGCAATCAGGATAAAGCAACACCCAGAACAAGAGCGGGGGAGAGGACCTACTGCGTCAATGATGATAGTATGAAAAGCATGTTGAGGGGAACTAAATTGAACTTGTGGGAGGCAGCTTGAGGTCTCTGAAGTTGGCAGCCCTGGCAACTAGCTATGACGTCTGGAATCAGCAGGCAAAGGTTTTCCCAGAAGTAATTCTTCTGGAGCCAGTCAAAAGTCTTGGCAATGCCTCCATGCCCAGTCTTCTTATGAGCTTGTAGCACCAATGAAAGACAAAGACTAGGTTGTACATATGGCAGATATTGGTCTTGTACTCTCTTGAAGAGCTGATTGTCTCAAATAAGCATATCCTTGGATAGTTTGGACAGGGTTAATTGAACTTCTTCTGTCTTGCTTTCCCAAGAAGAAGGGTATCTAATTAGCTCATACAACTGGTCAGCCTCAGCAGGATGTAGAGCAAGGATGTGCATTCTGGATAAACCATCAGTGTTCTGATGTTGAATCCTGGGGAGATGGAGCACAGTGAAGTTATAACCTTTCAGGCAGAGGGCCCATCTAGCTATTCATCCTTCTGGCTCCTTAAGCTGTTGTAACCACTTAAGCAAAGCATGGTCAGTGATAACAGTGAAATGAGTACCATACACGTAGTGACGGAACTTTTTGACTGCATGCAACACAGCAAGACACTCTTTCTCTGTGACACTGTAGTTCTTCTCATGCTTTTTTAGGACACAAGGAGTATAAGCCACAGGATGATCCACACCTTTGTTGTATAGTTGAGCCAAAATAGCCATAATAGTAAGATCACTAGCATCAGTGTATAGGATGAACTCCTTATTGTTGTCAGGATACACTAGGATGGGAGCCTCTTTGAGTTTCTTTTTAAGGGTCTCAAAGGCTTGCTGCTGGCTGGCGGTCTACTCAAAAGGGACATTACATAACAGCTGGACTAGAGGTTCACTAGTATTGGCAAAGTTGGAGATGAACTGTCTGTAGTAGCCCATCATACCCAGAAAGACTTATACCTCTCGCAGGTTGGTGGGCAGAAGCATTTTGTCAATGACTTCAACCTTCTTAGTCATTGAGCAAATCCATATCTGGGTTACTTCATGTTCCAAGAATTCAAGACGCTCTTTGAAGAAAGCGCACTTAGAGGGTTTTAGTTTGAAGACAGCTTCTTGAATCTTTATGAACACCTCTTTGAGATGAGCCAGGTGATTGGTGAAGGTAGCGCTGAAACCGTTATATTGTCTAAGTATACTTGGACACATGACAGTTTAAAGTTGCAGAGGATGGAGTCCATGGCCCTTTGGAAGGTAGTTGGGGCATTGCAGAGTCCCTGCGGCATGCAGGTAGGCTCAAATAGCCCTTCAGAGATAATGAGAGCGGCCCTTTGGCAATCCTTGGTCAAAAGTTCAACTTGCCAGTAACCTGATGCCAGATCCATAGCAGAGAAGAATTTAGAACCTCCAAGTTGGCGGAGAGCATCATCAATACGCAGCAAGGGGTACAAGTCCTTCTTGGTTAAAGAGTTCAATTGTTGGTAGTCCATCACAATACAATGACCCCCATTCTTTTTCTTTAGGATGAGTAGGGGTAAAGCCCAAGGACTTTGGGAAGGGGCCAGTAGCCCATAATCTAACAGTTGTTTGAGCTCTTTAGACACCTGGGCGTCCTCCACGCAACTGCAGCAATATGGTTTAGCGCAAAAGGGGGTGTCTCCAGTATCAATATGATGGATAACACCTTTGACTAGGCCATAGTTGGTACTGTCTTTAGCAAAAATGCCTGAAAATTAATCTATCAAATCAAGCACCTCTTTCTGATAAACTGGGGATAGCTGTGGGAAGTCTTGCGCAGTAAACAAATATAGGACTTGGGGCTCGTCTTCTGGTAGGTTAAAGTCCTGAAACGTACCAAAGGGATGAAGGGACAAGACATCAGGAGCATTCAATAATTTGCCATAATTGACAACCTGCCCTCTAGATACTTTTGTGGGGAGAGCAGTTAAATTGGCTACTAGCAATTGAACAGGGTCCTTATGGGAGACATCTAGGATTCCAGGACAGAGGTAAGGTTCATTGTAACCTAGCAAGGGAGGAGAGTACAACTCCAGGAAAGCACGCTCAGGTAGCTCATACAATATTTGGGAGTCCAGGATGGCCTGAGAGCCAGGGGGATGATTACAGCAGACGTGGCCAGGAGAGGGATCCCCTCAGACGCAGGACAAGCCATGGGTGGACACTTCATGTTGGAGGAGTGAATACAGTACTTTAGAGTGAAAACACCAGTGGGATATTCTAAAGCACACATCTTGAGGCGCTTCCTGGGAACTTTAACTGGCTCTTCATAGATCAGAGGGACTTTGTACCCTAGAATAGAGAGGTAAACATCTTTCAAGTTGATGTGTCCATTATATTCCCTAAGGAACTGGGTACCAAATAGGAGATTGTAGCTCTCGTTCTCCAAGACAACTGCAGGTGCAGCTAGGAGAAGCTTTCCAAACTGCATGGGGAGAGCGGAATATGCTCCTATGGCGTGAGTCATGGATAGTCCAGCCATGCCATACAACTTGTGATAATCAAGGTTGGGGGCAAGCTTTTTTTCTTTACAAGCTTTGAGGAGACAATGTTAACCGGAGAGCCAGTATCCAAGAAGGCCTTGATCTTCACCTTTTGGATGGATAATTTTACGCAAGAGGTAGTACAATCAAAGGGTGGGAGGACAGCTAGGATGTCTTGAGCCTCTGCTAGTTCTTTGTCCCACTTCTTAATCATGCATCTTAAGCCCAGAAACTCATTATAGACAGTTTGGAGAGGGAGAAAAACTGACACACTCTTGAATACAGTGTCAGCAACTTCAGCGGCTTCTTATGATGACTCTACTAGCACAGGAGACCTCTTTGCTTGAGTGAGGTATGGGAGAGAGACAACTTCTTTGGCCTCAGGCAAAGGCTTAGTAGTTGTTGTAGTCTTTCCTGATTGTAACTTTTAGGGGACTGCAATGGTTTTGGGGACGGCAAGAACTGAGTGTCCGTAAGTGTCAGGGTCATCAATATCAGAATTGACCAAGTTGGAATTGTCAGAGATATTGTGGAACAATAGGAGGATAGGAGGAGCCTCAGTATCAGCAGGCTTGGAGCCAGTTATAAAGGGAGGGATTGAAAGAGACTGGGAAGAATTGTCAACCAAGAGCGTCTCTGTCTCTAGGTTGACTGTTTTTCCCGCCTGTTCCTTGGGATCAGCTCCTTTAACTTGCAGGTTGGTGAAGACTTAAGAATGCTGTCCTATCTGGCCGCAGTTGTGGCAAACTTGGTATCAAGGAGGGTTTTGCGAGTTCATTGTAAGGATGCAAGGGCCACAGGAAGACAAACCAGAATTAGAGGCAGCATGATTCTCTTGTGCAATCACTCCAGAATGATTAAGGTGCATATCCTACAACAGTGTCTTTATGCTCTTCATAGAGGAAAGCATGGCCTTATGAGCCTTAAAGTGGAGACACAGAAGCTGATTAACCTTGAGGGCTTGAGCGTAAGTCATGTAGGCTTTGTGGGCTGGCAATTGTCTGCTTGTTATCAGTTGCTGTCCTTCCATGTAGAATCTGTCTGAAAATTCAGCTAGAGTCTCCTTAGGTTTGAAAGCAATGTGCATGAAGGTTTCTTTACTTCCAGGCTAAGGTTGCCGCCAAATTTTTCAATCAGAAGCTGCTTCATATCTTCCCAAGTCTCAATGGTGGGTAGCTCAGGCACCACCATCTCCTGGCAAGTTGGGTGTAGGCAGGTCAGAATATATTCTTTCTTAACCTCATCTAATGCTTGTCTCATAGCAGTTTCATAGATAGTTAGGAAAGCTACAATAGTTGAGGTTTTGGGATCAAATATCTGTTTAAAGGTAGGTTTGAAATGTGCTTCAGGAGTTGGACCACCATTGTTGCTATTGAGTACATTTATGCGCAGGGAGAATTCTGCTTCAGATTTGGAGGGGGTTGTCTAGCCCACAGCTGTGAAACACTTTCCTCAAGGGTTGTCAGGGTCTCAGCAGCGCAGGCTCCCATATTATTAGCCAGAGTAGTCTGTTGCTCAGTAACATCTGGGTGTTGGCCTTGGGATGTTACCACTGTGGAGAGTTCAGCCAGTTAAGAAGTGAGGGATGGCTCCACTGAGAGTCAAGGGGTGAACCTGTCATTTACTGAGTTGATCAATTTACTCATCTCTTGTATGTCTCTGTCAAGTTCAGCATGGTCCTGTTTAAAATGATCAACTTCATTAGCTAGGGCAATTAACTCTCTAGCACATTGTATTCAAGGGGCTCCTGGAAATCCAGGGCAGCAGCCATCTTCATTGACAACCCCAACTGGACCTGCAGCAGTTGCCACCATTTTGCATAGGGCAGCAAGTTCTTGCTGTAGCTAAGCAACTTGAGTGATCAAAGCAAGCACCTGGGGGTCAGACAGAGCATCTGGCTTGGGCATAGATAATTCATTCACTTGATTCTGGAGCTTGGCAATAGCAGCAGCAGTGACAGTGACAGTGACAGCTCTTTTCTGATCAAATTCCGCACTGAGCTCATTAAGGCTTTCAGCAGCAAGGTCCGCTATCTGCTGCAATTGCTCAAAGGAATAAGTGCTGAATGCATTGAGCTTTTGTACAAGTTGTTTGAAGTTGGTAAGATAAGCGTTCAGGGTGGAATCTACTTGGGTTTGCCAGGGTTCTTCTAACTGGTGAAACTCATGTAGACGCTCTCTGATGTATTTGGGGATGGATTGGCGCATTTGTTCAATGGAATTAACCAAACGGGTCTGGGAGGTGACAGAGTTGCGCTGGTTGTCTGATACAAAGAAAACAGGGAGTGGATTCACTGTTGATATGCAGCAAATTGATCCCAGTGATGAGTGACAGCTGTTTGTAGAGACAAGATTTCTTGAATGTGGAGCCCTAACACCATTTGATAGTGGGCTAAGGCAGGCTGCACAAAGGATGACAGTAGGTGCTCAGTGGAGCCAGATGCTGAGAGTAGATGCTGTGAAAATTAAGGAGCCACAATCAATTTGTAGTATTAAGTCCAACTGAATTGCAACTGAAGGCAAGGGATGACTCCTTTACGGGCTATCCCAAGGGCTACTGCCATGACTTGTTCTAAGTCAGGGGTACCCATGGGGTAAGAAACTAGGTGGGGACCATTCCCAAGGTTCAGTACAGTAGGGATAATAGGCAGGTCTGCAATGTCTTCCTCAATAGGAAAGCTAGTAATTTCAGGTGAAGTTGGCTCTTGTATAGGCGGAGGCAAAGGACCTGAAAACGTGGATGCAAAAGGGATAACTGAGGGGCTTACAGCCCCTGTAGTGAGCACCATTTTTATTGTGTTCTGAGGAGCAACACAGACACACAACAGGGAATCCTAACCTTAGGATTGGATTTGTACTAAACCTTGGTTAGATGGCAGGGAAGGCTATGCAATTACTTTGTGGCCCTGGATGAATAATCTCTACTAATTGTGGCTAGAGAGAGGCGCCAAAGTACTGGAAGACACAAAGATGGAAATGTAAATAGAACTTAATTTTGTTGGTAAATAGGAAAAAATATATAGTGGTTAACAATACCAAAAAACACTACCAGGACGGTAGGATCACTTGCCACAAGCATGAGTGGGGCAAGTGAGTTGTGCAGAGTCAAGAAACCAAACAATTGTATTTCCCAATTCAGCCATTGACTCATTTTGAGAGGCAAAAGCAAAAGAGAGAGATTTGTCCTAAAAATAGTCCACTGAAGGCAAAATCAAAACACTGTGAATGGCGGCATTCACAACAAAGTTGATGAAGGCATGGTGGTGGGTATCTTGGTTGTTGCCAGTAGCCATCAGCTTGCTTTCAATTGGGAGTAGTCTAGTCAGAATTCAACGTCCTCAGCAGTGGCCTTCCTAAAACAGTCTAGAGCATTGTCAGAAAGCATGGAGGCTACACCTAGGACCTTCTCTATGTCATTAGAATAAGAGTTTGTGTTGGCTTGGAAGTTAAGGTAGAGAGCAGGCATAGTTATACAGGCATCTTCCAAGGTGAGCTTGCCCATCTGTGGCATGTCCACCTTGGTTGTGGATTGGTTAACTATAGCATTCTGGACTTGAGAATTTGGGGGTCTTGGTGTTCTCAAAGCCAGGCGTGGTGTCCTTGAGTTCTGTACTGCTTTGGGGTTTATTTGCTGATGCAACTAGATTGGTAACTAGCTTGTAGGCATAGTAATCTGAAATCAACAAAAATAGCATACAAGCTGCCCCAAGAGTTATCAAAATCTTAGGGGCCAGGTTACTGTGATTAAGATAGATCACATAATGTCATGGATCCATCCTGTAGGTGTTTCCTCAGAACTTGCAGGTGGACAGCCCGTAGGCCCCAAAGGGAGGGCCTACCACAGGATGGGTGCTACCTTTACAATATATGATAAGGACTTCCCAAGAATGGCCCAGTGGCCACTAGAGGGCACCATGAAATTGATGGGGCCAGTAAGGGTGATATACATCACCCCAAATATTTGGGCTGAAGTGGATTCACTGGCAGCAACTTATTCTTGCAGGAAATTGGGCTGCAGGATGAGGGGGTGGAGTCATTGGCACTAGGTAGGCGGGCAAGTAGTTGTATTTGTCTCAGAACAGCAGGGGGAGCACAGTAATCCAGGCTTCTTCTCAGTCAATAACCTCAGTCTCTCTGGTCCTGGCTTTGGAGTCATGGATTAGGATTTCCTCTAAGGCAAATTCTGAATACACCAGGTTGGGTGGGTGTTCAGTAGAATGTACCAGGTCAAAGGGTGCTCCTGGTGGACGGTACAGTTTGGGTGGTCTGTCTGCGGTTTCTTGGGGTTGGTTGGTGTGAGGGGCAGTGTTGCAGAGGTTAGACTGTAAATAAAATAGAACTAAAAATCAAATACAGGATGACCTGGTTAAACCAAAGGTTCATATCACTTTAATGTAAGAAGGGCAATGGGCAACTTCCTGGTGGCCCAGGGTATAAGTATGCCCATCTGCCATGGGAAAAATTTTGCAACTCCCCTTGGGTTGGGGAAACTTGAATTCCCTTTTTGAATTTTAGGATTTGTCATCCTCTGGCAGCCCGCATTCTAAGGGAAGTTTCTTCATTTCCCCATCAGCAGTGGCCCCAGTTATCTTGGGATTGTTGCTCAGGTCAGCACTCTCATTGATGGAGCTAACAAAACCTTCTGCAGGAAGGGCATCAGTGTAGGTGTCTCCAAGCTGATAGGTCTCAGGAATTCCCCCAAAATTGAGTTTGTTTCTGGTTTTAGCCCAAAAAAACGCAGGCAGCTGGGCCTGCAGGCTGCCAGTCTGCAGGGTTTCAGGGTTCAAATTCCTTAGTTGGGATTCCTCTATGTGCATTGTTAATAGGAGTTTGTTACTCAGGACAACCAAGGACCTTTTTGATTTTCTCCAGGCCGGGATCCACATCCTCCCAGCTGAGACTGTGGCCAAATTCTATGGCCATGCTGATTTGTTCATCCCTGTGTGCCTTTCCCAACAGCCAATCAATTAAAGTCTTAGTGTTTCTAACTATTTTTTATATTATCTAATTTACTATTTTAGATTTATGGATTATCATACTAAATTTAGAGGCTTCCAAGCTAACAATCACATAGAGCAGCACCACTGACGCAGATGCTTAATTTTGTATTGCAATTTATTTTTTCTTTCATCTTCCTTAGGAGATTTCCCAAACTTTTAATATTAGCATAATATAAACATAAGTCCGTGTCACTACTGGCCTTTAAATATATAAAGGTAATTAAAAAGCAAAAAGGTAAAGCTATCAAGTTATATGTGATTTTTATTAATAAATATTATTATTCCTGTATAAAGACCTACTTTAGATTTTTTTGTAATAGATCACTGAATGAAAAATTGCTTAAAAATTAATTATAATAAAAATAATCTAAATTTTAAAGAAATTTATTGGAAGAGAGAATTTATTAAGGGGGCTGTAGTCAGTATGTACCCACCTGGCAATAGAGGTGGTGCACAACCTCTACTGCCACATCATGTACAGTGGATACACCTTGATTAATGTACTCTTGCCTGCTGGTAAAAGGGAGGATTGTTAGATGTGAATGCAGAAGCAGCTTTTCTGGTGGGGCTGAAGACCCGTAAATACCATCCAGGACCAGGGTGTCCTGGATAACATGATCCACCAAGTCATATCCCGGGGGACCTTCTTCCCGTCTAGGGAGAGCCTGGCCTCATCAATTCTGAGAAGGACCCCGCTCAGGTCCTCTACATTGGCGCTCATCCCAAAGTAAAAGAGGAACCCCAGGTAAACAACAAGGTGAAGCCTTTTCCCAGCAAAGGCTTCCGTAAACTCATAGAGTTTATTGTATACTGCACTTATTTTCTTCTTGTATTTTGTTTTAGCAAAGGTCAGCTCCATGGCTGCAGGAAGCCCTGTCTCATCAGTGCTCCAGGCCAGCCCAAGGTCTTCCAGGAGGATTTTGGTTTTTTTACATCTGTTTTATCTACAACAGCCAATTTACCCACTGCTTGCCCAAAGTTCTCAAGTATATAATAGATTGTGTGCTCTACTGGGAAGAAAAAGCAAGCAGCCGCATGGTCCTGGACCATCCCCAGTATGTTTTTGAATGGGAGTGTCTCCAGGACGTCCCAAACAAGCTCAATGGAGTTTTCACAGTAAACTCCATTGAGGGATACTGTGTCCAGGCAGACTAATTGGGTATCCTTGTAGGCAGTAACTGCTCACTTGGATGCCCCTTCCTCATGTGTCAGCCCAGCTAAAGCCTCCTGTGACATTGGGAAGGTACTGTGGATCCTGTCTTCAAGCTCCCACAAAACAGGGGGGATAGAACCAGTTGCCTAGCCACGTGATTGGCATAGTTTGAGTAGAATGTAGTGGGGACATACAGGACCAAGACCTGGCATATTTTGACGTCAATTTAATCCAAAAAAAACAGCTAAGAATTATTGAGTTTTTATTAATTTTCATTTTTAGGTTACCTTCTACAGTTTTCTCTTTGCTGGCGGCTTTGGCAGGCTTGGCCATTCTTGGCACAAGCAGTTGGGCCAGCAATTTGGTGTCCTCTGTTCTGGTTTGCTTGGAAGGTTTGAGATGTGCATACATCTTAGGGTTGTTGACCCAGACAGATGGCGCAGAGAGGGCAAAAGACTTGAATTGGAGGCCCTCAACTATAGTTTTTTAACGTTGAGCAGACGCTCAATTGTTTTTTCAGAGGTGTCTGGAATCTTGGCCATAAGCGCCTTGGCCAACACCTTGTCAATTTTGTCCCCTGTAAGGACAGCAGACTCCACTTTTTCTTTGACCTTGAGGTCAATTTCTTTGATCTTGACAATTGCCAAGTTGAGGTCCTATAGCAGCTTCTCCAGTTCTCTCATATGATTTATTACTAATCTTTCCATATGTTTTATAGCTTTCATCCCAATAAAATCTGTATTATTCTTATACTATTGCCTCTTTGTTTATCCCTGTTTGTTTCCCCATTTATTACATTATCCCATCTTTTTACACTTTGTATATATGCTATTACGTTTATCTCAATATGTGTTGTTTGCTTTGTGTTGACATTGCTTCCATAGTTGCCTTATTGTTTTTGGCACTTTACACAGCCCCTTGTGAAAATATTAACAACAATTTGGTGATCAGATAAATTTAAATTAGAAAATTATAGGTTAACTTTTTTTAGATAAAGTTGTTACTGATCTAAATTCAAAACCTTAATAATAAACTTTAAGCCAATCAGGAGCTGAGTGATAAAGTGATTGTTGTGCCATAAAGGGACATTAAATAATTTTTTGATGCATGTGGGCTAATTAATCTGATTGGATGGGTGTTTTCTATTGTGTGTCATTGCTGCTGTGGCAAGTTGTTGGTGGACTAGTGCTAACCCAGCAGCTGATTGGGCACTAGTCCACCAACAACTTGCCACTGTGGTAATGGCGCTCAATGGAAAAATATCCAACCAATCATATTAATTAGTGCACATGCATCAAAGAATTATTGAATGTCTCTTTATGGCACAACAATCACTTTATCACTCAGCTCCTGATTGGCTTAAAGTTTATCATTAAGGTTTTGAATTTGGATCAGTAACAACTTTATCTAAAAAAAGTTAACCTATAATTTTCTAATTTAAATTTATCTGATCACCAAATTGTTGTTAATATTTTCACAGGGGGCTGTGTTTGGGTGCTAAAAATAACTGTGTTCTGGATCTAGATACATGGCATAGTAAATATATAATTTTATAGAAATAAGCTGAACATAAAGAATAAACCCAAATATAAACAATGAGAAAATGAACAATTGAAATTCAGGATAAAGATAATATAAATAGAAAAATTTTGGTAGCAATGAGTTTATGTGGGAGGGGGAAAAGTGATGCCTATTAGGCATAATAGTGTGGGAGTGAAGGTGTCAAGGTGGTGCTGGCCTGGGAGGTCTGGGATTAGATGGGAGGGGCTGGTGGGTGGCGGGGTAGAACCAATTAGATTAATTGTGATGGCCGCCATATGTCACCTGTTATATTCCTTGTCCATCATTGGCTGGATGAGCTGGTAAGTGGCAGTGGCACAAGGTGGGAGGCGCTTATCCTTGTGTGATTGGTTGCCCATATTCACATGAAACACCATTTATACAAACAAGTTGGCCACCATTTGGTAACCAAAGAGAGAATCATAGTCAAGGACCCCAAGATAGAGGCTGTTGAAAGCCTTGAGGTGGCGCTCCTAGACTGTGTCTCCAATGTTAAAGAACACAACATCTGCCAGATGAATGTCAACGTGGCCAGTGGGGTAGACTGAGGGCTGGTGCCCGTGTCCCTGGATGGCCTTGAGGGCAGTGGAACTTCCCTTCATCCGGTGGCTCAATAAAACCTGGTGCTTGGAATTTGAGCCATCCCAGGAGTTGAGATATCCACCGAGGATGTGGCTGTAATCATAGTTATTGGTGAAATCTGGGTTTGTCTGATAGTAGACAAAACCCTTGGCTGAAACAGCCAGAAATGCACCAATAAATGTCCCCTTCTTGACCTTCTTCCTCCCTTTTTTGGGTGGCGGCTCTTCCTTGGGTGCCAAATTGTAAAAAGCTATGGATAGCTTATAGTAAGATATGAATATGACATCATCTGACAAACTTGTCAGGCATTGGACCAAGGTTGATTTGATCTCAAGATCATATGGGGATTCTTAGCACCATCAAATTGGTTGCCAGCAAAATTGGTAAGAACCCGTATGGAAGTCACCTTTCAGTGCACCTAGAGCTGCACCATGCGCTTGGAGACCCAAATGCCATGGTGCGCAAGTTGCTTCCAGACCTGGGTTAGGGGAAGCTTGGGGTCCTGCTGCAGGATTTCAAGCATTATTGGGTATGCCTCGGTGATTTGGGACTTGGGGGCCTTCTTTGGCTTCTTGGCTGTCCCAATCAGATTCCCCTTCTTCATTAAATTATTAAATTCCCAATTATTGTAGCCCGGGTAAATTGAAATTGGGTTTCAATCTGTTCCCAGGACAGCCCCTGCAGGTTCAGTGCCACAATTTCTTGGGGAATTTGGGTGGTGATGATTTGTTGCTCGGAGACGCTGGGCCGCGGGAGCTGAAGCCTGATTTGCTAAGGGGCAGGTTGGCTGGTGGCAGGAAGTTGTTCTGAATTAAGGTTTCTATCCTGATTGGTTGGTTGACAGACAGCTTTTGTGGGGGTGGGTACGGGAGTAGGGGCAGAGCTAGACACTAAGTGTCACGGTAAGTTCCATAATGCCGGGTATTGTCCGTCCAAGTAAGAAGGCACAAAAAGCCGCAAAACCTGTATCAAAATTGACCGAGTTAACCGATTTAAACCAAACAGTCAATCACAAATGGGTCACAGCTGCTCTAGTGTGCCAGCTGAAACCAGCTCCCCCTTGTAAACTGACGTTGATAAATTGACGTAATATGAGGGTCACCTGATATAAACTCATTAATTGGCATGGTTGTCAGAAACTGGTCACACAAGGGCTTTTTGCAACCTGGACTAGATACTTACTTGAAGATGCCAAAGAAATAGGAGATCAAGACTCAGGTGGTATTGCTTAGTCAATTTTTCTGATATATATTAAATAATTTTCCCTGTTTCAACTCTAAGAGTTGAGTCCCCCTAAATTTACTCAATAAAAATCAATTATCCCAAGTTCTAATTTTAAATTTTAAAATGCATCCTGTGCTTGGGTTGTTGCGTTATATCCTGTACAATCTGATTCTGAACAGAATCATTTCAGGAAGATGGGGCCCAGCATCTAGAACTTTGTTGTTGGCGCTGCAAAATGTTAATTTCATGCCAGCCAATTTTGTAGCTCCTCCCCCCATTCTGGAAAATGAAAATTGTGTCACTTCTCAATGCCCAGAATTCTATTCTAAAGATGCATTGATGCTTTCCCAGGTCATTTATCTTGGTTTACTCTGGTTAGGATTGATTGTTCTACTTAATCCCGGAGTTACAATTAGAAAATTCACAAAAAAAATATCTGAAGCCGCGTTGGTGGTTAATCATCAATTCTATGTGGATTTGGGTGGTAATTCCCCATCATTTAGAAACGGCATCATATTATCCAGTTATTTCCGTCACACTAAGTGACTGTTGAACAAGTCAAAGCCATAGGGGTTGGTGGTCAGTAACAGGTCAGCTTCCTTGTTACCTGCCTCAAAGGCTTGGGTGTAAATAGGTGCTTTCATGTCCTGAGCCTTGCCTCCATTGAAGCTGGCTTGACTGCTGGTGCTGTTGAAGATGTTGCTGTTGAAAATCATTGTAAAAAAACCTATGATAAAATCACTTAAAGTAGAAATTTTAAAATTTTATGATTTATTTTTATTGTAATCCTGAGTCCATATTTGGTAGATTCTCAAAATCATTACATACAAATCAGGAGCCATGAAAATGAATAAAATGCTGCTGTTTCTAAATTGGATAGCTGTTGATTGGCTGTATTACTGTTATTTTTCTATTTTAGGCTGCTCAAACTAAAAATCTTGTGTGACTCCATTTCTTTTTCTGCTTGTGGAATCTTGCTTCTAGATTGCTTAAATTTTGTTTCATTTTAGTCCTTCTGTTGGTCCCTCATATGAATCCTGATTGGATTATAATATATTCCAGAACAGCATCCATCCATCTCACTTGCTGTGTCAGTTCATTTTGTTTGTGGTTTAAACTACTGTAAATTCAGAACCTGAACGTAAAAATGCGGGATTGTCAAATCCTTGGTCCAAATTTTGAATCACTTTTGTGGGATGGCCTTTTTTTAATTAAATTGATTTTTTTGAGTATTTATTTGAATATTTGAAAATACAGGAACTCATAGACATTTTGCAAAGTTCAAGTTGAACTGCATATTTCCAATGGACAAAATGAATTAACTGGAATCAGATTTGAAGTTTTCAAATCCATCAACCATTTTCATTAAGTTTACTATGTTTTTTGGAATTGCGGGATTGTCAAATCCAAGAACTAAATTTCAAATCACTTTTTGAATGCCACTGGTAAACTCATATATTAATTGCAGGAACTGGAATCCAAATTTAATGTACACTAAGCACACTAGGAAACACCAACCCAATCAAGAGGCTCCACCATGTCTAAAATCAAATGAAAAATCCAATCTCAACAACCATGTTTAGATATAAAAAGTGATTAAACTTTAAAATCATCCAAAACTGAAAAGGATACAATATTATACACTTCAAATCACAGATATAGAAAATCTGCTACTATTCAAGGCTAAATCAAGAGAGAAAAACTACTTACAACTAAACCAATAAATCCAAATAAATACATATTTAATCTAAAATATATTTTTTATTTTATTTTTATGGACTGTCAATTGCATTCTCAACCAGCTCCTTCACCAGCTCGCGGGGCAGCCTGTCCACAAGGGCGCCCCATAGGGTCCAAGAACAGACCCAGAACCCAACTTGAGGGGAGTCATGCCAATACACAGGCCTCCCAAGGTATCATTGCCAGCCAACCACCTCCCACATCCCAAGCCTGATTAACCAGCCTTAATCCCAGACAGAAGCCACTCTCAAGGCCTGCCACAAAAGTCTCCTACATCAGGGTTACCAGGAACACTGAGGTTAATTACACCTCCACTGTATACCCAGTTGTCACCTGGCCCCGTACTCTTGACCCAAGAGTTGCTACTTCCTGCCCCCGCGTCTTTGACACCACTGTTGAGCTATCTGTGCCTGTGTCTTATGCCATCATTGACAGCGCCAGCGCAACCAAGCGTGATCCCACCTTCTACATGAAGGTCCCCATCCCCTGTGTTGAGCCTGGTAGCCAGGATGCTGTGGTACCTGCCAAGGGCCGGTGTTGGTTGATAGATAGTGAGCTTGAAGCTCTCCTCAACTGCTTGAACAGAAGAATGGCAGTTTGGGATATTGCATCCCAATTTGGTGTCACGGCCAGATACATTGCCAACATTAACACCAAGTATGGCAATACTAGGCAAATTGCCAAATCCACCAAGGCTAAGCGGCAGCCCAAACTCCTTCAGCCCGTTAATATTGACGCAATAAAACAGTGGGTAGACAAGGATTGCCACAGAGTTTGGGATTTCTGTTTCTAAAACCATTGTTTACAAAGCAATGGTTGATTTGGGCTTCTCCTGGAAAGTACTGGGAGTTTTGCCGTACAATAGGAACAGTGAAAAGACCATCAAGGATAGACGCATTTATGCCAAGACATATCTGGCACTAAAGGAGACTGGGAATGTCCAGTTCTTCTATATCAACACATCGTTGTTTTCCTCCTCACTCAGGTCTAGGCATGGGTGGATTAAGAAGGGGTCCAAGGACAGTGTAGCCCATTGTGCAGCTGTCTGTTCCCAGACCTATTCAATGGTTGCACTTCTTGGTCCTCGCGGGTCTGATTAATATCAGATGATCAAGGGTTCCCATAATAGCGGGACTTTTCCCAATTTTATCCAAGTTGTCAAGGAGTACCTTTGGATAAATTATAGCGGCACAACCAACGTTGTTGTGCTTGATAATGTCAGGCTTCACAAAGTGGATCTGGTTGTGTCCAAGTTCCCCCCCATTGACAAGAATAGCCACTCCTCCAGCCACCGCCTTGCAGACTGCCCAATGAGACTACTCTTTCTCCCCCATATTCCCCATTCCTGAATTCAATTGAGGAGGTGTTTGGTTGGATAACAAATAAGGTGAAACAAGGCCTTCCTCAGGACACAAAGGACCTATTCAATATTCTTGAGGTCAGCCAATTAGTGATGCCACCCAATGTGGTGGCGGCTTTTTACAAGCACTTGGAATCCTTCCTCCCTAAAGCCCTGGCCTCCAAGCCAATCAGATAAATGGGCTCTCTGGTTTACTTTGTTTTTATTTTTATTTATTTTGTTTTTATTATGTCTCTAAAATTATTATTTATATATAATAATTTGATGTGTGATTGTATTATAGACATATAAGAATACGTAGAGAAGGTAAGTAAAATTAACTCAGATTTAAGCAAAATTAAAAATAAGTGAATTTATATTGATTTACAATAGATTTGGGTTCATTTAAATTTCATTTAAATCTGATTTCATTTTGTTTAAATCTGAGTTCATTTTGTTTGTTGCCATAGACTTTAAAACCACTGTATAATAATGTGACATTTGATTGTATTATAGACATATAAGAATACATAGAAAACGTAAGTAAAATTAATTATACTAGGTAAGAGGGATATATTTTTATTATAATGCACTGAATATTATTATTGGCTTTTGTGCTAACAAATAAATAAATTAAAAAAAGATAGAAATAAATTAGTTTATTTAAATAATTGTGAATCCTTGATGGTAAAAGAGCTTTTCTAAGCCACAGATTGGACCTTGCATGTCATCATCTGATCCTTGTTATTTTAGTGCCACTATAGCCACATGACACAGCAACCAATGATTTTTGTGTATTGCTTACTAATTAGTGATTAGGACGCGGGTCAAGCATATTGAATATATTTATCAAATCATATTACAAGGGAAAGGTAATTTGAGTTCTAAACGATCACTTGTTTAGAATATAAGTGGAGCAGGCCGTATGATGCAGATAAATTCAATTCTTGTTCTTTGTATATGTAATAAATGAACCTGTAGCAACAAGCTAGTAAATAAAAACATTTTTAATTCTTTTTTTATTTGGCGTATTAGCAACTATAACTAAAGTCTTTTAATATACTTAGATATATTAATATTATAATTTACACACTAAAATTTAAAATTAAAATATTAATTATAAATATTAAAAGTTAAATATTTAAGTTTAAATAATCAAAATATAATAATTTTATTAAATTGTGATTTATTCAATATCAAAATATTTGATATTAAATATGTCAATATTAAAGATTTTAACAGTGAATATTTTAAATATTAAAATTTTAATATTAAATATTTCACAATTAAAATTTTACCAGTATAATTTCAATAGTGAAGTATTTAGTATTAAAATTTTAATATTTAAAATAAAAGAAAATAAAAAAATAAAATAAAAATTTTAAGTTGCAAGGGAAAATGATTTATTGGGGGAATGCAAATTGCAAGGGGAATGTGTTTATTCCGGGGAATTATGCCCTGAAATCAAATTTTCAGCTAATGCATCTAATTGGGACCACATACTCTTCTGTATGTGGTGGATGACTCTGGCACCAATTGCTAGAGGGGTGGCGCTCAACACCCTGGTGGTGGCCGACCATTGTATAAAAGGCAAACGGGTGAGGGAATCCACTAGCAGGTTTTTTGGGGGGAGCATGTAGTACCTGTACAACGTTGCCAATGCAAAGGAGTCATACAGGACGTGCTTGACTGTCCTATACCCCCGCAGTGTCTTCCGGCAGTTGAGTGCTAAGTGGCAAATATCCATTTGAATAGGTACATCCTCCAAATTTTTGACGTTGGTTTTTAATATGCAGTGAAGGAGGATCCCCAGGTAGACCACAATGTGAATTCTCTGTGAGGTATATTTTTCTGATAACATGCATAATTTTTTGAATGTTTGAACTAATCCATTGATATAGGGTGTTTGATTGAACTTGAAGAGGGTTCTGGGGGCGCCTGACTTGAATCAGCCCCCCAGGCCTCGGCAAACAAAATAAATAAAGGTTTAAAATTATTCACGAGGACTGCATCCCCAACTTTATTTGATAGTGCCTTAAATACTTCATTAAAAGTTGCAGCTTTCAAATATTTGGTCCCTATTTAAAAGTTGGTTTTTATTAAGTTTTTTCATATTTATTGATGTTTGTGAAGGGAAATCTTTGAATGCTTTTGTACATATATTCATCAAAGTTTAGTTTGATATCCCCAAAAACTGCATTCATTTCTTTGAAGTTGATATTTGATCCTATTTCATATGCTTCCCTCATCCATGGCAAGCACCCCACAGGTGGTAAATATTCCCTATCTCAAGCTTCAATATTAAAAAAATTATTCATATTCTGTTGAATTATTTTATTTACTTGGTTTTTATTTAGTTGTTTTACAGGGGCCACCAGTGACTGGTAACCCCCATAAAACCAACTCGGCATAAAAGCCGCCACTTCTGCAACCTCATCCCCATTCCTGTTGATGACTAAAATAAATATAAGTAAAACATAAAAAGACTTGCTGAAAATTTCCCCTGTGGCCCCCTCAGCCACAGTTGCCATTTTAGCAAACTTCATGAGTGTTGGATGCTCTTCATTGCTCTTCCTGGGCTTGATCTTCCTTATTTTTCTTGCAACTTGTGCTTCCTCTTAATTTTCATTTGACAAATTTTCAGTATTTCTTGAAGTGCTTCTGCTTCTTGATTGTGTTTCATTTTCATCTGTTTCCATTTGATTATTTTCCTTTTCATTGGTGTTAATTTCCTTTAGAATTTCAGTTCCTTCAATTAGTTTGATCTTATTGTTTTCTTTGGCCCCCTGCCAGAACTCCCACAAATTGTAGGCTGTGTTGTTGAAATTCAGACTGGATAGAATTGTTCCCTGGAGATTTAGTAATGCTTCTTTATTCTTTTTGTCTATAATATTTCCTAGTTTGTTCAGAGCATCTTCTTTTGACTGAATAAGTGGCTGGCCCTTGTTACCCAGCTTTCCTGTTACTATTCCCCTGATATTTTTTTCTATTTCAACAACCTTTTGCAAGTGTACTTCTAATTTTTTTATCAAGTTATATATAGTTGACATTTTCTTTGAATTCTATCAAAAACTGGTTTTTATAGTACTATCTTTAAGGCATACATATTTTTCATCATAATTAATAAATTAAAGACAATAAATGTAAATATTGGATTAGAATATTGCAATTAGATGTCAACTCTTGATATTTTGATATAATGTGTATAACTCAATGCATTTTATTTAATAAAATCCATAATAAATTTGGTTTTATCCATTATAATTTAATGGAATTGACTGTGTTTATATTAGAGCCATTAACGCTTAGTATAATATTAATAATTAGTGCATTTTACAGCCTGTATATTTACCTATTGGTAATAATTCTATAAACTTTTTAGTTGGATTTTGTGAGGTAATAATAATGTAATGTGTTAATAGAATACTGTTTATTGTCATTAATTGGCAGATTTTCTTTGCTGTGACAATTGTGCATTTTCTGATATTTACGCACTAGTATCCAATTGGTTGGTTTCACATCCAATCACACAGGCAATAGGAAAACAAGCTGCCACCCCAACCACATCCGGTCTTGGGGTGGCGGCTTGATTTCGTATTGCCTGTGCAATTGGATGTGAAACCAACCAATTGGATACTAGTGCGTAAATATCAGAAAATGCACAATTGCCACAGCAAAGAAAATCTGCCAATTAATGACAATAAACAGTAATTTATTAACACATTACATTATTATTACCTCGCGAAATCCAACTAAAAAGTTTACAGAATTATTACCAATAGGTAAATATATAGGCTGTAAAATGCACTATGTATCAATATTTGTACTAAGTGTTAATGGCTCTCTAATATAAACACAGTCCATTTCATTAAATTATAATGGAAAAGGCCAAGTTTACAATGGATTTTATTAAACAAAATGCATTGAGTTATGCACATAATATCAAGAGTAGACGTCTAATTGCAATATTCTAATGCAATATTTATGTTTATTGTCTTAAATCTATTAATGATGATGAAAAATATGTATGCTCATAATTTTAAGCTATTTTTAAAATGTACAACATTGTATTAATTATGGGAAATTTTGATAATGTAAAAAGAAAATAATATTAAGTATGAATTGAAAGAGAGATATTGACTTCAATAAGTTGTCACAAAGAAAAGATTTATTTATTAATCAAATGACAGGAAGGGGAGGGAATGGTCAGAATGAACATTGCCTTCATCTGCGCCTATGAAAGGGATAACATCAGAGATAGTGGTGAAGGAATGGGTGGTGGTTTGGGAGTCAGGGTTGGAAGGCAGGTGGCTTGATGGGGGGTTGGAGAGGCAGGGTTTGTTGACTGGGAAGGGGCAGCAAGAGCTGATTGCTTCAATTGCTCAAATTCTTCTTCTGTCACGTATACTGGCTTGATAAAACAGATGGACTGGCGTGGGGGAGGTGGGGGTCCTTTCTGAACTTATCACTATCACTTGTATAGAAGATGATGAGATCAAATAAGTCCTGGACGGACGCGGAAGGGAAAAGCTCATACCCCTTATCAATTTGGGTGCATAGTTTGTTGTAGGCGGCAGGCTTTAAGCACCTGAAGTCAGAACCAAAATTGTAGAGACATACATCTGCAAGTTGCATGTTGGTGTAGTTAATGGGGTAGGACCAGCAGGTATGCCCCGCAGCCCTGATTTCTTGGGTAGCCCATTCCTGCTGCTCCATCTCCGCACTCAGTACAACTGTGTGCACAGTGTTTTGTGTGGCCCACTCCTCCAGCATGGCCTTGATCTCTGTCTGGTAGGCATACCCATCTGCAGTGTTCAATATTGCTGAGTAATAATTGACGCCCAATGGGGAAACTGCCAAAAAACCCTGACAAAATGATACAAGATTGGGCCGCGCTTGTACACATCAGATTGGATGCGCTTCTCTCCAAAGTCTTGGATACTGGCCGAGATCTTAGCGTATGATAGGAAGATGACGTCATTATGGGCCCTCATTGCCCTCCATTTAATAAAATTAATAATGGTTGTATTGTATGGGTCAGTATCTACCAAAATGGGGCCACTGAGAGCTTGATTGGACAATATTCTAGCAGCAACCACAACTCTGTGCATCCACAAATTCACCGTCCTTTTGTTGGTGAAGATGCCAGGGAGTCCCAACTGAAGACGTACCTGGACCAGGGGCATCCACGGATCACATTCCATAATGGCCATCATAAGGGGATGGGCTGTGTCACCTTTGGTCAAAGTACTAGCACCAGTTGGGGTCTTCTTAGTAGGGGGCCACAGTTGGCGTGGGCTTGCAGGGTTGCAGCCACAGTGGACTTTGCAAACCCCATTGTGGCCGCAATTTCCCCAAGGGACATAAGCTTTCCTCGCTTTTTAACTATTTTGAGAACAATCTCTGGGGTGATTAATTTTCTTCTGTGTCTTGCAGGCTGATTGGCTGTGGGATGGATGTGTCTATCTTGGGAACTGTTCAATGCCATCTGATTGGCTGTTTTGGGGTTCTGGGCTCTCTGGGTGACCCCATGGCTAAAATGGCTGGTTCCGGATGCCATTGCTGGTAAGGGATTTGGGTTGGCAGCTGCCTGTGCAAGGTGGGCAAACAGGGCCATGCTGGAAGTTGCAGGAGAAAGAACACACTCCTGGGTGGGACTTGCGGAGGGGACTGCGGGTTGGGAGTGGCCATAGACAGAGGCTTCACCATTAAGAGACCCAGTGTAGCCCTGCATGATTTTGTCAAGGCCAGGGAACAGCTCGCTGACTTGGTTGGTGTTGGAAGAAGACATAATAAAAATTTATTATAATTTTAAACTCAAGAAGAGGAATGTATATTTTAGTCAATTTTATTGTTAAGTATGTTAATTTTGTGAATAGTAGGATCTAAATTTTAGCCGTCCTAAACTGGAATAGGGTGGTTTTTGGGAATGCCTGTGATTCTTAAAAGAATCAGCACAAATCCACTATAGATCCTTTAGCATCCTTTTTGAGACACCCATAAATTATATTTATTTCAAATTCATCGTAATTATGATTTGAAACTTGGTTCTTGGATTTGACAATCCCACAATTTCAGATCCGTTAATTTTTACATGATGTCTATGATTTGTTTGACATACAGGAAATCTCAAATTGTAAATAAGAATCCCGCATTTGTTTGCTGAGTTTTGTCTTTTGTTAGTTGAGTTTTGTCTTTTTTAGTTGAGTTATCTGCTCAAGAGATTTGAAATTTGCCAATTTAAATAAACCCAAAAAATTCAAATTAAATGGTTGATTTTATTAAATATTTTATTTTTCACTCAGCTGAGTTGCCCGCAAAAGTGATTCAAAATTTGGACCAAGGATTTGACAATCCTGCATTTTTACGTTCAGGTTCTGAATTTATAGTACACCGCTTGATGTTTGATATAATTTTGTATAATGTGCTAGTGAAATTTTGTTTATTGTTTGACAGTTCATTTGTTAACCAAAAATGTTTAAATTATTTGAATCCTGAATCTTGTGCAACTTGGATTTTGTTTAAATCTGAGGTATTTTTGGTTGTTGCCATAGCTTTTAAAACTACTGTATTAAGGGTTCCATAAAGTATAATAAATTTGTGGAATGTCATGGGAAAAGTATTGTTGATGGTCACTTTGGTGTAATATCAAAAACATTAAAAGAGAAAGAAAATCAGCTTTATATCAAGAATATAAATGATATTAAAAATATTTTTGAGCAAGAAGAAAAAAGAAAATATATATATAAATCAGCGCTATCAGGCTCAATTGTTTCTTAAAAAGTATTTTTTATATTTTTGAAAGAAAACTTAGGCCTATAAAAAGAGAGCTTGAAGTTAAAATGCTGTGCATCAATCTTTCATATTTGATGAAAGATGGGAAGTTATATACTTCTCCTTTTATATTTGAAAGCTTCTCGTAATATTCTGAGATAACTTATCATTTGAAATAATGTGATGATACCAGGGAAACAAAAATATCAGAAGATGCTAGTGGTGCATTAGGGCAAGTTCATGAAGTAGGTCGGCTTACTAGAGGGTGTATTTCAAATAGAGTTATCAGTCTTTCAAAAATAACAACTTCTTTCTAATAAAACTAAGAACAGGTGTGATGAGCCAAAGATAGGGTAGTGGCATTTATAGCTTTGGGGCTGCTATTACTCTTTTATGCAACTCATCATAGTTATTTTTAGTTTGTATGATTCACTTAAGATATTCTCAGCATTATCAAATATTACAATTTCAACCCTATAGGATAATAAATTTTCTTAAAATTTTCCATATAATTCAAAGATTATTTGGAGACTAAAAATTTGATCATATTTAAGATGTTTTGAATGATTTGAAGGTTAAATAATTTAATTAAATTATAAAATATTTAATCTGGTGCCTAGGCATAACAAAAAATGGCCCTTATGTTTAAGGTTGTGGTCTTGGGCAGGCGTTTTCACAGTTTGAGGTTAGCTGAGGGTTATGTGATGGTATGGTTTGGTTTGCAGTGAGCTTGGCTTCAGAAAACTTGCAGAGGAGTTTGAGTTGTTCTGTTTAGTGGTATGGATTTGATATACCTTAAATCAAGTTGTCATTGGAAGGCTTTGATTTCACAGCTGCCATCTGGTAAGTTTCTGATGGTTTGACCTCTTCTATAAGAAATGGTATGGCTTGGGGGAGGATGCCTAGCCGCGTTGGGATAGTTCCATCACATGTTACTTTGCATGAGGGTAACTTTATGCCAGAATCTTTGGTGGGGCATGTCTGCTGGGTCTTGCTTTTTTCTTGGTCTGATTGCCCCTGCAGAGTGGTAAATGTAGTCATTTACGAGATCTGCCGTGGTTTGGCTAAGCAAATTTTAAACTCAAAGCGATATCTGGCCTTTTTGAGGTCGCTTGTACCGCTTGGGTACTCCCTGTCTTATGGTACGCTTGAACTGTACTGCAATTTACCTACCCAATCCCAAGTGGTAGCGGTTGGTTTTCCTTTCTAGGAGCTGTAGGGCAATTTTACAAAGGGTGACATCCCCTGGCTGCTCCAATCATGGATTATTTGACTCCTTTTTCGGCCTAGATATAGGCATTGTCAGGCTATCTTAGCCTTATTGAGGTGCGTATGTAAGAAGGTATCAGTAATCACGCTTTTCATTAAGTCAAGGTCTATAGTTACAAGTCTTACTTGCAAGATTATAGTTTTAATTCAACCGCCAAAAAGGTTTTAATAAATCTTAAAGCAAAATTAAATACACGACAGATCTTCAAGAGGTATGGAAGTTTCAATGAAACCGTTTAATGCACAGTAAAAACAATGTAAATACATCAAAAGCCAATTGGGATTAAGGCTTTAGATACCTCGAACCGAGCTGAGACGATGGGGGTTTGAGGCGGTACGTGAAAGAGGGAAGCGAGGAATCCGAGAAACAAAGTTTGGGTTGGCCTCACGGAAAGCCTGGATACTAGCCTTGTAGGAGCTTTCAGTGGGAGGAAGTCCAGCAGAACGTATGTTCTGATCAGGTTCAGATGTAAATGTACCCAAAATACTGAATCGCTTAGATGCAGAAGGCACGGGGATCCGTGAAGTAAAGGTCTTCCCATTAATAGTGAAGTTGGAATCTGCACGTGACGTTGGCAAAGGATTAAAGCTTAAAGGTCTAGGCTTAACCACCGTTCTATATTCCGCCTTAGCCGGCGTGGAAGGCTGAACACTAATCTCAGGTGCCAACGACTTGGCTGCAGAAGCATTATTGAGTGCGCCCAAAGGATTCACAGGGTTGAGGCTTAAAGGTCGACTCTTAACACTGGATCCAGAAGCTACCGGCTTCGCAAGAACGGAAGGCTGAACACTAGTTTCGCCTACCAAAGGTTTGGTTAGAGAATAAGGCTTGCTGCGCCTAGTCAAGGGAGTTGAAGAGTTAAGGCTTAAAGGTCTCGGCTTATCAGCAAGTCTAGATCCTGACTTAGCCGGTGTGGAAGGCTGAACACTGATTTTAGGTGCTAAAGACTTGGCTGTAGAAGCCTTGTTGAGTGCGCCCAAAGGATTAGCAGGGTTAAGGCTTAAAGGTCGACGCTTAACGCTGGATCCAGAAGCTAACGGCTTGGCAGGAGTAGAAGGCCGAGGACTAGTTCCACCTACTAAAGGCTTGGTTGGAGAAGAAGGTTTGCTCCGCCTAGTCATTGAAGACATAGAAGTCTGTCGAGGGAGACGCGAGAGAGGAGTTACTGAGGAAGGCGAACTTTCGGGAGAAGCAACCGTTGAAGAAGAGAACGGATGTTGCTTCAAAACTGTCGAGCTGCGAGTCAAAGTAGACCCAGAGCCAGCTTTAGGTGTGGGCCCAAGGCTGAGACGATTTTGTTTCTGAGGCAATTCAGGCGGGACGGTTTCACTGGCCGACTTGGTCTTACGATGGATAACTTCAGAGGGCCTGCTAGCACTGGGAGAAGGCAGGTTCGAAAGGCTTTCAGATATTTGTAAAGAAGAGAGCCCAAGTTTCTCTCCCTCTTGGATTTGCTTGGTCATCATACCTAACATGGCACGAATATTATCAGGAGCCTCCGATAAAGCCCTGTCTAAGGTTGGTAGACTCTCAATGGGTTCGAGGAGTTCTTCTAAAGTAAACCCATCG
Source organism: Entomophthora muscae (assembly GCA_014839935.2). NCBI lineage: Eukaryota > Fungi > Entomophthoromycota > Entomophthoromycetes > Entomophthorales > Entomophthoraceae > Entomophthora > Entomophthora muscae. The sequence goes on from QTSX02005713.1 coordinate 439,493, forward strand.
AATAAGCCAATATCAGCTGCTGAATAGGCTGCAGCCTGTTCTTCAGTAACCCCAAACAGAGCTTTGTCGTCAAGTGCATCAAGATCGAGCAGAGAGCCAATAGAAAGAGTATCAAAATCAGGCGAAAACTCTTCAGCTAAAGTGTTGGTTGTTGGCGGCTCAAGAGCGGCAACAGCTTGGTCTTTGGAGGTTAACCCAGGTGGGGAAGCTGACTCGGAGTCAGATTGGCCAGAAAGAGAAGTTAACCAAGAAAATATCGCGGTTTGATCTTGGGTTTTTAGGGGAAAGCCTTCTGAGTTTTTGGAGTCCTCGTTAGGTTCTACTATTGAGTACAGCCAAACATCATCAGCACCATCAACAAGAGCATCCATGGTGGCACGAACTTCAGAAATATCGGAGAGACTATCATCGAAGGAGCTGGATGGCGCCTGTAAGATAGGGAAGCTCAAAGGCTCAGGCTCAGGATGAGCGTTATGCGAAGCGTCTAAACAAGAAATATAAATACTTATTTTGAGCAGTTTTCATAAAAGATAAATCAAGGGTTGCCATAAATACCTTTAGAGAGAGTGGCCTGTTGTGCTCTCATCATTGCTTTTTGACGATTGAAATTGCGAAACGCACTTTTGGGCGCAGGCCCGTCGGAGTACGAGCTTGAGTAGTCAGACATTTAAAATATTGAAAATGTATGCACTTGGGGATAAAAGGAAGTTGTTGGCAAAGCTGAGATGAGATGCTATATTCCCTTTACCTGCTCGGGTGGCGTCGAGATCTGGGCTGGGAATTAGGAGATGGGTAAACAAATCATTACACGATTTGTTGCTTGAGTTGGGTGAATTTGGATTGGAAATTACTGACCAATTACCACGATTGCTTGAGATTGATGCCTAAAATCAGACGTTCGCTAAGGCTGCCTATTCTATATAAACTTTATTCAAACTAGGATTTTATTAAAGATAACAGAAGCTTTGCCTTGTTGTGAGGTGAATGGCATGCTGGCCGACTATTTCTGGTCTTATCAAATATAAATGCTAAACTAAAGTTCAGTCATGTGAGATAACGGGATTGAAAATATGGAGCCCAAGTGCACGGTGCTAGCACGCTTTTAGTTTGTATTTTTAACGTTTTTAAAAACGTGCTGGCACCATATACTTCGTTTCATTGGATTTGTCCATCTAACTTGAATTAAATATTAGCCGCCCAATAAGTTTATTCCTAAGCGTTAAATTGGTCCAAGTAGGCTCCCAAAATCGCCACACTTCTATAAGCCCTAAACTAAACTATACTTATAAGTAGACCAGAAATTAACTGGGTATCACCTTTATTTAAAATAAAGAAAAATGATTAAATGAAGATCAACAAAATTGGCATGAATAGATGCACCGGGAATTTTTATCATGTGTAGAGAAAAAATAAAAGCAATATAAATAGGTATAGTTTCAAAAAAGAGGAATACTAAGGCTTTGACTCTGTTGCAACTGAGTTTGATACCTTGCCTAACATCATATCTTAAAATACCTAGGGGTGATCAATGAGTTACCCCATGACATATTAAGCAACCTTCTGCCTCCTACATCAAATGTTGAAATATGGGGCAATACTTCCTAATAAGGAGCACAGCCAATTCCAATCAAACACCCTCAACAATTTATTTGAAACCCAAACCATATTTGGTTTATACCACCAATGTCACTCCCTTGTAGCCTTATGGCTGCCCTTTACAGTATATCAACTGCCTCTTCCCAATAAAACTATTATATTATCTTAATATATGTCCTTTTCCTTTGGACTGTTATCTTCCTCCATCAAATACCGAACTACAATTAGTTCAGTTGCAATAGTGGTAGTAGCAGTAGGTTTAATTTATGGCCTACTTTCAAGAAAATTCCACCAAGAAAGGACAGAGTGCTGGCCAAGCAGCTAACCCTCACCAAGTTCCCTTTCTACCTATCCCTGAGGGAGATATCCCAGAAGGATATATAATATATCAAGATCATCTGGTGTTAACCAGCATCTACAATGAACTTCACCTAGGACAACAGGATTTTAGTCTTTCTCCTCCCCAGTTGGACCTCTCCCAATGCATGCTGAACCTCCATTTGAAGCCTTTCACATATGGTGTGGAGGGCACCAAGATAGTAAGTTGATCACACTCCATCAAAAGCTGTCCCCATATTTGCCAAGTTATCAAGCCCACATGGGTCTTCACAGCTTCAGTATGCCTCATTAGTCCTGCTGCTGCCTGGTTCACTATGTGGAAAGGCCACAAATATGAGGTTGATTGGGCCTCCTTCAAAGAGGTGACCAAATCTTGTTACAGCAAAACCTTTTCTCCTATTGTGGTGGGAACACCCCTGTTAATCATCAATCAAATAGGAAGTGTCACAGAGTACCTCACAAACTGGCAACAGGAACTTGTAGCTGCCCAAAAAGTCATAACTGACAGAAATAAAATGCTCCTCACACTCTGTCATGAATGACATTTCAATACTTGTATTGAAACCCCAAGAGTTGAACCCCAGTCCCCAGAAGGCGGATCAAACCCTCCAGACCAGTCCAGGACCCGCCAATCTGTTAAATCACAGAATCAAACCAGTAAATTACTCCGCGTTCTGCCGGCCTACTACAGAGGACCCTCCAAAGATTACTCGAGTCACACAAAGTGGACAAGAACCCGCTCACTTGCTAAATTGCATACCTGAGTTAACGAGTTACTCCAAGACCTGTCAGTCTCCCAAGGACAATTCCCTGAATGATCATCAGATTGACGCTAACCTTGAGCCACCAAAGACCCAAACCTATGCAGAGGTTGCAGCTTGCCTTGAGGAGGTTAAAAAAATCTATTTTTAACTTTGCCAATGATCACCAGCAACTGCCAGTCTTCCGCCCAGAAGAGGTAGTACAATTAGACTACTCAAGTGACATAGTGAACAGTGGCGGCAAAACAAAGCATTGCCATACCTATTTGCCAGAGCAGGCACAACCTGGATCTGCCGCCCTTGAGACCCCAAGCCAAGACCCACGTACCGCCAGTGCCTTGTCTGTGAACCTGAACTTTGCAAAAATTGAAGAAGCTAAGTCCCAGGGTATAAAAACCCTGGTGGTGCAGTGAAGACCCCATCATCATTTTCAATAATAAAGTTTTATGAACCTTTGGTTCAAACAAATCTTACCCTATCTAGTCTTAGTGATCTTCCATCTTAATTAGGGTCAAGCAGACTACCAGGCTGCCGCCCCCTTCTGAGCCCAACCTGCCAAATTGCCCCAGGCATCATACCGCCCCTGGGAGCTCCCTTTGGACCTGTGCACTTTACCGAGTACCCCCCAACCCGGCCTATTCAGAGTACGGCTTGGAAACCATTCTCATTGCTGACCCTTTGACAAGGACTATAAGTACCAAATACATAGGACGTGAAAGAAAGAGAGTCGAGATACCACCCTTATTATTCAAGGACAAGTACAACTACCTACCAGCGTACTTTGTTCCCATGACTCCACCATTAACCCCAAGACCAGACCGTCCCTTGGAACCCACCACTGCCGCCAAGACCACCTCTACCCAACTGTTTGGAGTACTCTATATTATGTTGACAGGATTGGTGGATTCTGTGGTCCCCAACTCCGGACACTGGTCCTTGCTTGGGCAATCTTTATCTTATATTATCAAGTTAGCACACATTCTATGATGGGCCCTACCCTCTGGCTCAACCGCACCTCACCCCAAGCTGCCCAATGCCTCTCCCTATGACTGGATTCCTGACACACTCATTATCACTAGGTTGGAGTCTCATGTCTGCAAGTGGGTACCTGTGGGCATTGTACAACCATTAATAATTGGCAAAAAGCCATTGTAGAAGTGAACAACCAAGATACTATGGGGTTCCAGAAGACAAACAATTCAACTGCCCTGTTCTGTCTCACGCCTGGAAGCGCCCACAATCAAGTAGATCATCATCAGCCCTGTTAACAGGACAATAGAAACAATAAACCTTGCAAAGGAGAACTTCAGCTGGTACAGGTTGAGAGTTTGAGGAAAGCCTGCAGGTTGTAGACACAAGAGGCCTTACAACCTCACTTTATCAGCAAGCTTGATCTCCCCTAGCCAACAACTCTTGTAACCAAACTTTCCACAAAGTCAAAAATTTGGACCTCTTCCAAGTACACACTTAGAACCCTGTGCTAAAAGCTAGTCATACCCAAAATAAAGCCACTCACTTGGCTTCCCCCTTTCACTTCTGTGAGAATACCTGAAATTCCCTAATAAACACAGAAGCAGACCACACCATGATCATGTAAGGGCTAAATGATGTGTAGAGCTGTTAAGAGAAAAACAATGAGGATAAAATAAAAAAATTATCAACTTTCTAAAAACAATAAGCCAAATTGAGTTGGAGATCTCACTAATTTTATGCCATGAGCTGTAGAACAGAAGGCAGCAACTAAGATTTAAGTTAAGAAGAGCACTTGCAAAGGGGAATAAGAAAACAAGGATGATGAAGACAAGATATAAACAGCGGGTCAAGGCACCACCAACAAATTGGCAGCCAATTGGAATAGCACAGAAGGCACATTTTACACAACAGGATCCAAGAGACCAAGAGACTCTAACATGGGCTATACTTCCTTTCTTTTTATTTTCACCAGGGATAATTAGATATCTAGAAACAAGTTTCTAGAGAGGCATGAGGAAATTCTTAAAGGGGTTTAGGATGAGAGTGGGGAGGCTTCTGTTACATCTGATTTATTAGGGATAATATTTTTAGCAGCTTGGGGGCCTGCATTGAAATTCAACTTATAATGTCATAACTTGAAAATTCCATAAGCCAGCAGGTCAAATGCTATCAGCGCTAAACAGCAAGTATCACATGATTAATTTACCAAAATAAATTGGCACAAAGCCAGGGAGATCCAGATTTTTCAGGGAGATCTGAGTAACTCCTGCTTAAACTCATTTTTTCAAAGACAGCATCTAAATAATCCATCATGGTCAGTGGTTTGGCTGCAGTTTGTTGCTGGTTTTGGGCTCTTTGAGGGCGTACTATTCCTTCTATTTGGCATACTACTGTAACAGGTCACCCAAAAATCTGTGGACTCATATCAGCTAGAGCATGTACCCAGCTGTTTCAAGGCTGTACATGTAATCAGCTTCAGGAGGATGGCAATCACCCATGAGACTATACCTTCTAAGTAAGAATGAAAAACACCCAAGTCTGCCTCTCTGAGCTCATTATGGGTGGCCTTAGCCATAATATGATTGCAGGCCTAGACTGGCTGCACCACAACTGCCCCTATATTAACTGGGATACCTCTATCATTACTCACTGTCAGGGAACCAACCCTGATTGGCCGGCTTGCTAGCATCTGGGAACTGGCAGGTTGTGGACTGGGTGGGCAGGGCCCATCAAAGGATTGGTGCTAACTTAATGAGGTAGGACATTGACTTGCCCAGCCACAACCACAGACCGGCGGCAAGAACAATAGTATTTATTGCTCCCGTGAGAGTTATATATACAATTCCAAAAAGCTTGTTGGTATGGTCCAGTGGGAGCTCGGCTGCAGAGGTGGGCATTGGTTTGGGGGTGACAAGTGGCTCCATGTCTATTTGGTAGGCAGGAAGGAAGTTGTATTTATCTCTGAACAGGCAGGGCTTGGTAATGTACCAAGGGCCTTCTCAGTTGTATCTGGTTCTCTCAGTAGTTCTGGCCAAGGGATCACGGCTAGTATGTTGTCGGCAGTGTAGTCCCTGTACTCAGGCTTTAATGGGTACTCTTTGAAGTGGACAGGACCAAAGGGAGCACCTGGCGGGCGGTATGTAGCTGGCAGATTGGCAGGGGGGTCAGATAATCTTCAAGTTAACTGGCAGATGACAAGAATAAAATACGGCAATAATTGGGAAAACCAATATCTCATAACCTTTATTTAAAAATGACAATGGGGGTTGGTCTTGGCCTGGCAGGTATTTATCCCACACTGCCAGGCTTCACTTCCTGGTTGGGTTTTCTGGGCTTGGGGAGTTTGTCATTGGGTGTCTCAGATGGCAGTGTGGCGCTTGGCACTGGCGGTTTGCCACTGGCCACTTTGGGGTGAGAAGACTTCAAATCCTTCTGTTTATTGATTCGGGTATTGGGTGCTTCTTTGGGTTCAGTGCCTCCCCCGGGACTTTGGGGGAGTTCAGAATAACTTTCAGGGAGAAACTTGTCTATTTCACTGGGCAAACCGCCAGTGTCAGGCGTTGGCACCTCAGGGAAATTCCTGGCATCTTGCACTGGCGGTTTGCTTGCAGAATCCTGCGGGACAGCTAAGGGTTCAGGTCCTGGCAGGCTGACAGCAACTTTATCAATTAGTAGTGGGTTATTGGGTTCCCAGCCTATGAGTCTGGCGGTCCACAAAGAGTTTTTTCCAGGATTTGACTCTGATTCCATATTTTGGGATTTAGGAGCATCCAAATTGTCATTCCTGACACTCACAGACACAATGAAGTAAGTTTCCAAGTCTAATCAAATGAGATGAACAAGCTCCTCTGCAACACTGTCTTTTCTGTATCACAGTAGAGGGGCCTTACAATTTCAAAAAGAGGAGACTGGACTTTAACCAGTGATATGTAGAAGCTATCTGCCCATCTCTATCTTTTTATGAGGCTTCAGTGTTCTTTGTGGCCAAAAATAAGGCTCTCTCTACCTGATTATTGATTACTGTTAAAAAGAAGTACTCCTTACCTCTAACAAATTACTTGTTTGATATAATCACTGGTGCTAAAGTATTCAGAAAGATTGATATCATCACATGGTATAAATAGGCCTGGATTATCTCATGAAACAAAGCAAAAACCACTTTAAAAACACATTATGAGCTGTTCAGGTGCAGGGTTATGAGCTTTGGAATGACCAATGTACCATCTATATTTGCTATACTAATGAAGAAAAAACTTAAAGGCTTTATTGAAAAGTGTGTTGTTGTCTACCCATAAAATATTGTTATCTTCAGACAGAATCAGAAGATTCACTTCCAACATCTTCAAGTTGTACTCAGCATCTTATGCAGGAACCATATTATATATTAAAATTCACTAGGGGTTTTGATTGGCCTTGTGGGTGGTAGTTTACAAAGTGGTGAATGAAAAACAACTCTTTTTGCTTTTTTCTGAGGTGTTCCTCTTGTCCAAATATATGATAACATAAATATCTAAACCTTCTGGATCCCTACCAGCCTCCTGCCATCTGGAGTATCTCCACTAAGGCTACCAGGATCAAACTTCCTTGTATAATTTTTTTAGCCCTCTACCAATAAAATTAAGTTCATATTAGCTAATTAATTTTGACATTGAATCTTCAACACTCATATTTCATTTGCTATAAAGATCCTTTTATTTATATACAGATCAAACATGTGTAAATCCAGAACCTCAAGTATTACACATTTAAGAATTTTGCCCAAGCTCTTTATTATGCCAAGTAACAAAGTGTAACTTTACAACCCAACTACAATCGAAACCTTCCAAATGTAAGTTTCTGTGGACTAAGATGTTATTTATTGGTCACAATATCTCAGAAGTAGGAGTTAAGCCTAATGCTGGCAAGATCAAAGACATCTTTAGCATTCCCCTGCCAACTAATGTCAGCCAGGTCTGGAAATGTCTTGGTATGATAGCTTATAAGAAAAAATTCATTCTCAACTGTGATGAGCTCATTACCTCACTCACAGAGCTATTAAATACTAAACAGAATTTTTTTGGACTCTAACCAGGAATCAGGCACTTGAAAGACTCAAACAGAGCCTCAACACAGCACCCTTCCTTCAGTTCCCCAACCACAACTGTCAGTATGAGCTTAAAAAGATACTTCCAATCAGGATGCAGAGGATGTTGTGTTTGAAAAAAGATGCTGAAAATTTCATTCCAGGGGGACAAAAATCACAAAATCTCATAGACAGTGAACATAGTTATCCAATCCACAATAAGGAGTTGGTGGCCATTGTCCATTATAATGAAAAGTAACATTGTTATCTGGAGGGGCACTTATCCTTCACGGTACTTATATAAGAGAGTCCCTCTAATATCTCAACACCCAGTTAAACCTGAATTGACAATAGGCAAGATAAGATACAATAAGCATATGTCCCCTTACCAGCTTCCCATTGAATATAATATGGGAACAAAGTTAACTATGGCTGACACCTGTAATACCCTGAAATTGTGTGTACCACTTGTAACATGTATGGTAGCAGGTTGGCAAGTTGGAAACCGGTCATGGCAGTGATGATGGGATACATGGTCATCAGCCAGCAGAAGATCTTTGCGTGTACGTTGTATCTTCCAAAGATCCCGGCAAAGTAGGTGAGGATGTAGTACATGGACGTGTACACCACAATGGACAGTGTGGAATGGGGAGACACCAGGGGAGGCCAGGGTCCAGTCTGGGAGGAGTTCAGTTGGCCAGGGTTATAGTGGGGGTCATGACCTAGGCCATCTGAGGAGGGCCCAAAGAACTCTGACCCTTGTTGGTAGCCTCTAATCCCAAGGCTAGCTGTTAGCACAGCTGTGAAGATGAGATGATTTATCTTCCTTGGATTGGAGGGTTAGCAGGGGCTGATTGGCAAGTTAACTTTTAGTTGTAAGTTAAATTTCACTTTTACTGAGGGTATTAATCTCAATAATAGCACAAGCTATTACTGAGAAGGGATCCTTTATTTATAGTGTTCCCCACTTGCAAAATTTTGCAAGTGGGAGTGAAAACAAGGGACTGGAGATCCCAGAAGTTTGGCCAAGGGAATTGGGAATTGGTGTTTGAGGAGATGGCCAAATTCTTGTTCTTTGGCAATCTGCTGGGGTTTTGGCCATTCCTGCCTGGAGCCAATGATGTTCCCTGGTTGTGAAGTCAGCTGATGAGAATGGCTCATGGGACTTCCCAAATCTATTTTTGGGTTGGAAAGTTCAGTTTGGCTGGGGTCTAAGCTCAGGCAAGTGTTGTGGTCATCTGAATCCCATTGGCTTGAGGTCAAATTATTTTTAACTTTTGAGACCTGATTTGTCCTATCTTCTGAAGGTTCAGAATTGGTTTTGGATCCTGAATTTTGATTTTTCCTTTCTTCTGCAGGGCAGAAATTATTCCCTATATTTTGCCCTTCAATCATGTACTTTTTTGATTGGCTGTCAGGTATGGTGGCTTCTTATTAGCTGGGGAATGGGGCCTGGGACCCAGGTGGGTGGCTGGCAGTTGGTTGGGGCCCAGGGAGCAAGCGGGTGGCCTGGGGGCTGGTTGGTGGGCCCACTGGCGGCTGAGTGGGCAAGCAGGTGGGCGGCAGGGCCCAGGCTGGATGATAAGTTAGTTCAGCGCCCGTCAAGTTACAATTTTCCCCCAAATTTATTTTTATTTTCCCCTAGTAAGGGGGGGGATTCCATATCAAATTTTGCCCCTAAAATTGGGGTCTCGGCTATTTTCCACCAACTTTTCCTTTCAGTCAGTATTAGGTTTATGTCAGGAATATTCCTGACAACACCCTTTTCTGACTATAAGTAGAATCAATCACAGAGGACAACAGACTAGACCCTGACTGACCTATGCTGTCAGGAATATTCCTGATGTATAGGCTGGTAAAGGCTCACAAGTAACATTACTCCCAATATGTGGAGAAAAAGGAAATAATGCTCTGATTGACTAACAATAAAAGCAACATTTTACAAACATATGAGAGATTGAAAATGTGGATTTAAAGAAAAAACATAACTTAGAAGGGATCATATTTTATTAAATACAGCCATGGGCCAGCTTTCTACCACCCCCATGAATCCACCCACAAGCAAGGCACTTGCCACCCTTGCCTGCCAGCCACCCGCAACCCAGATTCCACCAGCATCACCCACCAGGCACTGCAACCTAGCCTACTACCAATCCCACCTGCTAATCATACACGGGAAGGGACACCATCAGCCTGTCCATCCACCAATCAGCCAACCCCTCAGGACTGGGACCTAAAATCAACCAATCAAACCAGGGCCCCAATTCAAGTTTCTAGGGGCAAACCCAGACCAAACAACTCCCAAAATAGACTCATGAATTGATCTGGGTCCCAATCATTTTCTGAAATATGCTGAGCTAACCATTGGCCAGCAGCAAGAATTCCTCCACCCTCAGAAGAATAATGCAGCTCAAGAGTTTGGCCTCTATTCACTTTCCAAACCCCAAAAGTCACCATCTAGACTTTTGGGATCCCCAAACCAATGGGTTTACTCCAACTTATAAACTTTTGCACCATCTGATACATTATAAATAAAGGAGCCACCCTCAATAATAGTTTTGCTATCATTGGGAGTTTTAAATCTTAATTAGAATATCATATAAATCAATCTCTTACTTACAAAATAAGAGCATACAACTGCTAAGTTTTAGTCACCCCAATCCAGAAAAGAAGATGAACCATATTCTTTTCTCAGCCGTGTTAACAGCTTGCCTAGGGATTGGGGGATACCAACATGAGTCTCCAGTGTTTAGGCCCACACCTTAAGGAGCCAAAAGAATATATTACGGGGAGCCAGCACAACTCAACTCCTCATACCTTACCCCATGACCTTCCCTGGTGTTGCTTGGTCCACCACATCCCTGGAAGTTTATAATTTCATATATTATGACCTATCACACTTTACAGGATGTTTCAGATACTAAAATACACACACCAGGGTCATCAAGTGATTAATGACTGCTTACCTCATTGTAACAGACCTGACAGGTCTCCAGTTCTCCAAATTGATGCCATATATGATCCAGATAATACCAGAAAATCTTGAGTGTTACATTATATAGGAGAAAAGGGAATAATTAAGGGGGGTTTAAGAAATTTGGAATCTAGAAACTCAACCTCTAACATAAAAAAATTAAACTTGATGGTTACAGATTTGAAGATTGAAAAACAACCCTGTACCTGCTTCCCTTAAGTTACCAAATGTAGTTTAAAGCATTGCTTTACATTTAAAACAATGGGGAAGTTGTCAACAGGGAACCAGACAAGCCAGAATATTTGGTATAATGGTTTAGGTGCAGCAATAGAGGAAAGAAAACTGTCTTAGGTTGATCCCTGGGATCATAAGGAACCTTAATTTCTGATCTTCCTGTTTCATTAACCAGGTAGACATCATATTGAAAAGCAAAAGCTTCTTATTGGTTAAAATCCTTGGAACTAAACAAATCAGATCTGAAAGCTTTAAGGTATAAACATCTAATAAATCAAAAAATCCAGATTGATCTCAGCAGAGGGGCAAGGTTTGATCCTGCTTTGGAAACTAAATTAACATCACTTAAAAAATCAAATTGATCTGGACTTTCATATTCCATGTTTTGCTAAGAGCTAAGCTTTCTGTTGGAATTTCCAAATAATACCCCAGCACCCAATGCTCAATTTAAAATAGTGGAACTGTTAATGTCACTATCAGAATCCAAAGTATGCGCTTTTGAACCAGTGTTATCAGGAGCATCAAAATGATGATACTAACACTCTGTTTGATAACACTGGTGAAATGAGGGAAGTAAAACTTTATTAAACTCCTTCAAAGGTGTAGTGTTCAAAATGAATATACTAAACTATGTTATTAGGAGATGTTAACAGTTGGAAATTTTATGGTTATCTCTGCTATATCCTGCTAGAAATATGGCACTTGGATTGCAGACAGGCTCTAATTAGCTGAGATGCGGATCTTTTTGCCTTATTGTGCACCTGAGGGATCTGGTTGGTTAATTAAGGACTTACAATTGCTACTTATACCCTCTGGCAGGTGGCTCTGGGTTCTAGGGCTCATTGGGTTTGTTTTATCATTGATTAATAAGAGCTCTGGTCAATAAAAATAATTGTTAACTTTATTCTTGTATTTTAGAAAGTTCTCCAGGATTCTTTATCCTTGAGATTTAATAATTAGATTGGTTGAATAGGGGTTAATGCCATAATTATTGATTGGTTTAGAGGCCAATTAATCAATAATTCCCTGAAATTGACATATTCATATATAAAAAGACACTGTCTAGCCTGTTCCAGGTCTCAACAGTTGTGAAACATCACATTAGGACTACTTTAATTTAATTTGTACTGTGATCAAATATTGACTTTGACTCAAATATCCTTGCTTTTGTCGTGTATATACTTCTGGGAAGTATAATAAACAAAATAAAGGGGAAGATTAAGAAGAGAATGATACTTTATTGAATATGAATATAGCTTAATATATAGTATCATGAAAAGCCTCATGTTGTCCATGTATGTCATGAAGATCATGGGGTTTATCTGAGTAATGTTCCTCTTGAGTCACAAGGCTTAATCAAGTTGTGTTCCATTTAGGACCTGAATTGAGGGATCCCCATCATAAATGGTTAACTGATAAAGGTGCCACTGGCTTATTGGCTGGGCAGTGAACCACTTGGTGAGCCGCTTGGTGATTTACTCGGGGCGTTAATTCCTCAAGAGGGAGTAATTGAAGATGTTGTAACATCTTCCCCTGGGGTGCTAGAAGGCAGAGCCTTGGTGTTGAAACTGCAGGCTCAACCTGCCAGCAAGGTTTCAACCAAGCGGGTTTGTGACCTGCAATCTGATTACCCGGCCACTTGAAGCCAAACCCGGAAGTCAACTTGGATTACCAAATCAGTCACCATGAGCAAATGATGATCCCTTACGGTGGATACCTCAATTTGGTACTTGACTCATTAACAGGATCAAGCCACCCCCTCTTCCATCCAGCTGTGTGATCACCAATTATGCTCCTTCTATCCATTGATTCACAATAGCTATATAATCACTATCTCACAATAAAGATTATTATCTATCCTCTAAATATTTTCCCTCTTGTAACTCTGCTAAAACAGCACAGTTACAACATTGTAGCACAGGTAGGCTCTCCATCCTACCTTATCTTGAAAAATTCTGCCTGTTGCCCGCACACGCCGCAGCCAACAAATCCTTGACAGAATTATGTCTGGCCTCCCGCCCGACTGGACTCCATATACTCCTGGTACCGCAATACCTGATGGTTTTGTCCTCTACCAAAACAGGGTGATCCTGCTACCCGCCTTCAATGCCATGTCTGCACAAGGTTTCTTTCAGGCACCTCCCTTGATGCTGCAACCAGCTGACAAAGCCACCATGCCCGCCTATATAGCATAAAGACTTCACAGCGCCGCCTTGGAACCCTTTGCGGGGGCCAACAACAACAATGCTGCCGCATGGATTCAGTCCGCCCAAAGCAAGCTGGCTCAGATGGAATGCCCACAGCATTTTTGGATTGCAGAGATTTCCATTTGCCTGACCCATGACGCTGGCACTTGGTGCAACAAGTGGCACAAAGAGCACACCAACAAGAACTGGGACACTTTCAAATAGGACTTCTTGGCAAGATTTGTGCTTAAGGATACGGCACTCATGATCATACGCCAAGTAAAGAGCCTAACCCAGACAGGCACCATCAAAGAACTCACCTGCGCCTACAAGGAACTCTGTCTCTGCGCCCCATCCAACATGGCCTTTGATACTCTAGCAACACACCTCATGTACTACAGCGCTCTCAAGTCGCACATAATGAGACACGTGAACCTGGACCAAGTTAACAACCTACAAAGCCTGTACCGTGAAGCAGAGAAGGCGGAGCAAACATCCAACACACTGCATAAGGCACAAACTGGGAAACAAGAAAGACCCAAGGATTCCCATCCAGGCAGGTACTCCTCTCAACCACCTCCTGGAAGTAATGGTAACAACAACAACCACAAACCCACAGGATCAAATGGGAATGGGAACGGAAATAACGGCCAATCAAATTGTACCCATTTCTGTGTTACCGCCACCCAAGGCAACCAAGACAAGGGAAAAGCCTGGGGAGAGCACTAAGCAAGCCAAGCTCTCCCCACGCAACTCCTGACTTGCCCAACAAGGAATACCAACCCAAGGACATGGACCAATGCCTAATGATCCAAGTGCCCTCGGAAGACCCAGTGCTATACGCCATTGCCAGACATCTCAATAAATTGATGTCTTATCCTTTCTGCTTTTGCAGTTACACAGGCTCAGCTCTCTTGGACTCAGGTGCAAATCAAACCTTAGTCAACAGCAGCTTTGTGGATAAATTCAAGCTGGCCACTGATCCTTCACGGATTAAAAACGTGGTCCTGGCTGATGAACACCACATTGCTGTGACAAAAGAAACTGCCCCCTTCTCTGTCATGCTTGAGAACCTCCACTCCACCATCCAAGGTCCCGTCATTGACTTCCCCAAGTTTGACATTGTACTGGGACTAGACTGGTTACAAAAAAATAACCCCCACGTGGACTGGGCAACCTCAGTGTTGACCATCAAGCGTGAAGGTGTCAACCACCAAATCTACCCAGACTCTGTAGACCAACTCCTACGAGACCACATCTTTGTACGCATCACAGAGACCTTGAATGAGAAGGAAAACCTGAAAGCTATTGACTGGGACTCCTGCCAGTATGAAATCAAACACTTCAAGGATCATCAGGACACCTCCACGCCGCAAGATTGTGACATTGTGGCCCGTCACCCAGAAATCTTTAAGGAAGCGTTACCTGGTCTACCCCCTGAGAAGCACATCCAACACTCCATCCAACTCAAGGGGGCCGTACCCAAGGCACGCCCCATATATAGGCTGACCCCAAACAAGGATGACGTCCTGCACGCCTATCTCAAGGAAGCACTGGAAAAAGGACTTATCCACCCCTCACAGTCTCCCTTTGGGGCCGCCGTATTCTTTATGGCCAAGAAGGTCAGCACCTTAAGCCTGGTCACAGACTACCGCGCCTTGAACAAAGTCACCATCAAGAATTGTTACCCCTTACCACTAATTGACAATCTCTTTAATGCCTTGGGAGGAGCCTCTATCTTCTCCAAGATTGATCTAACTGCAGGTTACAACCAGATTTGTATCAAGGAGGAAGACATCCCCAAGACAGCCTTCCGCACCAAGTAGGGTTCCTACAAATGTGTGGTACTCAACTTTGGCATGACCAATGCCCCGTCCACCTTTGTAACCTTCATGAACAAAGTGTTTGCACCACACATAGGCAGACACGCCCTCGTGTACCTGGACAATATCATTGTCTACAGCCCCTTGGTAGAGCAGCATCACAAGGACCTGGAAGAAGTCTTTGCAACCCTTGCACAACACAAACTGTTGGCCAAGCCCTCTAAATGCCAGTTCTTCCGGGAGCAACTACCCTTCTTGGGACACATAGTCTCAAAGGACGGTATCAAACCTGACAGTCAGAAGATACAAGCCATCTGAAAGATGCCACCCCCCCAAGGACAAGTCAGAACTACGCACCTTCTTGGGAATGGTGGCCTATGTACGGCGCTTCATACCTGACTGTGGCGTCTTGACTGCCCCTTTGTCCGCCATAACTGGCGCCAAGTCCAAGTTTGTATGGACCCCCCAACGTGACCTCTGTTTTAGACGCCTCAAGGAAAAACTCATGACAGCTCCCATCTTACAATACCCCAAACAGGATGGAGAATACCAGATGGAAACCGACGCTTCAGATGCATCCATTGGGGGAGTTCTGAAAATTAAGAATAGTGACAGTGACTTCCTGCCTGTAGCCTACAAGTTGCGCAAGCTGACAGATGGCAAGTGTAGATACCCTATCCACGACAAAGAACTACTGGCCATTGTACACTACCTAGTCAAATGGCGCTGTTACCTAGAACGGCAGGAAGAATTCACAGCATTAACCAACCATAAGTTGCTCATCTATTTCAAGACACAAGCAAACCTGTCACGTCGCCAAGCGCGGTGGATGGAAATCTTAGAAAGGTTTAACATGCTCATCCAATATAAGCCCGGGGCCAAACTTGCCATGGCAGACGCCCCGTCCCGCCTGTATGTCCGTGATTCTAGGGGAGAGAATGGGCTCAACCCAGACTGGCCTCTCCTAGTACTCCGTACAAAAGACAAAGGGTTCCCCGCAGGCACAACCAATATCACCAAAGAAACAGTCATCAAGAATGAGCACCTCTTTGCTGATGTATACAGGACTCCTCATAGAAAGATGTCAGATGGCACAACCATTCCCTACATCCCCACACATCAACAAGTCAATACCATTCTTTGCTACCACAGAGATCTTGGACATACCAAGAGCCAAAATCTGTACAAATTCCTAAAACATAAAGCCTGGTGGCCAACCTTATACCACAATGTCCAAGAAGTGTTAGAACAGTGCAAGGTCTGCAAAAAGTTTGCCAGAAGCAAAACCCCGCCTAAGTCTGTACTCCCTATTCAAACCCAACTACTGTTCAAGGTATGGGCTCTGGACATTGTGGGCCCCATGCCAGGAAAGCACAACAACAAAAAATACATCATTACAGCCATTGATTTTGCAACAAGGTGGCCAGTAGCCCAAGCGGTGAAATTGCACACCGGTAACAATGTCTGAAAATTTATTGGCAAAGAAATCATCAGTAAGTTCAGAAAGCCATAACTCCTGATAACCAGTGGGGGCAAAGAATTGACCTCCAAAAACACTAACATGTACCTCGCCAAAAATGGGGTCAAACACACTGTCACTAAACCATACCATCCACAGGCCAATGGACGCATAGAGCGGCTCAATGGTAGCCTTGTGCAAGCCCTAGCCAAACTCACCGCTGGGAGACCTGAAGACTGGTATAAGCAGCTACTGACTGCATTACTTGTGTGCCAAACCCAAGTGAACAGATCCACAGGGAAAAGCCCGTTTGAACTGGTATACAGCACACAGCCTAATATCATTCAAGCATTGTCAGGACCCAAACTGGAAATCCCAATTCAAGTCCCCCCTTGTTCTGATCCTCAAGTAATGAAAGCCAACAGCGAACAAGCAGCCAAAGAAAAGGAACACTTACAAAAGACCTTCATTCCCATCCGTCAAAGACACGAAGTTGGGGACAAAGTCTGGGTCATGAATGTTGACAAGAGCAAACTACAACCTAAAAAAGTAGGGCCAGCAATAATTCTGAAGGTAAACAACAATAACACTTACCTTGTGCAAGGGCTCGGGAAACGTAAGCAAGACAAGACACTACACCACAACTGCCTACGACCTTGAAAAGAGAGACAAAAACAACAAGAAACTGCCCTTCCTGCCACCAAACAACAACTGGTTTAATATGGCGCCCGAGCTCCTGACAACCTCCCCAACGACCTGTCTCCCGAGGAGGCCAACTTTCAGCTGGGGGTGTGTGTCAAAACCGCAGGCTCAACCTGCCAGCAAGGTTTCAACCAAGCAGGTTTGTGACCCGCAATCCGATTACCCGGCCACTTGAAGCCAAAACTGGAAGTCAACTTGGATTACCAAATCAGTCAACATGAGCAAATGATGATCCCTTACAGTGGATACCTTGATTTGGCGCTTGAATCATTAACAGGATCAAGCCACCCCCTCTTTCATCCAGCCGTGTGATCACCAATTATGCTCCTTCTATCCATTGATTCACAATAGCTATATAATCACTATCTCACAATAAAGTTATTATCTATCCTCTAAATATTTCCCCCTTGTAACTCTGCTAAAACAGCACAGTTATGACATTGGGAACCTTCTTGAGGGTATCTGGTATATGGGCCTGGTACTGATCCAGTTTGGCATTAGGGACAGGGAGTCTTGAATTTTGTTGGGCTGCTCTTGCCTTACACAAACAAAGTCAATCATGATGCATATGTTTTTGTTTGGTTTGAGCTCCAATCCCTTTGATGAGGTAGGTGTTATTGGGTTTCACCTCCATGACAATGCCTGGTCCGCACAATCCTGGGTCTAATTTGTGCTGGTCGTGGTTGACAACCCAGATCTTGTCTCCAACTTGGAACCTTTCTTGTTGTAATGGGATTGCTTCTCATTGAACCCTTTGTTGTTCCATCATCTCTTGGTCCTTTCTGGCTTGTAGTACTTTTGGGTCACTGCTGTCTGGAATCTTCTTGGGAAGTGGCAGTTGTGGTCCCGTGGTTGTACTGACAAGTGAAGGTTTCTGACCATAGACAATTTCATAGGGGCTTTTGCCTGTATTGCGGTTGACTTGTTTTCTGCAGACCATAAGGGCGGTTGGTAACATGTTGACCCAGGCTTTTGGATTCTTGGCAGATAACTTACTGAGGGCTTCCACTAGAGAGCCGTTTAGTTGTTCTACGCGTCCATTTGCTTGGGGGTGATATGGGCTGGCTGTGACATGTTTTATTCCATTTTTGGCGAGGTATATGTTGGTGTCAATAGCTTTGAGTTCAGTGCCTCCATCTGTGATTAAGAGGTCAAGTTTTCCAAACTTAGCTAATATCTCCTTGCCAATGAATTGTCTCACGTCATTGCCTTTGTGCTCTTTTGTGGCTTGTGCTACGGGCCATCTGGTTGCATAGTCAATAGCTGTGATGATGTACTTCTTGCCTTTGCTTTCATCAGGCATAGGTCTCACAATATCCAACGAACATACCTTGAAGGGCTGTGTGATGGATACAGGTAACTCTGATTTGGGTGGAGCTTTGGTTTGGGCGTACTTTTCACAGACCTTGCATTGTTCTAGTACTTCTCTGATATCATCTAGCATTTTGGGCCACCAGTAGCAAGTCTTGAGATATTCATGTAAGTTTCTGCTACAGGTGTGTCCCAAGTCTCTGTGATAGCAGAGGATTGTGTCAATCTTTTGTGTTGACGGAACGTAGGGTACTGTGTCACCATTTGGAAGGATTCAGTGGAGGGTACTATATACGTTTTTGAACAGATTTTTGTTCTTGAGGACTTTCTCTTGGATGTACATTGGTGTGCCAGGTGGGAACCCTTCCTGGAGATTTCCCATGATCAACATGGGCCAGTCGGGGTCACTATCAGTGCGGAGGATGTGTTTATTGTATAGCCTTGATAGGGCGTCTGCAGTAAGCATCTCTCTGCCTGGTTTGTATTCAATTTGCATGGGGTATCTCTGTATGAGACTCATCCATTTGGCTTGTCTTCTTGACAGGTGTTGTTGTGTTTTAAAGAATACCAATGACTTGTGGTCGGTGAGTACTTTGAACGTCTGAGCTCCTTCTAGGTAACATTGCCATTTCATGAGACAGTGTATGATGGCAATCAACTTCTTATTGTGTATAGGGTATCTTTGTTTGCCGTCTGATAGTTTCCTGGATTCATATGCCACAGGGAGGAAGTCTTTTTGGGCTGTTTGGATACGGAGGACTCCTCCTATGGCATAATCAGAGGCGTCAGTTTCTAACTCATAGATACCCTTGTGGTTTGGGTATTGCAAGATGGGGGCGGTCACCATGCGCTCTTTCAGCTGGTGGAAAGGTTGATCCTGCAAAGGTGTCCAGACAAATTTGGTTGTTTTCCCAGTGATGGCTGATAGGGGAGCTGTTAGGGCGCCCCATTCAGGGATGAACCTGCGTACATAGGCTATCATTCCAAGGAAGGTGCAGAGTTTGCTCTTGTTTCTTGGGGCTGGCATCTCTGTTATAGCGCATATTATGTCTGGATCCGGCTTGATACTGTCCTTGCTAATGATATGACCAAGGAAGGGGAGTTCATTTGAGAAGAACTTGCATTTGGATGGTTTGGTAATTAGTTGGTTTTCCTGCAAGGTGCAGAGGACTGTGTGGATGTCTTTCCAGTGTTGTTGCAGGTTGGGACTATAAATGATGATGTTGTCCAGGTAGATGATTGCTCTTTTCCCAATGTGTTCCTTGAATACTTCATTCATGAAGTTTACAAAGGTACTGGGGGCGTTTTTCATGCTGAAATTGAGGACAACACATTCAAAGGATCCATACTTAGTCCAACATGCAGTCTTTGGAATGTCTTCAGGTTTCACACAAATTTGGTGATATCCTGCTGTCAAATCAATTTTTGTGAAGATTTGGGACCCCCCCCCCAGGGCATCAAAAAGGTCATCAATTAGGGGCAGGGGATACCTGTTCTTTATTGTGACCTTGTCAAGGGCCCTGTAGTCTGTGACTAGGCGGAGGCCTCCATCTTTCTTCGCCACAAAGAAGACAGCGGCACCAAAGGGTGATTTTGAAGGTCTGATGAGGCCTTTCTCAAGTGCTTTGTCAAGGTAGACTTTCAGAGAGTTGTATTCTTGCGGTGTGAGGCAGTAGATGGGTTGTGATTTAGGCACACTACCTTTTAAGTCAATCTCATGTTGGATACCCCAATCAGGGGGCAGTCCGGGTAGTGATTCTTGGAATACGGAGGGAAACTCATTGGCTAGTTGGTCTCTAATTGGGTTCTGTTTGTGTTGGATTTCTGTGTTTTTGAAGTGGATGACTTCAAACGTACACGTTCTCCAATTGATTTTGCTGATGTCAGTTTCTTTCTCTGTTTCCATGACCTTTACAAATATGTGGTCCCTCATGAGAGTGTCAAGGTGTGTCGGGTACACGTGATGGTGGACTTCTCCTTGCTGGATTGTGAGGGTGGCACTGTCCCAGTCTATGTGAGGTTTTGCCTTTTGCATCCAATCTAATCCGAGTATGATATTGTATTTTGAGATTGGGATGATGGGGCCACTAATTGTTGTTTGGATGTCTCCAATTTGAGCCCGGAAAGGTTTGGTCTCACGGGTAACTGGTGTGCTGCGGTTGTCCGCCATGACGACTCTCTTGATGTTACTTCAAATGATAGGTAACTTCATGAGGTCTGCAAAACTATTGTTAATAAGCAATTGATTGGCTCCAGTGTCAAATAGCGCTGTGCCCTGGTATCTGCAAAAACGGAAAGGATAGGTAAGGAGTTTATTTCCAGATTGGGCAGCAAACAGGAGAGGGTTGCTGGAGAGAACTTGGATCATGGTGATGGAGTCCACGTCCTGTTCTCTGTACAAGTCTTGTGTAGAGGGGGGAGGGCAGCTCGCCTAAGCACTCCCCTGAGATTTTCCCTCCTTGTTGGTATCTTCAGTGCTAGCCTGATTGGCTTGTGCAGTGTGATTCCCATTTTGAAGTTGGGTACTGTTGGCTCGGTTGTTTTGCTTATTGGGGCAAGGCTCTCTTTTAACTGCAGGGTTGTCCTTGCATTTGTTGGAGGCGTGTAGATTGTCAGACTTCTGAGCTGTGTGTTTCCCTTCTAGGAACACATCCTTGAGGTTCTTGCAGCGGGTCATGTTGAACTGACGCCTGATGTGTGTGGGAAGGCCATTGTAGAAGTCCAGGCGTGGTCCAGGTTCATCAAAATTGATGGTGTTGGGCGCACAGTCATGTAGTCCTTTGTATGCGGCAATGTATTCCTTGATGGTTCCTGTCATTTTGAAGGTTTGGAGTTTGGTCATGATCACTACGTCTGAATCCTTCATGGAGAATCTTTTGAGGAATGCGGCTTTGAATACTTCCCAGTTTTCCTTCTGATCAGGGTGTTGGACTAGCCATTTGGTAACAAAACACGAGGCAGTTCCTGTGGCGTGGAGGGCAACTTAACTAACCCAGAGTCTTTGGGGGTACTCCACTTGTGCAAACTTGCTCTCAGTGCTGTTGATCCAAAGAGAGGCGTTCTCACGGCGTAGTCCTGCAAAGGCGCCAATTTCAGTGGTAGTAAGTGTTGAAACACAATGTTGGGTATCTCAGGTTGTGCAGACGCTGTTGTAGTTGGCGTGGTAGGGAACAGACTGCGGGTTTTGAGGGCGTTGTACTGGTCAATGGGTACAAGGAGATTATTGTAGATGACAAGTCCAGGGGGGACGTCTTGTCCTATTTTGTAATCTCTCTAACTGTTAGGGAGTGACATTGTCTGGGTTCTTTTCTTGGGAGTAATTTTTTCTTTGAGTTGGGTAGGTATGGATAACCTACCTGTGCTACCACTGTCTTGTATATACTTCTGGTAAGTATAATAAACAAAATAAAGGGGAAGATATAAAGAGAATGATACTTTATTGAATATGAATATATAATATTATATAGTATCATGACAAGCCACATGTCGTCCATGTACATCATGGAGATCATGGGGCTTATCTGAGTAATGTTCCTCTTGAGTCATGAGGCTTAATCAAGTTGTGTTCCGTTTAGGACCTGGATTGAGTGATCTTTGTCATAGATAGTTAACTGATAAAGGTGCCACTGGCTTATTGGCTGGGCGGTGAACCACTAGGTGAGCCGCTTGGTGATTTACTCGGGGCATTAATTCCCCAAGAGGGAGTAATCAAAGATGTTGCGACACTTTCACTTTTTTACTCAAATATTTAGTATTGCTCTAAAAATAGCAGATATGATTCTCTATTTCTTATTAGCCATAGTGTAACATATTCAATTACTACCTCTCAGAAAATCATCTCACCAATAAATAACTCAGCTATCAAATAATTGGTGGTACTCCTGCCACTCTCCTTTATGTTGTACCAGGATAAAAAATTTTATCCTAAGAAGAACACCACCTGGACAAGCCTCATAACTGTTGTGACGTACAGGGACAGTATGCGGCTTTCTATGATACTATATATCACTCTATATTTATATCAAATAAAGTATAATTCTCTTCTTAACTCTACCCTTTATATTGTTTCATGTCCTTTCAATCAGTATACACCTGACAGCCATAGAACCCCTTGCATCATATATACTTGTGACTAATATTTTTCTGTGTAATTGATGTTTTGTGGCTGTCCAAAAATATTGTAAGTCTCTATTAAGTTCAAAATGAGACAAGCTTTCATCACTCTCCTTTTTTATGTGTTTCATGTCGTTTGGGTCACCATTTCTATCACTGCCCAGGGAAGAATATTTTCACATTGTAATCCCAGAGCTTTAAGGTAATGGTGATTCATTCCTAAATACTATCAAAAGTCTTATGCAGACCTAATCCTAAGCTTGGGATTACCTGCTGTGTCCTTTAGCCAAGCCTAAAATTAGGATACAAAAGGGTTGAAACTGCAGGGTTGGCCCTAGCAAAGCTTCCCGCAAAAGACCCCTTGCCCCTTGGCTCAACTATCCTGGCACACCCAGCCAAAAGCGGAAGCCAGTTCAAATTACCAAACAAGGGAACACAAACTATCAATAACCCAAGTCCAGAGAAAACTTGATTTAGCACCCAACTTGTTAGTAGGATCAAGCCGCCCCTTACCAATCCCAGCACTTGAACAGCAGGTACCTTGTTACTCCTAAAGGATCTGCTTAGACTATATAATCTCCCATATCCCAATAAAGGCATCATCTAGTTTCCAGTAGGGTTTCCCTGGGTAACTCTGCTAATACAGCACAGTTACACTGGAGTTCCCCTTGACATATCTAACAACATGATCCCCCGCTGCAAATGTTGAGATACGGGCAACATCCCCAAATCAAGAGTGGAGCTGATTGAAGATGCCGATCCGTTGATAAGTTGTTTAATTCCAACCATACTTGCACCGTGCTATAATGCCATCTCCTGGCGGGTTGGTGGCTACCGCTTCCAGTTTAATAGGGTTGAATCCTAAATAAAGCTATCGTCCTACTCTTAACCTCTCCTTTGGACTTTTGTCATCTCCAATTCAAATACTGAACTACAATTAGTTCAGTTGCAACACAGGTTGGGCTATGCAATAGGATCGATGCGATTTAAGGATAGCAATTTATAAGCTTGGGATATATTAAGCTTTATGATTTCTATGATAGAAAGGGCCCAGCTAAAATATACTTCTTTCTCTTCGCTTAAGTTATACCATAATCTATTTAATTATCTACAACTTGATAAATCACTGGGATTTATCTATGCTTAATCGTAAGGAGATTCCTGGAACAGGCCAGACAAATAACCTTTAACAATATACTCACAGTAAAACAGAGTGAATCTTCTCAATAGATTAAATAGACTATATATTTTAGTTTAATCAAGCCTATTGACGACAAGACAATCTTTGGAGGGGAAGCAAGAAGTAAAGAATATTTTGATAGATTGGCTTTTAAGCTAAAGATATTGTGACATGATCCTGTTAGTGTTTAAGGGTTGAGTATGAGTGGAGGAGATAGTGTGGCAGATCATTACGTGACTGAACTATCTTATCGGCGAAGATGTCCAAATGGAAGTTTCGAAATCTGGATTCTTGACACCACTTAAGTTGCTCTAATAGTTATGGAAACATTACGGCAATGATACTTAATAAGATCCTAGCATGGTGCTAGTTTGAAGTCATATAAGATACCATACAGCTTTTTTCTGCAATGTTGTGCATGTACTTAAACTAATAAGATGCAGCTGAATATTCTAGCTCATTAAAAAGAGCGAAAAACTTTACATACATATATGTACTTATTAATTTGAATGTGTTTAAGCATGTTAGTACTGACAAATTTCTATAGAGTCTTTGATAAACCCAGCCCATGGGTCTGGGTGTGGATCGGCAAACTCCAAGCCAAGGATAGGGACATCTGACATAGGTGAACGAGATGCAATCATCTAAATGTAAGTTATGAACCAGTAGACTTTACCTTTGCAACAGGTGGGTAACCAGTAGGCCTCTTATCAGTTTGCAGGAGTAGGTGGTGGCGTCCAGGAAGGCCTCCAGAGCCAGGGTGGTTATACGCTGTGATAGTCTGGTGACGAATTTCACCAAGACGGTAGATAGCAGATTCGCCTTCAGGGGTAGGAAGTTCCAACTCACCAGGGCAGTTGGGGGATGAAAATACAGACTCGATGGATTCAGTAAGGGGCAAAGGTCTGTATCCAGATGCCATTAGCCTAAGCGAGCGACGACTAGATAGTGAGCGGAGAAAGAAATGATAAGTACCATGCAAGCATATTCACGTCAGCTACCACTGGGGCAGTAGAGAATCTGGCAGACACAACCTTTAGTCCAATATCGGAATTAGATAGCGTGACGCACAAGAAGACGGGAGAGGTCAGGCTAGCGCGGGAGTATGCTGAGGCATCGTGGTAACTCTTCGAGATAGGTGCATGAGTAGGGGGTTGTGGAGCATCGCTAAAGAAAGAAGGACCCATACCAGTCCACATAACGTACTCTAGCTCAATAGAGCTGGCCTCTTGGATGGGTACTAGCGTCTCCCACACACGATGGCGTGGGAAACTAAAAATTAGCAAGATATTATTGTTGGTTTACCTGGGAAGGAAATAAGAATCAGGGCCCATATTTTGGAGTGCTTTTTCGGAAGGCTTTTCATAAAAGCCTGGATAATTGAAAGCCCGTCGGTTGAAATTCAGAATGTGGCCGAATCTATTAATGAGTAACAGAATTTCATGGGCTCCTACCTTGCCTCAAGCTGTGTCTCAAAGCCAGAATAACGGGCACTCTGTAAGAGTAACTCGGGAACGTCACGCAAATGTATTGAGGCTCGAGACTGCTCACTGAAAGCAGACAGTCGCTTGTCAATTGTGTGAGGGAGTAAGAGTGCGTTTGAGTCCACTTGGATATTTTCCAAGGTGGAACGAAGCTTCTAGTGTCAGTCTTCAACTATACTCGGCCTTACCTCTGTCGATGGCCGTAAATGAAACATCGTGTGAGTCTGGTAAAACTCTGGCAGATATGCCGGATCAGCAGAAGGAAACAAGTCAAGCCCATCTTTTGAGAGTGCTTCAGGAAGGTGCAGAAGAACAGCTCGTGGGGCTGGTGGGTGTTGCTAGCTTGTTAAAGGATATGTATTTCAAACTCCTTACCAATTTCCAAGCCTCCTCTAGAAGTTGTTGTGTACGCTTGATGTCTTTTTCTTGAAGCGCCAGGATGATTAACCTTTGTCCCTAACTATTAAAGGCGACGCTACTTAACCGTACCGTAGGTGAAGGCTGTGCTGTTATATATGTACCAGCAGTTTGAGCCACTCCTGCTATGAGCTCCCCATTCATTCGCAGAAAGTTAGGGTCATGGCAATTGATCTCATTAATATCCAGGTCTAACGTCTTGTAAACCTAGATTTTAAAATAAATTAAAGTAGCTGCTAAAGTTTACTAGTAATTCTCGAATCATTTTTTTTGTTTTTTCAATTTCACTGGGATCTCCTCGGATCGTATAGCTTTCCTCATCTGGGTTGATTTGAATTTGCGCGTTTCCAAGTAGCTCCAGTCTACGAAGATGTTCGCCTCCTAAAAGATATAGAAACATTATATACCTTTGGCCTAGCTGCTTAGCTTCTTGATTTACCTTTACACACAAGGAAATACAGCTCATGCTTATTGGACGGAAATTCTAGCATAGTGTTAAAATAAACCCCTTACACACTTTAAATGAAAATAAGTGGAGAATTCAAAGTTAAAGTTTATACTGTCCTTAATTTTTTTTAGATAAGTGAAGACCAGCTTTTAAACCCATATTGCCTCTAAAAACATGCCGAAAGAAAAAGCAAGTTGAATGAAAATACGGTGTTAAAATGGCATAGTCTACCTTCCTCTGTGATAAAGTCTAAGGGCGCAGTGCTTTCAGGGGTAAATATTGGAGTAGAGAGAACATCTATACCCCACAACTTAATAATGTGGTTGGCTAGTTGCTCTTTGCCATAGTTTTTAGTGACGGTCATTTTTAAGTGCATCCTTTCAGCCAAAGATATTTGACAGGCAGATGAGGCATTTAAAATTTGATCTTTCTCGGGGCTAAAACCGGCAATGTACTTTCTTAGTTGGGCCAGATTGAAGCTTTCAACGATTGACTTCGATAGTTTGTAATGTTCCTTTTGATTTAAAACAAACTTGTCTTTTGGCCTGTAGCAGCGTTCAATATCTTGAGGGTCTAGTTTTGTACGATTTTTGACAAAGCTTGTTTCGAGGGACATGATAAGGTCCGTCACTCTCTGATCCATAGGGCTTATCGCCTGGGCTTTAGCCTTTGATGGCCTCTTTTTCTCTTTAGCAACGGTTCTTTTCTCTTTCAAAACTTTGACATTTTTATCGTTGATACTGGAAGGAGATAAACCTTTTTCTCCTACGAAAGATCCTGAACTTGAACATCTCTTTCCTTGAAGCGCATTGAGTTTAAAAAAATTGACTCGATTAGATGAAGCCAAGCAATTCAACTTGGAAAATTTTCTACAAGAGCTAAAGCTACTTCTGACAGTTGTAGCAGTATACCTTTCAGCCTGGTATAAGCTGAAAGATGCACTGAAATTAAGTCTAATATTTCTTATCATGATTATCCAAATATCTAAGTCCAGCCTGAGCATTAGCTAATTTATACATTCGGCATTTATGTGCTTCTTTTCTTCACTCTGGTTAATTTGGCCACCAAGTGCTTTTCGAACCTTCCATGGTTCATATTTTTTAGACTAATGCTTGGTGTGATAGCGCTTGCGTAGAATTCGATGAATTCGAACGGATCAATTAATGGTATTTGACCACTACGAAAGTGAATTCACTTCACTTCAAATAAACCGTTCTTTATTCCCTTTCTTTAACTTTAGGCTTTATAGTAGTTCACCGCTACAAATTTTGGAAGTCATGCCTAATCTCCCTACTTGGGTTTCCCTGCTTTTTGTTGTTGTTATGGTGCTCCCTGTTGTTCCAAAGCCTGCTGAGACTTCCTCTTCTGGTGTGGTTCCCCTCTAAAAATCACCCCTTGGTTGCCCACTTTGAGTTGCCCTCATCCATCAAACAAGCATGGTGTGGTAGGCAGGATGCCAAAAGAACAAAGCTGAGCTATGCCCGCTTTGCCCTTTTACAGCATCCCACCTAGGTATGTGTCTAGGTATCCTAGCTGAAACCTTGTTTTTTTAAATATGTGGCCTTCTAAAATCTTTATCTTATACTCTAGTTGGTAAAAGGAAAGGTGTGTCAGGCTGGCTGCCAAAAGAGCAAAGCTGTGCTACACTCAGCTTCATTCTTTTACAGCAGCCCAATGGTATGTGTTTCTAGTTTACAGCTGGTAAAAAGTGTTTAATGATGGTAGCCTGTTGGTATTTGTTTACAGTCTATAGCTGGTAAAAGGAAAGATGTGCCAGTCGGGCTGCCAAAAGAGCAAAGCTGTGCTACGCTCAGATTTACTCTTTTACAGCAGCCCACTGGTATGTGTTTCTAGTCTATATCTGGTAAAAGGAAAAATGTGTAAGCTGGCTGCCAAAAAAGCAAAGCTGTGCTTTGCTCAGCTTCACTCTTTTACGGCAGCCCGTTGGTACATGCTTCTAGTCCATAGCTAGTAAAAACTATGATTAAAAATAGGCGTCAAGTTACATCTTTTGGACTTTAAATTTTTATGCTTTGAACAACAGTTACCATAAATCTTTTTAGTGAAAACCCATGGGTGATGGCAGCCTGCTAGTATGCGCTGCTGGTCTCATCCCTGGTAAAAAGCTGTATAAAGATATGGTGTCAGGGATCATTCCTGAGGAAGAAACCCAAGTAGTGTAGGAGAGCAGACAGATGAAACCCCACGAGAGAGGAACTCACAGGGATCCCAACCATTAAGGTGTTGACTAAATATCCCCAAAATTTGTACAAACCCAAGAAATGAGCAAAATGGGTCAACCCATAATAACCGGCAACATAGGCTAATACATACCAAGGAGCTCCTGGTCGGATAACTGGAGGAGGCAAAGCAGGTAGAGGCGTTGTTTTGTCATAGGCAGGAGGAAATTGATGCTTGGTATGCAGGTAATTCCAAGCTGAGGTCTTGGTAGCATCTTTGACTCAAATATTTGAATCAAATTCACGACCTTCAGCAACAGGGGTCGCAAATACTAAACAGAACAGAAGCAGAAGGAAATTCTGCTTCCAGATCATTGGGAGGTTAAATCTGAATCTGCTAATTTACTAGGTAAAGAATATGGAAGCAAGATTTATTATCCAGAAATTGAAGTTGTTAGAGCACTGGGGAAACCCCCAATGCTACTTACTAAATACTTGGAGTTTGGCTTGGGATAGTGGAATAATGTGAGGTGGAATTTGGGTTGGGTGATTTAACTGGTGTTTGATACCTGGTTGGTCACTTTGGTTTGGCTGCTGCCAAGCAGACTGCAGAATGCAGCTTGTAGCAGACAAATGTAAAGTCATCCCCCCTTTAGCCTTGGATAGGACAATCTTCCCGCGTCGCTCAAAGAAATCTGTTCAGAAGCCAGCCAAGCCCATTAATTCCCTTGAGGATTTAGCCCATACAATTAATGAGAGATTTGTATTGACATACCCCTCCCAGGTGATAAATACCAATGTGATGAACTCAGCTCCCACTTGGGAGAAATCTCTGATTAATTTGGACTACCTTTTGGCTTGGGCCCATCCACACTTGAAATTAATTAAGTTGAATCATTCAGGTTGCACTACTGCCAATTCTTTAAATGCCAATCCATCTGGATTGAATGGTGAGCTGTCTCATTCGTCTGACCCCAGCCAATCAGAGTTGAAGTCAGAAATCGGTGTAAACCCCTCCAGCTTGCTGGATCTGCCTGGCAAAATTTCTCTTGCAGCCAATCAAACCCACGCCCCTGGGTCAGGTGACCCTGAATTTTGAATTCCACCCTTAAAGCAAGACAGGAGACTTTTGGTCCCCTGCTTGCTCATTCTTTCAAATTAAAGTTTATACTTTCAAGCTGTTGTTTTTTGGATTTTAGACCTTTATTTTGGGGTCTCTGCCAGGATTGACAATTCTTCCCCTCTGGAACCCCAGGCCCAAGAGCGGGAGTCAAACCCAGAACCTGGATCCCCCCGGGCTGCTGGGCTTATGGACTGCAGGACCGCATTTTTCTGGGATCGAGCCCCCACAAGCTGACACTGAAGATGATGGCCCATGCAGTGAAACAGACCACACCAAGGAAATTATTGCACCAAGTGGAATGCCAATCACAGCACCTAATGGAGGTGCCAAAGCAGCAACCATTAGCTTCATGAGTTTGAAGTCTGCACCAGCAACCAAT
This sequence comes from Entomophthora muscae, assembly GCA_014839935.2. NCBI lineage: Eukaryota > Fungi > Entomophthoromycota > Entomophthoromycetes > Entomophthorales > Entomophthoraceae > Entomophthora > Entomophthora muscae. Next base: position 469,237 of record QTSX02005713.1, read on the forward strand.
CAAGAGCCAACCCAAGGAAGAGGCACGGGCCTGCAACCCGGCCCCATGACCATGACGCTAGAGCAAGATAATCAGGTAGCCAAATTGGGAGTCTTGACCAATGAAAGAACTCCCAGGCCGAGTACCATTTTGCTGCCTTTAGACCCAAGTACCTGATTCCCCCAGCCCTGCCTTTCCCAATGCCCAGATGAACCCCCCATGGAAAATGTTAAGTTTGGAGGTGGGGTGCTATATAGACCCAAGGACCTTGCACTCCAAACTTATTGCCATTTTTGAATAAAGGTTATGTTACCTTGGCTTATACAGCTTTTGCCATATTTTGTATTTGCCGTCTATCAATTCAGTCTGAGATCTCCTGCCCCACCGCCCACAGTTTTCTGCCCACCTGGCGCACCCTTTGGGCCTGTTCATTTCACTGATTATCCCTTGAAGCCCAAATACAAGGACTATACACCAGAGAAGATCCTCAAACTTGACCTGCTAGCTTGCATCCAATCTGCTATTAGATACAACCGCCAAGGCCCGTGTATATTCTCCACCCCAAAACTATTTAGAGGAAAATTCAGTTATCTCCCGGCCTACAATATCTACATGGAACCACCTGCAACACCCAAACCGATGCCAGCCTCTTCACTCAACCTTCCAACCAACCATACCAGCAAGCTTTTTGGTATAGGGTACATCACCCTCACAGGGGTGATGGACACCATCATACCGGCCACCGGCCTGTGGTTGTGGGTGGGAAAGTCTGCTTCCTACCTTCTAAAGTTAGCTCCTCTCTTGTGATGGGCATTGCCCGCAAAAAACCTGGCCCAAGTTACCCCAAAAACGACGGGCCAGCTGCCCAAGGCTGGATCCCTGACAGTCTCCATTAATTTCCTAAAGCTGTTAGCAAAAGTAGTTACTATTCCTTACCCTTGCCTTTATCCCTGGGTTTATGATGCCTGTTTTGAAGCATCTGGAGCTAAAGTTAGCAATAACATATACACTTACCTCTCCTGCTTTCAAAATTCAAGTTCAAAACCTAAAATAGTTAGTGTAATCCTTATATTTACCTACTTTAAGTTTGGTTTTGTCTCTTGTTTGCTCCGTTGCCTTTGCTTCTCCTTATACGCTCAAAAGTGACTCTTCCCGCTCTCTGTAAGAGCGTATAGTTTGCTGTTGTTGTTCATTTGACTTTGGGTTTGTTTTGTGGGTCCCCTGTTGTCAGGTGCCCCTTTTCTTTGCTCTGTTTTAAAAATTGCTTAATATTTAATTTTGCTTTTGGTTCACCTCCCTGTACAAAAAATGTTGGTTTCCCTCTTAAAATTTGTGACCTTTACCCTGGCTCCTGTCTTGGTCATGATTTGGACCAAATCTCTAGACCTTTGGAGTCATGTTTCATATTCATTATACCATGTGGGGACCAAACCCCAATCAGTTCATGCAAATTTTTGAGGATATCCCTGGGCACACTCAGAACATTCTAGATGTCAGTGAAAACGTGGTAAAGAGTCTCACCTGCAACAACCTCGAGTATTCTGCTCTCAATCAGGCTCCCTCAGTGTTCCCTAGCTTGGGCCCTCCAATGCCCTCCCTCCCTGTGGCTCCTTGTATTCTGCCCCAAGAGGAAGGTTGGGAGGTTGAAGAGCATCCTCCCAAGCGCGCTTCCTGGTTGCTTGGTGGGATGATCCTGTTGGGTCTGGATTCTTACTTTCCCCAACTATCTTCTGCGTCCTCTCTTGAGATGCCACTTTGAGCGGCCATACCAGTCCTGCACTGGATGATGTCCTGGTAGATCCTTCCCCCAGGATGGGAGCCAAACTTAGTTAATTTAGCCCACCTCTCTCACACCAAACCTGCTAGTTGGATTAATGATAAGAAGCTTTGAATTTTAGCCTGGGTATGGCTTGGTTCATCTGGACTTGTGATTGGGATTGTAGCTGCATCATCATCTCTTTGCTTAATATCTGATTGATTAATGTGGTACCTAGCTTCTGTTAGTCTTTTCTGATTATTCAAGGCAGATTGTGTTGAAGTATGGTTGGAAGAAGATTGCTTGCAGAGACCAAGACTTTTTTGATTGGCAAAAACCATTTCAAATGGGTAGCGGCACCCAATTTTGCTTTCAAGAAGCTAGGTAAGGTACAGTTATGCTCAACTACTAACTGTCTATTTGCTTTTGGATTTTGTTTTTGAAAAGGATGCAGGTTTGAATCTGAGAGGTAATTAAAAACTTGTAAACTAAACTGATGTTGATCTTCATCTAGCTTAGTAATTTCCCAATCCACCAATCCCAAGATTTGAATTTCACCATTAATGAGGCCCAGAGTAAAAATGTGAGGTGACCAAGGTTTAGGAAACAGTTTAACTTCTTGACATGTTCCAATAACCCAGAATCCCATGCCTTTACCTCAGGTTTCATCATGATATTCAGGCTGAAAGGATTTTCACTCCTTACATATGGAAACCCTTATGGTTTCTTGGTAGCAATTATTTATATTTATTCAATGAAATAATATTAGAAATTGATGAGTATATAAAGTTCAGTAGTTTGCAGGCTATCAAAAGCAAACAGCTATGCTATATCAGCCCCATTACTGCAAAGCTTTCCAGTTATCTTTTTCTTGCTTCCTAGCAGAATTTGTTATTGGTAGTTTAGCAAGTTTTTTAATTTCATTATTTTATTTGTTAAAAGATGGTTCAGTGGCACACAAAGCTATAATTTTCCATAATAAAAGGATATATTTAGTGTTTTTGCAGCTTTTATAGAGAAGTATAGGTGAATGACTTATAAATAAGCTACTAACCTATTTTCATAGGTATTTTTGAATGTTTACTTTTATTATCTTTTGCCACTTAAGAGTTATGGTAAAGTTTCTAAATTTATATTTCTTTATTCAACCATTGCCTTGTGTTTAGAGCTTCTACAGATTCAAGTTTAATATAAGCAATCTTGGCAGATTAAAAATTAATTCAAAACTTCCATTTAATTTAACATAATATAAAAAACCTATAAATAAACCATTTAAAAGTCTATTTGATCTATGTTGTTCTGACAGTAAAACTTTTAAAGTAGCTTAAAAAGTAGATATTTTAAAGCTTTAGATAAATTAAAATATAAAAGATAAAGATATAGATTATTGTCAAAACCGCAGGCTCGGCCTGCCAGCAAGGTTCCAATCAAGCGGGTTTGTGACCTGCAATCTAATTATCCGGTCACTCAAAGCCAGACTAGGAAGTCAACTCAAATTACCAAATCCAACAACATGAACAGATGATGATCCTTTACGGTGGATACCTTGTTTTGGCGCTTGAATCATTATCAGGATCAAGCCACCCCCTCCTTCCATCCAGCCGTGTGATCACCAATCATGTTCCTGTTATCCTTGATTCACATGAACTAATAATCATTAACTCACAATAAAGATTATTATCTATCCTCTAAATACTTTCCCCCGTGTAACTCTGCTAAAACAGCACAGTTACGACATTGGTAGCACAGGTAGGCTCTCCATCCTACCTTATCTTGAAAAATTCTGCCTGTTGCCCACACACACTGCGGCCAACAAATCCTCAACAGAATTATGTCTGGCCTCCTGCCTGACTGGACTCCATACACCCCTGGTACCGCCATACCTGATGGCTTTTTCCTTTACCAGAACACGGTAATCCCGCTACCCGCCTTCAACACCATGTCTGCACAAGGTTTCTTTCAGGCTCCCTCCTTGATGCCGCAACCAGCCAACAAAACCACCATGCCCGCCTACATAGCTCAAAGACTACAGAGCGCTGCCTTAGAACCCTTTTCTGGGGCCAACAATGACAACACCGCCACATGGATCCAGTCTGCCCAGAGAAAGCTGGCTCAGATGGAATGCCCACAGCGGTTTTGGATCACAGAAATTTCCATTTGCCTGGCCCATGACGCTGGCACCTGGTGCAACACGTGGCATGAAGAGCACACTAACAAGAACTGAAATACCTTTAAGCAAGACTTCCTGGCAAGATTTGTACTTAAAGATACCACGCTCATGATCATACACCAAGTGAAAAACCTGACCCAGACAGGCACTGTGAAGGAACTCACCCGCGCCTACAAGGAACTCCGTCTTTGTGCACCATCCAACATGGCCTTTGACACCCCAGCCACACAACTCATGTACTACGACACTCTTAAGTTGCATGTGATGAGGCATGTGAACCTGGATCAGGTGACCAACCTGCAAAGCCTGTACTATGAAGCGGAGAAGGCGGAGCAAACATACAACACACTGCATAAGGCACAAACTGGGAAACAAGAAAGACCCAAGGATTCCCATCCAGGCAGGTACTCCTCTCAACCACCTCCTGGAGGCAATGGGAACAACACCAACCATAAACCCACGGGTTCAAATGGACAGTGAAATGGAAACAATGGCCAGTCAAACTGGACCCATTTCCGTATCACCACCACACAAGGTAACCAAGATGAGGGAAAAGCCCGGGGAGAGCACTAAGCAAGCCAAGCTCTCCCCATGCAACCCCTGACTTGCCCAATGATGAATACTGACCCAAGGACATGGACCAATTTCCAATGATCCAGGTGCCCTCGGAGGACCTGGTACTGTACACCATTGCCAGACATCCCAATAAATTGATGTCCTATCCTTTCCATTTTTACAGTTACACAGGCTCAGCACTCCTGGATTTGGGTGCAGACCAAACCTTGGTCAACAGTAGCTTTGTGGATAAGTTCAAGCTGCCCACTAATCCTTCACAGATTAAAAATGTGGTCCTGGATGATAAACACCACATTGCTGTGACAAAGGAAACTGCCCCCTTCTCCGTCATGCTTGAGAACCTCCACTTCACCATTCAAGGTTCTGTCATTGACTTTCCCAAGTTTGACAGTGTACTGGGACTAGACTGGTTACAAAAGAACAATCCTCACATAGACTGGGCAACCTCAGTGTTGACCATCAAGCGTGAAGGTGTCAACCACCAGATCTACCCTGACTCTGTGGACCAACTGCTATGCAACCACGTCTTTGTATGTATCACAGAGACCCAGGACAAGAAGAAAGACCTGAAGGAATTAGCTGGGACTCCTGACAGTACAAGATCATACACTTCAAGGATCACCAGGATACCTCCACGCCGCAGGACCGCGACATTGTGGCACATCATCCAGAAATCTTCAAGGAAGCACTACTTGGGCTGCCCCTTGAAAAGCATATTCAGCATTCCATCCAACTCAAGGGGGCTGTACCCAAGGCGCGCCCTATCTCCAGGCTGACTCCAAATAAAGACAACACCTTACACGCCTACCTCAAGGAAGCGTTGGAAAAAGGACTTATCTGCCCCTCACAGTCTCCCTTTGAGGCCGCCGTATTCTTTATGGCTAAGAAGGACGGTACCTTACGTCTGGAAACAGACTACCACACCCTAAACAAAGTTACCATTAAGAATCATTAACCACTGTCACTGATTGATGACCTCTTTAATGCCTTGGGAGGAGCCACAGTCTTCTCCAAGATTGATCTGACAGCAGGCTACAATCAGATTTTTATTAAAGAGGAAGACATCCCCAAAACAGCCTTCTGCATTAAATATGGCTCCTACAAATGTGTGGTGCTCAACTTTGGCATGAACAATGCCCCGTCTACCTTTGTAACCTTCATGAACAAAGTATTTGCGCCCCACATAGGCAAGCACACCCTAGTATATCTAGATAACATTATCATCTACAGCCCCTCAGTGGAACAACACCACAAAGACCTAGAGGCAGTCTTTGCTACCTTGGCACAACACAAACTGTTGGCCAAAACCTCCAAGTGCCAGTTCTTCTGTGAGCAACTACCCTTCTTGGGAAACATAGTCTCAAAGGATGGCATCAAACCCGACAGTCAAAAGATACAGGTCATCTGCAAGATGCCACCACCCAAGGATAAATTGGAACTCCGCACCTTCTTGGAAATGATGGCCTATGTACAGCGCTTCATATCTGACTGTGGCGTTTTGACTGCCCCCTTATCTGCCATAACAAGCACCAAGTCCAAATTTGTGTGGACCCCCCAACGTGATCTCTGTTTTAGACGCCTCAAGAAGAAGCTCACAACAGCTCCTATCCTACAATACCCCAAACATGACAGGGAATACCAAATGGAAACCAACGCCTCAGATGCATCCATTGAGGGAGTATTACAAATCAAAAACAATGATGGTGACTTCCTGCCCGTAGCTTATGAATTGCAAAAATTGACAGATGGTGAGTGTCAATACCCTATCCACAACAAAGAACTGTTGGCTAATGTACATTGCCTAGTCAAATGGCGCTGCTACTTGGAACGCCAGGAAGAATTTACAGCATTAACCAATCACAAGTCACTCATCTATTTCAAAACTCAAGCAAATCTGTTGCACCGCCAAACCCAGTGGATGGAGCTATTAGAAAGATTTAACATGCTCATCCAGTACAAACCTGGGGTCAAGCTTACCATGGCAGACGCCCTGTCCCGCCTGTATGTCTGTGCTTCAAGAGGAGAGAATGGGCTCGACCCAGACTGGCCTCTCCTAGTACTCTGTACAAAAGACAAAGGGTTCCCTGCAGGCACAACCAATATCACCAAAGAAACGGTCATCAAGAATGAGCACCTCTTTGCTGATGTATACAGGACTCTTCACAGAAAGATGTCAGATGGCACAGCCATTCCCTACATCCCCATACATCAACAAGTCAATACCATTCTTTGCTACCACAGAGATCTTGGACATACCAAGAGCCAAAATATGTACAAATTCCTAAAACATAAAGCCTGGTGGCCAACCTTATACCACAATGTCCAAGAAGTGTTAGAACAGTGCGAGGTCTACAAAAATTTTGCCAGAAGAGAAACCCCGCCTAAGTCTGTACTTCCCATTCAAACCCAACTATCATTCAAGGTATGGGCTCTGGACATTGTGGGCCCCATGCCAGGAAAGCATAACAACAAAAAATACATCATTACAGCCATCAATTTTGCGACAAGGTGGCCAGTAGCCCAAGCGGTGAAATTGCACACTGGTAATGACGTCTGACAATTTATTGGCAAAGAAATCATCAGTAAGTTTGGAAAGCCGTAACTCCTGATAACCAATGGGGGCAAAGAATTGACCTCCAAAAACACCAATGTATACCTCACCAAAAATGGGGTCAAGCACACCATGACAACACCATACCACCCACAGGCCAATGGACGTGTAGAGCAGCTTAATGGTAGCCTTGTGCAAGCCTTAGCCAAACTCACTGCCAGGAGACCTGAAGACTGGTATAAGCAGCTACCAACTGCACTACTTGTGTGTCAAACCTGAGTTAACAGATCCACTGGGAAAGTCCTGTTTGAACTGGTATACAGCACACAGCCAAATATAATTCAAGCATTGACAGGACCTAAACAGGAAATTTCAAGTAAAGTCCCTCCACGCTCAGACCCTCAAGTAATAGAGGCTAACAGCAAGCAAACAGCAAAGGAAAATGAATGTCTGCAAAAGACATTTGTCCCCATCCACAATAGACATGAAGTTGGGGACAAAATTTGGGTCATGGATGTTGACAAGAGCAAGCTACAACCTGAGAAAGTGGGGCCAGCAATCATTTTAAAGGTAAACAACAATAACACTTACCTTGTGCAAGGGCTTGGAAAACGTAAGCAAGACAAAACCCTACACCATGATTGCCTACAGCCCTGCAAAGCAAGACAGAAATAAAGAGAAACTGCCCTACCCACCACAGAACAGCAACTAGTTCAATACGGCGCCCCGGCTCCTGACAACCTCCCTGACAACCTGCCCCCAGATGAGACCAACCTTCAGTTGGGGGGTGTCAAAACCGCAGGCTCAACCCACCAGCAAGGTTCCAACCAAGCGGGTTTGTGACCCACAATCTGATTATCTGGTCACTCAAAGCCAGACTAGGAAGTCAACTCAAATTACCAAATCCAACAACATGAACAGATGATGATCCTTTACAGTGGATACCTTGTTTTGGCGCTTGACTCATTATCAGGATCAAGACACCCCCTCCTTCCATCCAGCTGTGTGATCATCAATCATGTTCCTGTTATCCTTGATTCACATGAACTATATAATCATTAACTCACAATAAAGATTATTATCTATCTTCTAAATACTTTTCCCCGTGTAACTCTGCTAAAACAGCACAGTTACAACATTATAAAGTATTTTTTAATAATATATGATATTTTTATTACTTGGTTAATTACCAACATATAATAAAATTGTCATTTGGAACAAAAAAAACTTAAAATCAGGCAACAAAAATATTGGTAATAAATATTTCTTTCTCTCAATAAAAACTTACCCAGCCTAGAATCTGCTTGTGGCAATGACCAAGGATTTTTTAAATTTAGATTAGTAATCTGGCAGTTAAAAGTCTTACTTAATCCAAGATACTGTAAATTCAGAACCTGAACGTAAAAATGTGGGATTGTCAAATCCTTGGTCCAAATTTTGAATCACTTTTGCAGGCAACTCAGCTGAGTGAGAATTAAAATATTTAATAAAATTATCCATTTAATTTGACTTTTTTGATTTATTTAATTGGCAAATTTTGAATCTCTTGAGTAGATAACTCAACTAACAAAAGACAAAACTCAGCAAACAAATGCGGGATTCTTATTTACAATTTGGGATTTCCTGTATGTCAAACAAATCATAGACATCATGTAAAAATTAATGAATCTGAAATTGCGGTATTGTCAAAACCAAGAACCAAGTTTCAAATCATAATTGCAATGAATTTGAAATAAATATAATTTATGGGTGTCTCAAAAAGGATGCTAAAGGATCTAGAGTGGATTTGTGCTGATTCTTTTAGGAATCACAAGCATTCCCAAAAACCACCCTATTCCATTTTAGGACAGCTAAAATTTAGATCATAATATTCACAAAGTTAACATATATAACAATAAAATTGACTAAAATATACATTCCTCTTCTTGAGCTTAAAATTATAATAAAAATTTTATTATGTCTTCTTCCAACACCAACCAAGTCAATGAGCTGCTCCCTGGCCTTGAAAAAATTATGCAGGGCTACACTGGGTATTCTAATAGTTAAGCATCTCTCTATGGCCACTCCCAACCTGCAGGCCCCTCCACAAGCACTACCCAGGAGTGTGTTCTTTCTCCTGCGTCCTCAAGCATGGCACTGTTTGTCCATCACGCACAGGCAGCTGCTAACCCAAATCATACAGCAACACTAGCATCCAGAATTGACCAAGTGAGCCATGGGGCCACCAATGGAAGCCAGAATCTAGAAACAGCCAATCAGATGGCACTGTCTGGTTCTCAAGGCAGACACACCCCGCCTCCAGCCAATCAGCCTGCAAGGTGCAGAAGAAAATTAATCACTCCGGAAATTGTTCTTGAAATGGTTGAAAAGCAAGGGATGCTTATGTCCTTGGGGAAATTGTGGCTGCAATGGGTTTTGCAAAGTCCACTGTGGCTGCAACCCTGCAAGCCCACACCAACTGTAGCCCCCTACCAAGAAGACCTCAACTGGTGCCCATACTTTGACCAAAGGTGATACAGCCCATCCCCTTATGATGGCCATTATGAAACGTGACCCGTGGATGCCCCTGGTCCAGGTACGTCTCCAGATAGGACTCCACAGCATCTTCACCAACAAAAGAATGGTGAATTCATGGATGCACAGAGTTGTGGTTGCCGCCAGAATCTTATCCAATCAGATTCTTGGTGGCCCCAGTTTGGTAGATACCAACTCATACAATTTGACCATCATCAATTTTATTAAAGGGAGGGCAATGAGGGCCCATAATGACGTAATCTTCCTATCATACGCTAAGATTTCTGCAAGTATCTAAGACTATGAAGAGAAGTGTATCCAATATGATGTGTACAAGCACAGCCCAATCTTGTATTGTTTTGTTGGGGTTTTATTAGCAGTTCTCCATTGGGTGTCAATTATTACTTGGCGATATTGAACACTGCAGATGGGTATGCCTAACAGACGGAGCTCAAGGCCATGCTGGAGGAGTGGGCCACACAAAACGCTGTGCACACAGTTGTACTTAGTGCTAAGATGAAGCAGCGGGAATGGGCAACCCAAGAAATCAGGGCTGTGGGGCATACCTGTTGGTCCTACCCCATCAACCACGCTGAAATGCATCTTGAAGATGTATGTATCTACAATTTTGGTTCTGCCCTCAGGCACTTAAAGCCTGCCACCTACAACAAACTATGCCCCTAAATTGATAAGGGTTATGAGCTTTTTCCTTCTGTGTCCGTCCAGGACTTATTTGATCTCATCATCTTCTATGCAAGTGATAGTGATAAGTCCAGAAAGGACCCCTGCCTCCCCCCACGCCAGTCCATCCGTTTTTTCAAGCCAGTATATGTGACAGAAGAAGAATTTAAGCAATTGAAGCAAACTGCTCTTGCCGCCCCTTCCCAGTCAACAAACCCTGCCTCTCCAACCCCCCATCAAGCCACCTGCCTTCCAACCCTGACTCCCAAGCCACTACCAATCCCCCCATCATCTCTGATGTCGTCCCTTTCACAGGCGCAGATGAAGGCATAGTTCATTTGGCCCATTCCCTCCCCTTCCCATCCTTTGATTAGTAAATAAATCTTTTCTTTGTGACAACTTATTAAAATTGATATCTCTCTTTCAATTCATAATTAATAATATTTATTTTTACATTATCAACATTTCCCATAATTAATACAATGTTGTAAATTTTACAAATAGCTTAAAATTATTAGCATATATATTTTACATCATCATTAATAAATTAAAGACAATAAATGTAAATATTGCATTAGATAGCAATTAGACGTCAACTCTTGATATTTTGATATTATGTGAATAACTCAATGCATTTTGATTAATAAAATTCATTGTAAACTTGGCCTTTTTCATTGTAATTTATTAAAACAGATTGTGTTTATATTAGAGAGCCATTAACGCTTAGTACAAATATTGATACATAGGTCATTTTACAGCCTGTATATTTACTTATTGGTAATAATTCTATAAAATTTTTAGTTGGTTTTTGCGAGGTTTTAATAATGTAATGTGTTAATAAATTACTATTTATTGTCATTATCTGGCTGATTTTCTCTGCTATGGCAATTGTGCATTTTCTGATATTTACACACTGTTATCCAATTGATTGGTTTCACATCCAATTGGAGTCTAGTGTGTAAATATCAGAAAATGCACAATTGCCACAGCAAAGAAAATCAGCCAATTAATGACAATGAACAGTAATTTATTAATACATTACATTATTATTTCCTTGCAAAATCCAACTAAAAAGTTTATAGAGTTATTATCAATAGGTAAATACACAGGCTTTAAAATGCACTTTGTATCAATATTTGTACTAAGCGTTAATGGCTCTCTAATATAAACACAATCTTTTTTAATAAATTACAATGAAAAAGGCCAAGTTTACAATGAATTTTATTAATCAAAATGCATTGAGTTATGCACATATTATCAAAATATCAAGAGTTGACGTCTAATTGCAATATTTTAATCCAATATTTACATTTATTGTCTTCAATTTATTAATGATGATGTAAAATATGTATGTGTTGAAGGTAGTACTATAAAAACCAGTTTTTTTGATGAATTTAAACATAATATCAAATATTTACACATTTATCAACAAATTAGAGTCAGCCCTCCAAAAGGTTGTCCAGCTTGAATACAACATCAGGGAAATTGTGATAAATCAACTGGGAAATGAGGGAAGGGCCTTGGTCCAGCAAAAGGAAACCGCAAAAAATAGCCTGGGAACAATAGTCAATGAAGAACACAAGGAAATAATCTTAAATCTTCAAAAGGAAATACTCAAGCAGTTAGATTTCAAAAGAAAAAGTTACAACTTGTGGGAATTTGCAAAAACCAATAGAAAGAATACTAAAATAATCAAACTAATTGAAGGAAATGAAATTTCAAAGAAAATCAACACAAATTAAGAGGAAACTGGCCAAATGGAAAAAGACAAAAACAAAGCTCATTCAAGAAGCAGGAGTGCTTCAAGAAATACAGAAATTTTATCAAATGAAAACCAAGAAGAAACACAAGTTGCAAGAAATATAAGAAAAATTAAGCCTAGAAAAATTAATGAAGAGCAGCCAACACTCATGAAATTTGCTGAGGTGGCTCCTGTGGCTGAGGGGGGCACAGGGGAAACAATTAGTAAGTCTTTTTATGTTTTACTTATATTTATTTTAATCATCACCAGGAATGGGGACAAGGTTGCAGAAATGGCAGCTTTTACACTGATTTGGTTTTACGGGGGTTACCAGTCACTGGTAGTCCCTGTAAAACAAATAAATAAAAACCAAATAAATCAAATAATTCAACAGAATATGAATAAATTTTCAAGTATTGAAGCTAAAAATAGGGAATATTTACTACCCGTGGGGTGCTCACCGTGGTTGAGGAAAGCATATGAAATAGGATCAAATATCAACTTCAAAGAAATGAATGAAATTTGTGGGGATGTCAAGTTAAACTTTGATAAATATATCTATGAAAGCATTCAACAATTTTCATTTGCAAACATCAACAAATATGAAAAAAACTTAATAAAAACTGGCTTTCAAATAGGAACTGAATATTTAAAAACTGTAATTTTTAATGAAGTATTCAAGGCATTGTCAAACAAAGTCAGGGACGCAGTCCTTGTGAACACATTTAAACCTTTATTAATATTGTTTGCCAAGGCATGGGGGCTTGTTGGGAATTTTGACCAAGCAATGATGCTAATTATGACAGAGCTTGCAGATATGAACTGCAGCAGCCAAATCATATAAATTGGTAGTATAAATTATATGCATATTGGATTAGCAGTAGTCTGCTGACCTGAGCATTAAATTATTCAATGATAAGCGCCGCCGCAGCAATTAAACAATACATAATTTGCTGCCACAGCACTTAAAAATATACACAAGCACCGCGGCGCTGCCTAGTAATTGGATTAAGCGCCAAAGCGCCAAACTACTTTTACGCCAAGCGCCGCTGCACCAACCAAAAATTATTGCAAGCGCCGCGGTGCCACCTGGCAAATATTACAGGCGCCAAAGCACTGCCCTACTTTTACATCAAGCGCTAAGGCGCTGGGTTCAATTCCCCTTAATATTGGATTTCCTAAATTAACTGTATTTCTAAGCAGTCAATGCAAGGACACAATTTAGGCAGGATGAATGGCATCAAAGAATACCAAACCCCCACACTAGCAAGGATCACCTGTGCTGGGTGAAGCAATTAAATCTCATTGGTTGGTGTGTTTGAAACAACCAAACCTAGATCACTAATTACCCAAAATAAGTGTGTGTTGGAATGCCCTAGAAGATATTGCCAACAGCCCAGGAAGACGCTCCCCAAGAGGGTATAAATACTTTTCCCCCAATAATAATAAAAACACTTTTTGACTTATTACAAGTGCTTCTGCGTGATCAGAAGCCAATCCTCCAAAGTAATTATTGATTCCTCTTCCTATACATTCTTCTGCCACAATACTAATCATATCCTCACATATGACAGTATTCAAGCCAAGTACCCTGCGCCCTATTACAGAAATGAGTCACCCCCATACTCCCAGCGCAACAAATGGTGCTCACTACAGGGGGCCCATGTACTTGTCTGTGGAAGAAGACAGCACATCCCCTTCTCCTCTGCTCACTGGGTTCCATGAGCGCTATGACAGCGCCCCCATGGAAACTAGCAATGTCAAAAGGGATTGCTGGTTCTGTCAAGAAGAGGAAATCATTGACGTAAACAAGCTACCAATCATTCCTGACAGCAAGTGCGCCAAACTACCAATTGCTTCATTGGATCAACCTATAGAAGTGGAGCGGGCTACCATTATTGATGTGGCCTCAAACCTGATCACTGGTTACCAACTGGCGCATGAACCTGCCAGCGTGGAGTTCTCGCTTTTCCACCACCACCCAGACGCCCAACAACTATTGGCATCCTTCTGGACCTTCCTTAACTCAGAAGCAGGAAGCTTGGATCAGACTCCCCAATGTCAAACAGGTTAGCAACTGCATCCAGAGCTTTGTTCACCCTGCAATCCATCACCTGTTAGGAGTCCAGGCCCGCCATCACATGGAGGTACAAGATCTGGTGGCCTACTCCAACCATCAACAAGAATACCAGGCAGCCTTGGTCCACCGTCTGGACCTCAGCTTTGCTGAAGTCCAGAACTACGCCCATCAGAATTGAACCCAGCATGCCCGGACCTCACAGCGTCTTAACAACCTCTTAGAGCAGCTAAATACCCAGCTGCCCAACATTGTGGGTGAGATACTGGACTTGAGAGGAGCTTTGCAAACCTTGGTGTCAAGATGTAACTCGCCATATCCTGGCAGTCAAACATTATGTGGAGGATGCCGCCCGTTGCAAAGCAGCCCACCTGGAGGAAACAGGCCGCTGCACGTCTGAACTGGCAGATACACAATCCAAACTGGAGGCACTAAACAAGGAGTTCAGTGACTTCTTCCAGACCAATCAGTCAGAACTCAGTAGACTTAAAGACCTTACCCACGCTGCAGAGGCCAATATTGTCAAACTGAAGGACAACTTTGTAAAATATGATGACCACCTACAAATGGCATTGGAAGAGAAATTGGCCACGTTCTGTAAGGAGACTGAGGAGGCACTACTCCTAGCCAGACAGACACCTGCAGCCCAAAGCACCACTACAGGTGTCCCTGAGATGGATGAGATTTGACGCCAACTTGACAGCCTGACCATCTCAAATAATGACGCCTTCCAAGAGATCAACAAAGTGAACGAGAGACACAAACAACAACAGGCAGCCCTCCAAACCAAGATTTGTGACCTACACAACGCTGTGCGGAAGGCCAATGAGCATGCTACTACGCAGGAGTTCACTCTAGAAGAATACAGAGAGGGGATGGTGTGTTGTGGCTCCCTTATTGACCGCCTCTGCGGAGCCATGAGGGAATTGGAAGCCCAACTGGCTGAAGTCAGATCAGAGGTTCAAGAAGGAAGATGCCATTGTAGTCAAGCGCAATTCTCTGCCTTGCAGGTGCCTCACAACAGATCTGGAGAGAGCACTACTTTACGTCAGCCAACTAGCTCTGCCTACGAGGATGATGCCATCTCATCCTCCTTGGGACAACAAAGCTTGCCACCTGTATTTGTGGTCCCTCCTGACCCCAGAAGAAACTCCTTGCCCTAACCGCCCAGAGTCTTCTGCAGGAGCATCACAACAGAACTTCTTTGCGCGTACCCAACGAGACACCCCTCCTCCTCCAAGACGTCAAAACACAGAGGAAAATGCACCCAGGTTCAAACCCATGAACCTCCCCAAGTTTGACCCAAAGGGGAACGTCCATACATTCATCAGGCTCTTCAAAATGTTGATGTATGGCGCTAACAATCAGGACAAGGCAACCACACTCCTGAACCAGCTTGACGCTGCTAGCACTGACCTCATCATACCTCACATGCTGCAGAACAACTGGTCCTATGCTGCGGCTAAACAAGCTTTGCTATACAAATTTGGAAGTATAGCCAGAGTTACGGAACAAAAGAACAAGTTCCTGATGATCCAATTCCAAAAGGACAAATCCATAGCCAAATTTGCAGACCAATTCTACTTGGAGGCACAGGTCCTTACTGGCTCTGGATCTCTTACCGTGCATGATGCACACATAGCCCTGCACTCTGCTGTCAAACCTTATAAGGCATTGTATTGTACTTTGATGCCGGCGTTCCAAGACAACTGTTCTATTGATGGCATGGTGCAATACCTTTGTCAGTGTGGGGATACCTTTGGGCCTCCCAATGCCTTGGTTAAGCCTAGACCCTTACCCACTCCTCCTGCCCGTACAGAAGGAAGCAGGTGCTTTGCTCCTAAGGCCAACATGTCCAAGGTTACCTGCCATTGCTGTAATTGCAAGGGGCACTACACCAACTCCTGCACTTCTAAAACAGGTGTTCATGTACTGTCCCCACCTCAGGACATTACTATCCAGGGAAAAGATCAAGTGGAGTAGAGACAGGACTCTCTCACTCCACTATGAACAACCCCACCAATGTCCCCACCGTTCCGCCTGACCGTCTACCACAAGCTCCGGAAGGGCTGGCAGCACCATCCTACGGTGCTGACCACTCCCCAGATAAGGTGGAGCTATTTGTCCCAGACATTGGCTACTCAGGCAATGCCCTACATTGCGTCATTGTTGAGGACGTCCATGTAGTGCAAACACGCAGTCAAGCAAAGGCCAAAGGCAAAGCCCAAGCGGTTGTTTCTAAACCTTACGCCTGCCAGCTGCTAGACAAAGCCCCTGATGAAGGTCCTGGCCCTTCTACTGACACCTCACATTTGAAGGGGGTAAACGTTGCCATACCCATGGACACCATGAAAGCTCACCACCCTGAGCTGTGTGGCAGCATCCTCAAGTTCCTGTCCATGGCGGACGATCTTGACATACACTTAGTAAACAAAATAAGTTCCTCCTACTCTGAATGTACTTATGCAGATATATTTGTGAACAAAATCAAAGTATAAGCCATTATTGACACGTGGGCTCCTATTAATATTGTCTCCACACGCCTGGTAAAACGCTTGGGACTAGCTCCAGACATTGACCACCAGAAGCAATATGGTACTGCTGGACTGACGGTTACCACTGCACAAGGGGCATACAGCGCCTTACCCTTGTGTTTTGGCTCTCTTGCAGTATTGGCTCCTGCCATTGTCTTGCCAAATGACAACTATGATATCCTGATTGGCACCTTGTTCATGAGGCAATACGGGGTCAGAACTGATCTAGCTGCTGATACCTTTGAAATCTTAGACCAGACCATTCCTCTGTATTACTGCCGCAACAAGGATACTGGCACCCACAAGACCATGCCTAGTGTCAATCTGGCATACAAGAACAGAGTGGTACCCATCCAGTACCAGAAGTTAAGCCGTAAGGTCAGGCCCCTACCTAACCAACTGGAGGAATACAAAGGGCTACTGCTTTGCGCAGCTCTACCTATTGAGATCCCAGCTGGCCACCAAGTACTGGTTGAGACTGGCCTAGATATTGATATTCCTCAGGGACTGTATGGTGAGCTGCAATCACCCCGCAATTGCTCCTGCCTGGAACCCCTAGTGGCTCCAGGTCTCATCCTACCAGGGCATGGCGCTGTCAAAGTACTATTGGCAAATCTCACCCAAAGCCCAATTCAAGTTCAAAGACACCAGGTAGTAGCCTACCTACACCTCATACCAGTTGAAGAGGTTTCTGGGATACACAACTTTGGTACCCTGGAGGAGTTTGAGCTAGGCTTCTCTGACAGTCAGCCACCCCTAGTTGGTGCTGTAATCCCCAGAGAAAAGTTGGCTGGGTTGTCCATGGAACAACAGGACACAGCCATGGCCCTCTTTGAGAAATATAAATCCATATTTGCAGAGGACAACTTTGATCTGGGATGCGCCAAGAACACTCTCCACTACATCAACACAGGGGACAAACAGCCCATCCAACTCCGCCCTATCTGACGCTCATGTGCAGCCAACACCACTGTGGGTGAAGAGATTGAGAAGCTGGTACAGTTGGGATTGTTGATATCATCCTAGAGCCCTTGGTCATCTCCAGTGCTGATAGTGAAAAAGAAGGACGGGACCAACCGTGTTGTGATTGAGACCAGAAATTGAACAACATCACAAAGAAGGATTCCTACCTGCTTCCGCGCATCAACAATGCTCTTGATTGCCTGGGTGGCGCAAAATTCTTCTCTGCTATGGATTTAATCTCAGGCTACTGGCAGATTGAACTCCCACCTGAAGAACAGGAGAAGTGCACAATCATCACCAGCCAAGGGCTATACCAACTCACCCACATGCCTCAAGGACTGTGCAACACATCAGCCACGTTCCAACGGGCTATGGACAATATGCTTCACAACCTTAAGTTGAGTTGTGTACTGGTTTACCTGGACAACATCAATGTGTTTTCTCACACATTCACTGAACACTTGGAGCACTTGGAAGAGGTCTTTTGTTGTCTTGCAGCAGCCAACCTGAAGATTAAGCCTCAAAAATGTGACTTTTTCAAGGATCAGCTTGAGTACCTAGGATTTGTAGTGGATTCACATGGACTTTGCCCCCAGCCTTCCAAGATTGAGGCCACCAAAAAAGTGAAGGTCCCCGCTAACAAGCGCAATGTGCAAGTATTTCTTGGTATGATTGGATACTACTGTTGCTTTGTAAAGGACTTCTCCAGGAAGGGGAAGGCTCTCTTTCATCTCTTGAAGAGCAACGTTCAATTCAAATGGACACCGGCATGCCAGAAGGCGTTTGACATACTCTGCCTTAGCCTCATGGATCAACCCATCCTTTGATACCCCGACTTCAGTTGAGAATTCATAGTACACACAGACGCCTCCTTAACTGCTATTGGCAGTGTGCTATCACAAATTGACACAAAAGGCAAGGAACACCCTGTTGCCTATTGTAGCCGTACTCTCAATATCCATGAGCGCAATTACACAGTAACAGAACATGAATTTTTGGCAGTGATATACGCATACAAACAATTTTGAGTATACTTACATGAGTTACACTTCAAAGTAATCACAGACCATGCATCACTACATTGGCTACAAAACTTAAAGGAACCAGAAGGGCGCTTGGCACAATGAGCACTTAAACATCAGGCCTACAACTTTGAGATCTCCCGTTGAGCAGGGGCCAAGCATCAGAATGCAGATGGCCTATTGCAACTCCCTACAGTAGCCCACCTAGCGGACATCTCAGACCTCTTATACGACAAAATGCTGAACAGCCAATTCAAAGATGAGCCTCCTGAGGTTCAGAAGATCCTATGACACCTTCTTGAGGACACTGAGATCAAGAATGGTAGAATTTTTAAGAAGACAACCAAAGGGATAAGAGTGATGCCCTGACCCTCAGAACAAACTCACCTCATTGTATGTGCCCACAAGGCAGTAGGTCATGGGGCTTTCCGCAAGACACTGGCCCAACTCAAAACAGCATATTTTTGGGAAGCAATGGTGTTTGATGTACATGAGACACTTAGCTGTTGTAAGGAATGTCAAGGAGAGAGACTATTCAAGAAGATGACAACCTATCAACTGGCACGCCCTAACTTTGCCTGGCACACCATATCTATTGACGTGGTTGGACCATTACCTGTTAACAACTATCATACAAAATACATCATAGTTGCTATTGACCACTTGACAAAGTGGGTAGAGAATAAGGCAGTAAGGGTCCTGGGGACAAGCACCACTGCTAAGTTTGTCTTAGAGAACATTATACTAAGGCATGGCTGTCCACAAGTCATACTCACTGACAATGGTACAAACTTCTTGTCCCATGTGTTAACCAAACTAAATGAGCTCATGGGTATCAGATGTGTATTCTCCACACCATACCACCCTGAGTCAAATGGGATGGTTGAGAGAGCAAACAGCACCCTTATAAGTATCCTGCAGAAGCTGGTGGCTGATAGAGCAGCAGAATGGAACATGTTCTTGCCTGCAGCCACGTTTGCTTATAATATTGCTGTACACTCAGCAACAGGGAAGTCACCATTCCAACTACTTTATGGCAGACACCCCACATTACCTCCAATCTTGTACTCATGCATAGGAGAACAAGGGCTTCAATCTCTGCACATGTACCAGGAACGTCTAGCTTGCACTCTCATATAGCTACAGTCTGAGGCATATTCTAACTCACTGGCTAAGAAGATAAGAGGCCGTGAAAGGGACAACAGGAAACAATTTGACCTGCCAAAATTTGCCGTAGGAGACTGGGTGCTGTTCCATAATACACATGGTAATGACCACACTCACAAGTTGGCAGCCATCTGAAAAGGACCCTTTGAGATCATTTTTAAGACATCCACAGACGCCTACACTATTAAGGATGTGAAGGATAGACGCCTAGTTAACCAAGTACACGCCAAATTCTTGAGAAAGTTTAACAGGAAAGACTGAAATAAAATGAATAAAAGAAAAAGAAAAAAGAAAACAATTAAAAAATATAGATATACATAAATAAAACAATATCACATATAAAATAGACATAAAGAATAAGGAAAAATAAATAATAAAAAAGATTACAAGAATACCATAAAGAAAAGATTGAAAAGATTGAAATCAAGTTGACTAAAAAAAGATATCAAATAAAGACAATTGGAACTAAAGAAGGTAAAAAAATACTAAACAAACCAATAAATTAAATAAAAGATAAAAATAAAATAAAAATAATAAAAAGAAGAGAAAAATTAAGACACTTATGCATAATACAAAAGGAAAATACTGGCAAGCATGGTGAACAGTTTAGTCACGAGTACTGTGGGAGGGGTCTGAGCAACAAGGATGCTTGGCGGGACGCTGGAGATTCACCACTGGGCGCTCGTGGGCAGGGAAAAGGTAGTGGTTATTGTTGAGGCGCCGGCGCACATGCACCAAGATAACCAGCATCTGAGACCAGGCCAACTGAGAGTTTTGTAACATGGAGGTCCAGTTACAGAGAGGAAGGCGGAGCTGGCTCACGGGCACAAGGCAACCCCAACCACCATGAGCAGGAAACACAGCCCCAATTGACAGGCAGTCCATCAGGGTGTCCTCCATATAGGAGTAGGCTAGCGGCAATGGGACCCAGAGCTGATAGGCCAGAGCACAATAGTGCTCCAGGCAACAACCAGCGTACCCTGGCTAGCCGGGCTGGCAACTATCAGGGGTGTACCACATGAAGTGGCACGCAGCAGCAGCTAAGGGAAGATAGAGGCTGGCGTTGCCAGTACTCACCGCTGAAAAAAACACCTTGAAAGTGACCAAGAAGCGCCAACTGGCGTTGGCCTGGACAGGAAGGTCCAGAGTTTGATGGAACACCAGGTCAGTGGCAAGCTCAAGAGACCAAATCCAAGCCACCTCATCTATCTACTTGTTTCAAATAGCAATAGTGTGGGCGTGTTGGGCGGAGATCTGGCCAGGCACCAAGGAAGTGAACTGAAGGCCAAGGCGCACCTCAGCAGCCAAGCAGGAGGCATTGTACTGGCCATGGTAGAGCTCACCAGCACAGATAGGGGACATGGCGTCCTTGTCAGAGTGCATAGCCTGCACAAAACTGAACATGGTTTCTTTGTGGTGGCAAACCCTGAACTTGCTCAACAGATTGGGGTAGTCCATGGGGACCTTGTCCAAGTTGCAATGAGCACAAAGCATTGAAGAGGGGGTGGCTGGGGGCTCACCAGAGGAAGGCAAACACTGCATAAATGGGCGCAAGGTGCCAGAAGGACTGACATCAAGAGGCGTGCTGGGGGCGGGAGGAGTCTTGGCAAATAAAGAATCCTCCTTGAAGAGGTCACCAGCATTAGAAATGGGAGCAGAATTAAGGGCAGAGCTGGCCACAGTGGTGGTGCAGTCCTGCTTGCAGAATTAATCCTTGCTGGAGCAAAGACAGTTGAGGAAGGTGATCCTCACGGAGCAGGGCATCTTACAGAGGGCATTGCGCTCTGCCTCACTCATGGTTGGCATCATGGCGTTGTATGCTTGGCGCATGTTTTGGCATTTGTTGCAGCTGTTATCAGTGGGGTTCATCTTGGAAAGAAAGGAAGTAGTGCTTGATCAAGTGGGGGATATGTTGGGAATTTTGACCAAGCAATGATGCTAATTATGACAGAGCTTGCAGATATGAGCTGCAGCAGCCAAATCATATAAAGTGGTAGTATAAATTATATGCATATTGGATTAGCAGTAGTCTGTTGACCTGAGCATTAAATTATCCAATGATAAGCACCGCTGCAGCAATCAAACAATACATAATTTGCCGCCACAGCACTTAAAAATATACACAAGCACCGCGGCACCGCCTAGTAATTGGATTAAGCGCCAAAGCGCCAAACTACTTTTATGTCAAGCGCCGCAGCGCCAACTGAAAATTATTGCAAGCGCCGCGGCACTGCCTGGCAAATATTAAAGGCGCCAAAGCGCCGCCCTACTTTTACATCAAGTGTTGAGGTGCTGGGTTCAATTCCCCTTAATCTCAGATTTCCTAAATTAACTGTATTTCTAAGCAGTCAATGCAAGGACACAAATTAGGCAGGATGAATGGCATCAAAAAATACCAAACCCCCATGCCAGCAAGAATCACCTGTGCTGGGTGAAGCAATTAAATCTCATTGGTTGGCGTGTTTGAAACAACCAAACCTAGATCACTAATTACCCAAAATAAGTGTGTTGGAATGTCCTAAAAGATATTGCCAACAGCCCAGGAAGACGCTTCCCAAGAGGGTATAAATACTTTCCCCCCAATAATAATAAAAATACTTTTTCAACTTATACAAGTGCTTCTGCGTGATCAGAAGCCAATCCTCTAAAGTAATTATTGATTCCTCTTCCTATATGTTCTTCTGCCACAATACTAATCATATCCTCACATATGACAGTATTCAAGCCAAGTACCCTGTGCCCTATTACAGAAATGAGTTGCCCCATACTCCCAGCGCAACAGGGCTGATACAAGCCGGGCGCCCCCCAGAACCCTCTTCAAATTCAATAAAAGATTCTATATCAATAGGTTAGTTCAAGTCTTCAAAAAACTCTGCATGTTCTCGGAAAAATATACCCTGTAAAGAATTCACGTCAAAGTATACCTGGGAATTCTCCTTCACTGCATATTAAAAACCAATGTCAAAAAGTTGGAGGATGTACCTATTCAAATGGACATATGCCGGTTAGCACTTGAACACCAGAAGACACTGCGGGGGTATAGGATAGTTGAGCACGTCCTGTATGACTCCTTTGCATTGGCAACGTTGTACGGGTACTACATGCCCCCCCAAAAAACCTACTAGTTGATGTGCTCACCTGCTTGCCTTTTATCAAATGATCAGCAACCACCAGGGTACAGGGCGCCACCCCTCTAGCAATCACATCCAGGGTTGTCCACCACGTACAGAAGAGTATATGGATCCAATTAGATGCATTAGCTGAAAATTTAATTTTGGGGTATAATTCCCCGGAATAATCACATTCCCTATGCAATTAGCATCCCCCCAATAAATATTTTTCCCTTGCAAATTAAAATTTATTTTTTTATTTTTTTTATATTTTAATACTAAAATTTTAATATCAAAATATGTAATATTAAAATTTTTATAGTAAAATTTTAATTTTAAGTATCTAAATATTAAAATTTTAGTATCTAAAAGTGAATATTAAAATTTTAATAATATATATTTCAATATTAAATTTTTAATATATAATCTTTCAATATTGAATATAGCGCAATTAAATAAAAATAGTTAAATTTTGAATATTTAAACTTTAATATATAACTTTTAAGATTTATAATTATAATTTTACTTTTAATATTTTAAGATTGTTTAAATTTTAGTAGGTAAATTATAATATTAATATATCTAAGTATATTAAAAGACTTTAGTTATAGTTGCAACCATGTCAAGTAATAGAAATAAGTTAAAAATGTTTTTATTTACTAGCTTGTCAAGTACAGGTTCATTTATTACATATACAAACAACAAGAATTGAATTTATCTGCATCATACGGCCCGCTCCACTTATATTCTAAACAAGTGATTGTTTAGAACTCAAATTACCTTTCCCTTGTAATATGATTTGATAAAAATATTTAATATGCTTGACCCGCGTCCTAATTACTAATTAGTAAGCAATACATAAAAATTGTTGGCTTCTGTGTTGTGTGGCTATAGTGGCACTGATTTAATAAGGATTGGATGATGACCTGCAAGATCCAATTTGTGGCTTAAAAAAGCCAGAGTACCAACAAGGATTCACAATTTTTTAAATAAAATTAATCTATTTCTATCTTTTTTAATTTATTTATTTGTTAGCGCAACAGTCAATATAATATTCAGTGCATTATAATAAAAATATATTCCTCATACCTAGTATAATTAATTTTACTTACCTTTTCTACATACTCTTATATGTCTATAATACAATCAAACATCACATCATTATATATAAATAATAATTTTTGAGTCCGTCTTAAAACAAAATAAATAAAAATAAAAACAAATAAAACCTGGAGCGCCCATTTATCTGATTGGCTTGGGGGCCAGGGCTTTGGGGAGGAAGGATTCTGAGTGCTTGTAAAAAGCCACCACCACATCAGGTGGCATTGCAAATTGACTGACCTCAAGTATATTGAATAGATCCTCAGTGTCATGAGGAAGGCCTTGTTTCACCTTATTCTTGATCCAACCAAACACCTCCTTGATTGGGTTCAGAAATAGAGAATACAGGGGGAGGAAGAGGAGTCTCATTGGACAGTCAGCCAGGCAGTGGTTGGCCAAATGGCTATTTTTATCAATGAGCGGGAACTCAGACACAACTTGATCCACTTTGTGGAGCTCAACATTATCCAGCACAACAATGTTGGTTATACTGTGGTAGTTGATCTGGAGATACTCCTTGACAACTTGGAGAAAACTGAGAAAAGTCCTGCTATTGTGGGAACCCTTGATCATTTGGTATTGATCCAGCCCGCGAGGACCAAGAAGTGCTACCATGGAATAGATCTGGGAACAGACAGCTGCACAATAGGCTACGCCGTCCTTGGACCCCTTCTTGACCCACCCATGCCTGGAACTGAGTGAGGAGGAAAACAACAATTTGTCAATATAGAAGAACTGGACATTCCCAGTCTCCTTTAGTGCCAGATATGTCTTGGCATAAATGTGTTGATCCTCAATGGTCTTCTCATTGTTTCTGTTGTATGGCAAAACTCCCAGCACTTTCCAGGAGAAGCCCAAATCAACCATTGTTTTGTAAACAAGGGTTTTGGAAACAGAAAGCCCAAACGCTGTGGCAAGCATTGATTGGACAGCAAGTGAGTCCAGGTGATAATCCTTGGCTACCCACTGTTTTATTGCGTCAATATGCACAGGCTGCAAGAGTTTTGGATGCCACTTAGCCTTGGTGAATTTGGCAATTTTCCTGGTGTTGCCATACTTGGTGTTGATGTCAGCAATGTATCTGGCCATGACACCAAATTGGGATGCAATATCCCAAACCGCCGTTCCCCCGTTCAAGCAGTTGAGGAGAGCTTCACGCTCACTATCTGTCAACCAACGCTGGCCCTTGTTGGGTGTCACAGAATCCTGGCTAGCAGGATTGACACAGGGACAGAGACCTTTGTGTAGAAGATGG
Source organism: Entomophthora muscae (assembly GCA_014839935.2). Classification (NCBI taxonomy): domain Eukaryota; kingdom Fungi; phylum Entomophthoromycota; class Entomophthoromycetes; order Entomophthorales; family Entomophthoraceae; genus Entomophthora; species Entomophthora muscae. The sequence continues at coordinate 494,434 of QTSX02005713.1, forward strand.
GATCAGCTTGCTTGCAGTGGTGCTGTCAATGGCTGAATACACATCAGGCACAGATAGCTCAACAGTGGTGGCCAATGGCTTGTAAGTGGTGTCAAAGACACAGGGGCAGGAAGTAGCAACTCTTGGATCAAGAGTGCGGGGCCAGGTGACAAATGGGTATACAATGGAGGTGTATGTAACCTCATTATTCCCAATGACCTTTGTGTAAGAGACTTTGTTTGCAGGCCTTGAGAGCGGCTTCTGTCTGGGATTAAGGCTTTGTGCTCTGGCTTGGGATACAAGAGGTGGTTGACTGGCGCTGACACCTTGGGAGGCCTGTGTGTTGGCATGACTCTCTTTGATTTATGTTCTGGGTCTGTTCTTGGACCCTCTGGGACGCCCTCGTGAACAGGCTGCCCTGTGGGCTGGTGCAGGAGCTGGTTGGGAATGCAACTGACGATCCATAAAAATAAAATAAAAAATATACTTTAGATTAAATATATATTTATTTGGATTTATTGGTTTAGTTGTGAGTAGTTGTTTCTCTTGATTTAGCCTTGAATAGTAGCAGAGTTTCTATATCTGTAATTTGAAGTGTATAATATTGTATCCTTTCCAGTTTTGGATGATTTTAAAGTTTAATCACTTTTTATGTCTAAACATTGTTATTGATATTGGATTTTTCATTTGATTTTATCCAGAGTGGAGCTTCTTTATTTGGGTTGGTGTTTCCTAGTGTTCTTACTGTACATTAAATTTGGATTCCAGTTCCCACAATTAATATCTGAGTTTACTAGTGGCATTCAAAAGTGATTTGAAATTTGGTTCATGGATTTGACAATCCCGCAATTTCAAAAAACACAGTAAACTTAATGAAAATGGCTGATGGATTTGAAAGCTTCAAATATGATTCCAGTTAATTCATTTTTTCCATTGGAAATATGCAGTTCAACTTGAACTTTGCAAAGTGTCTATGAGTTCCTGTATTTTCAAATATTCAAATAAATACTCAAAGAATTCAATTTAATTAAAAAAGGCTATCCTGCACTTTTACGTTTAGGTTCTGAATTTACAGTATGATGCTGGTAAAAAGGTTTTTATAAAAAAGGTTAGTGATTAGAGAAAAACTTACCCAGCCCAAGATTGGCTTCAGGGTAAAAGCTTGGCCTTTTAAATCTAGGCTGGTAATTTAGTGAAAAAACTTACCACCCCAAGATCTGCTGTAGGCTAAGTTTATCTAAAAGAATTTAAGGTTAGTGATTTTTTTGAAAATAGTCACCCAAAATGCAGCTTGGTTAAAAAATATTATTGATTCAAAACATTGCTTACCATTCCCATGTTTTACTTCAGGGCAAAAATCTGGGCTTTATTAATCTAGGTTAGTAAATTTGAAGAAAAAAAGCTTACCTAACCTTGATCTTCTGTGGACCAAGTCAATCTAAAAAGTTTTGAAGAAGATTAGTAGTTTATTTGAAAAGGTTACCTGAAATGCAGAATCAAATTGAATTTTGAATTAAATTAGTTTTTTTTAAAACTATTACCTTTATAAAGCAAAGTTAGCTTCAAACCTTTTAAAAATAAAGCTTACCTTTAATATCCTCAATCCACTATGCTTAAAACAGTTAGTATTATGTATATATTTCAAAGCTTACCTTTGAGTTGAAGTGAATATATAGAATTTAAAGTGAAAAAGTTAGTACTGTGTTTATTTAAGGCTTACCTTGGCTTAGTAAATCTAATCTTATCTGCTTGGCAGAGAAATAGATGGAGTCAACCAATCATAATTAATGAAGTCATTTATAGCTCCAATGGTTATTAGTAAGTTTCAGATGAAAGATTCAATGTCTTACCATAATATTAAACCAGATTAGTCTACATCTATTTAATAAAAACACTACTTTAAAGTAAACTGCTGCAGGTAGGGATGCCGTGAGACACTGCAAAGTGTCCAACAACCCCTTGGAGCAGCAGCATTGGTCATCAAAAAGAACTAATTTATAGGCTTATTTAATTTGTTGTCAGCCACCTTTGGACCTAAAAATAGGTAAGTTCTTCCAATTAAAACATATAGAAATAATTTCCCCAGCAACTTGAGCAATTATATATGATTTTAGGATCCTGCAAGAGGGATCCAACATCTTTTACATGAGCTGCATTGGTTACACAAAGTTGGTGCAGTAATCCTCATCCATCAAATTTTGGGATACTCAGAATGTGAGGTATTTTAGGGGTGATAGATATAAAGCTTGGATATTCTCATTTGAGGATTACTGCACAAACTTTTTGTAACCAATGCAGCTTGTGTAAAAGATGTTGGATCCCTCTTTCAGGATAAAGTTAGCCTCTGGCATCAGGATCTTGTTTTTTGGTTTGGATGAAGAAAAACTAAGGCTAGCACCAGCTTTGTGGGCCATGGGCATAATGTCCATCACCACCTAAACCAAATTATAATATATCAGTTCATTGATATGCAAGACTTTATCATTGCTTTCTAGGATACAGTCAATACTGTCCTTTCCCAGAATGTCAAGCCCACTACTGGTACTGATTTTACTACTGCTATCAAGCATTTCACAAGCTCATTGGGATCCATACATTCAAAATACCTTGCCCTGATATGACTCTCATTTGTGAGAAGGAACCAAGCACCCTAGATGAGACATTCAGTATTGTCCACAAGAAAAATGTCAATTATGTTGGCTGTAAATTAGATGAGGGAACTTGCAAATCCAGGATTTGATTCCCCTTTGCAGCTGAAGTGGATGTCATGAAGGAGGCAGCCCTTACTGAATCTTTGGCGTCAAAGATCAAGGATCCACACACCAAGGTTGATTCTATTTTCCTAGCACAAAACTGTAGATTCTACACTCCTTACAACACCTCACTCACAGCCCCAACATCAACTTTACCTGTTATAGCTACGATGAGTTGGGACACATATCTAAGGCATGCACCAGCACCTGCTTTATCTGCAAGAAGCCAAACCACTCTAATTCCTACTGGCCTCATTTATACCACCCTGATCCTGGCTAACAGGCCCTCTACATTATGGTGCCTGAGCAGGAGTACACAGTCAAGAAGTGTGCCTTTGTCAGGAAATCATCTTTGGGTGGCTCATCAGAATTGGAGATAGGACAGGCTACAGGCTGGTTGGATAAAGCCCACCACAGAATGGGGGCTAACTTGAAAATGTATGGCAAAGATCAGCCAACCCAGGACCAGAAGCCAGGATGATAGTGTCAATCACCCCCAAGAGGGTGATGTGCAATATTTCAAGTAGCTTGTTGGTGTTATCCAATGGGAGATATGTGGCAGACATGTGCATGAGTTTGGGTGTGGAAGGGGGCTCCATGTTAAGTTGGTAGACAGGGAATAAGCTGTATTTATTGTTTAATAGATGGGGTTTGGTAATATGCCAGATAGCTTTGCAATTAAATCAGGTCAACTCTCTGGTGCAGGCCAGGGAGTCGCTTGCCAGTATTCTTTAGTGTGCAGTCCTTGAATGCAGGAATCAAGGGATATTCAGTAAAATGCACAGGCCAGTAAGGAACACCTGGCAGACAGAAACCTGCGGGCAGAGGGACTGGTAAACCAGAAGGAGTGGTACTTAAATGGCAAAAGGCCAAGATAAAATATGAGAATATATGGAGAAACCAATGGTTCATAGCCTTTATTTCATAATAGCAATAAAGCCTGGTACAGAATATGGGGGATCATATAGTACTCCATTACCAGGCTTTTAATATAATAGTCAGGTGTCTAAAAATTAGAAAATGAGAATCAGGTGGGCAGGCTGCCCTGGTTTTGGGGCAGCAAAATATCATTATTGCAGGATGAGTGTTTATTGGTTGATTCATGTAGAAAGACTATAATACCCTTCTGTTCTGGAGAAGCATTCTTGGGGGCTGCTGGTGGTTGTGTTAAAACAGTGGGGTCAACCCCTGCTAAGGTTCTGCCCAAACAGTTTAGTGACCTGCAACCTGACTTCCCTGTGACCTGAAGCCAGATAATGAAGTCAACTCAAATTAACAGAATCAGCAACATGATCTAATTCCAATACCTCAAAAATGGGCCACTCAATTTGGCACTTCATTAAGTAGAAGAATCAAACCACCCTTTATCTAATTCAATTGAGTGATTGTCTAAATTATGTCCCTGTTACGCTGATTCACAGCAACTATGTAACTTCTATATCTCAGTAAAGATTATTATCTAGTTTCCAATTATTTTCCTCTTGTAACTCTGTTAAAACAGCACAGTTACAGCATTGATATCACAGGTTTTTTCTACATCATACCTTTCTTTTTGAAATTCCTCCTGCTTCCTATACTTGCTGCAGTCAAAAAATATACAAAAGAATTATGTTCAGGCTCCCTGTGGACTGGGCGCCCTACACACCATGGACCAAGATAACAGAGAGTTATTTACTATAAAAAGACATGGTAATTTCAGTCCCTGCCTTCAATGCCCTGTCAGTGCATGTATTCTTTCAGGCTCCCTCCTCTACACCTCAACCCAACAATAAAATTATCATGCCTGCCCATACAGCACAGCAACTCCTCAGCACTGCCTTGGAGTTGTTTTCAAGAGCCAACAACAACAAAACCACAGCCTGGATCCAGTCTGCTAAGAGCAAGCTGACAAAGATAAATGTCCAATACGTTTCTGGATTGCAGAGATATCCATTTGCCTAATCCACAACACGGGAATCTGGTACAACAAGTGACACAAGGACCACACAGAAAAGGACTGGGATACCTTCAAACAGAGCTTCTTGGCAAGATTTGTAATGAAGGACATAGCCCTAATTATCATACAACAGGCAAAGAACCTGACACAAACTGGCACAGTGAAGGAAATGATCAGAGCCTACAAGGAGCTACAGTTGTGTGCACCCTTGGATGTGGTGTTTGACAATCCAGCTATGCACCTCATGTATTATGATGCTCTCAAGTTGCACGTCATGAGGCAAATAAACTTGGATCAAGTAACCAATCTAAAAATCCTGTACTGTGAAGTGGAGAAAGCAGAACAAACATCTAATGCTCTACACAATATGCAAACTAGGGAAAGAGAGCAACCCAAAGACTTTCATCCTCCAGGACGCTCTAATTGGCCTCCACCTGGGAACAGCAATAATAAAAACAACAAGCCTCAGGCATCCAATGGCTATAGCAATGAGAACAATGGCCAATCCAGCTGTACTCACTTCAGAGTCACCAGCACCCAAGGCAATCAGGATGAGGAAAAATTCCAAGGAGAGCAGTAAGCAAGCCAAGATCTCCCTGTCAATCTTCTTCCTTGCTATATGATGAGTACTTCCCGGAGGACGTGGATCAATGCCCAATGATCCAGGTCCCCTCAGGAGATTCAGTACTCTACACTATCACCAGACACCCCAATAAACTGATGTCTTACCCTTTCTACTTTTGAAGCTACACAGATTTAGTAATCTTGGACTCAGGCGCAGATTGTACCCTTGTCAACAGCACTTTTTTGAAAAAGTTCAAGCTAGCTGCTATTCCTTTGTGGATTAAGGACATGGTTTTAGTTGATGAACATCACATTGCTGTAACCCAGGAAACCGCCCCCTTTTCTATCACACTAGAGAACCTTCACTCAACCATTCAAGGACCCGTCATTGATTTCCCAAGATTTGATGTGGTACTTGGCCTGGACTGGTTGCAAAAGAACAATTCCCGCATAGACTGGGTGACCTCTGTATCAACCATCAAGCATGAAGAAATTAATCACCAGATCTACCATGAATCAGTGAACTAAATCCTATGTGATCACATCTTTATCTGCATTACAGAAACCCTCAACAAAAAGGAGAACCTCAAGGCAATTGACTGGGACTCCTGCCAGTACAAGAATATAAACTTTAAGGACCATCAAAATACCACCACACCTCAGGATTGCAAAATTGTGGCCCGCCATCCAGAAATCTTCAAGGAAGCTCTACCAGGGTTACCACCAGAGAAGCACATACAGAACTCCATCCAACTTAAAGGAGCCATACCCAAGGCGCAACCTATCTACCTATTTACCCCAAATGAGTACAACACACTATGCACTTACCTCAAGGAAGCATTGGAGAAAGGACTTATCCGCCCTTCCCAGTCACTCTCTGGGGCCACTGTGCTCTTTGTGACAAAGAAGGACGTGTCCCTCAGGTTAGTTACTGACTAACAGGCGCTGAACAAAGTCACCATTAAGAATTGATAACCCCTTCAACTCAACAATGACCTTTTTGATGCCTTGGGTAGAGCAGCTGTCTTCTCAAAGATTGGCCTAACAGCCAGATGCAACCAAATTTGTATCAAGGAAAAGACATCCCCAAGACCGCCTTCTGAACCAATTATGGCTCATAAAAGTGTGTTGTTCTTAACTTTGGAATGACAAATGCGCCTTCAACCTTTTGTAGCTTTATGAATGAGGTTTTCACACCCCATATCAGCAAGCATGCGCTTGTGTATCTGGATGATATCATTGTGTACAGCCCCTTGATAAAACAACACCACAAGGATCTATAGGCAGTGTTTGTAACCCTGGTACAACACAAATTACTAGCAAATCCCTCCAAGTGTCAATTCTACTGAGAGCAGCTCCCCTTCCTTGGGCACATGGTTTCAAAAGAGGGCATCAAACCCGACGCCCAGAAAATCCAAGCTATATGTAAGATGCTACCTCCCAATGACAAGAGAGTGCTTTGTACCTTTCTTGGGATGATAGAAGATGTCTGATGCTTCATTCCAGACTGTGGCGTCCTAAATTCATCACTATCTGCCAGCACAGGTGCCAACTAAAAAAATTATGAGCCCCCAATGAGACCTTTTTTCCTATTGCTTGAAAGATAAACTGACGTCCACCCCCATCTTTCAATACCCAAGAAGAGATAATGACTACCAAATGGAGACTAACGCCTTTTATACCTCTATCAGGGGTGTACTGTGCATAAAAACAGACACAGGCAACTACCTGCCAGTGGCTTATGAGTCACAAGAGCTTACAGATGGCAAGTGCTGGTAACCAATCCACAACAAGGAGCTTCTGGCAATTTTCCATTGTCTAGTCAAGTGGTGTTGTTACCTGGAGAGGCAAGAAGCCTTCACTGCCTAACTGACCATAAGTCCCTCATATATTTCAAAACCCAAGTCAGCTTTTCCAGGCACCAAGCTCAATGAATGGTATTCCTAGAGCCATTAAACATGAACATACAGTATAGGCCTGGACCAGAGTTGGTCATGGCAGACACCCTCTTGTGTCTATATGTAAGGACATCCAGAGGTGAAAATGGCCTTGACCCCAACTGGCCCCTCCTGGTATTTCAAAAAAAGATGAAGGTTTCTCCCTGGGCACCACGGACATCACTAGGGATACAGTTGTCAAGAACAAACATTTATTCACAGACAAATACAGAACATTAAATCACAAAATGACAGATGTGGTAACTATTCCTTATGTCCCCACACACCAGAGGGTTAACACCATCTTGTGTTACCACTGGAACCTAGGGCACAAAAAGAGTCAAAAACTCTATGAGTTCTTAAAACACAAGGCTTGATGGCCAACCCTGTATAGGGACGTACAAGAAGTCCTTGAACAATGTGATGTATGTGAGAAGTTTGCAAAAAGAAAAACTCCCCCAAAGTCAGTATTGATAATCCAAAATCAATCACCCTTTAAAGGTTGGGCCCTTGACATTGTAGACCCCATGCCAGGAAAAATAATGACAAGAAATACATCATCACCACCATCAACTTTGCCACTTGCTGGCCAGTAGCGCAGGCAGTGAAGACCCACACAGGCAGCAATGTACACCAGCTCATAGGAAGATAGATCATCAGCAAGTTCAGAAAACCAGAACTGCTAACCACTGAAAGAGGCAAATAGTTGACCTCTGATTACACCAATGTCTACCTTACTAAACAGGACGTAAAGCATACTGTAACCACACCATATTGTCCCCAGGCCAACGGCAGGGTTGAGAAGCTAAATGATAGCCTGGTACAGGCCCTTGTCAAGCTCACTGCTGGTAAGCCCTAGGACTAGCACAAGCAATTGGCAACCACACTCCTTGTGTATTGAACCAAGATGAACATATCTGCCAGGAAAAGCCTCTTTGAACTAGTTTACGGCACACAGCCAAACATTGTTCAAGCCCTCACAGGGCCCAGGTTAGAAATACTGAGTAAAGTACCACAATAATCCAACCTCACAAGTATTATGCGCCAACAACAGCCAGACTGATAAGAAAGAAAAACAGCTAAAAAAATGTCTATTCCCCTCAAAGACAGGCATGAAGTTGGAGACAAGGTCTGGGTAATAAACACAGACAAAAGCAAGTTATAGCCAAAAAATTAGGGCCTGTCATTGTATTAAAGGTAAACAACAACACTTACCTAGAGCAAGAATTGAGAAAGAGAAAACAGGATAAAATCTTACACCACAACAGACTCCGCCCCTGTAGGCCCCAACAGAAGCATTGGGAAACCATCCTCCCTGCCACCAAACAGAAGCTATGACAGTACAGTGCCTGCGCTTCCAATGACCTACCAGGGGACCTCCCAACAGAGAAAGCCAACCCTCAGCCAGAGGGGTGTTGAAACAACAGGGTTGACCCCTATCAATGCCATGATCCCTCCTGAAATAGCTCTGAATGAGGATCAAAGCAGAACATAAGCACAGTCTAGTGTAAAAGGGGAGAATCACAAAATGCCAGATTGAGATGCCACTGCTTCATTAGGCATGATGTCATAGTTGCATAGATGATATAATTCATGCAATCATATTTCAGCTGCTGATCAATGGATGCCAATGCCCAAGCCCGCATTCAAGAGCTCTTGACAGCACCTAAAATTTATCTTAATATATTAAGTCAGGCCAAAAAGTCCAATTGAGAGCTAAATTGAGCAAAAGCAATCCCCCTGTATGAACTCATGTTGCTTGAAATGCTGTCATCCATGCAGATGTATCTCAGCAAATAAGAAAGCAAAATGATTGAGCAATCACTCATTTTAAAGCTCTTTGTATTTTGAGCATCATTTAACAATGAATAAATACCCGTTAAGAGCCCACATTGCTTGTAAAATCAACCAGAATGCAAGACTTGTAATTAATGAACTGCAAGTTTATTAATGCACTCATAGTTCACCTTAAATTCCTCCTCATTATTGATTTTACTATAAATAAAGACCCCTTGAATATTTGATAGATTAAGCTATCATTGAAGTTCTACTCAATCTTGCTATCTATTTTCCTTAATCTATTATAGAAAGTAAGTTCTACTGTGTCTACACAGCTGGGCTTTACAGCAAGGTTCCAACTAAATGGGCTCATGACCCACAACCTGACTTCCCAGTGACCCAAAGCCAAATATGGAAGTTGACTCAAATTTCCAAAACCAGCAACATGCTAAAATGACAATCCCTCTACAGTGGACACTCAATTTGGGTCTTCACTCAGCAGAAGGATCACACCACCCTCTATCCAATCCAATTGAGTGATTGTCACAATCATGTTCCTGATATCTTAATTCATGGCAACTATATAACTTCTATATCCCAATAAAGAATATTATCTAGTTTTCAATTATTTTTCCCCTTGTAACTCTGCTAAAACAGCATATTTACGACACTAATAATAGAGCAGAGTATAGGGGACATGATCTTGATATCTGGATTTACAGGGTTAACCCGAATACTATGGCTAAGGGGGGCTATTATGGAAATTTCCTTGGTTTTGAGTGCAACAGGTGGGTTATGCAAGGCATTTGAATAAGCCCTTGATAAACTGGAATGGATTGTTGGTAGTTCAATTGTGGAAATAAGGGCTGATCGATTTAAAACCATAGTTGTAAAGATGTGGGTTTTAAATTAACATTTATATTAGTTGTTGTGAAAATGAGGAGTCGGTGGAGATATAAAATTAAAGTCTAAGAGGCGAAATTTATCAAGAAGGGAGCTAGTCGTTCCACTTGAATGGAAACCAAATTTAGCTTTAAATATGATGTATAATATCCCTGATTAACCTAGTTAATTTCAGGGGTCCACCCAAAGAGATAAGCACAAATCCCAGCGGCAGAGTAACGCAGTCACTACCTCTACGATGCTAAGACCTGGTTTATACACCAGCATATTGTTATTGTTAAATGTCAAAGTTTCTGTTGCCAAGAAGGATCTTCCAGGTATTTAATTCTAGACCTCGTAGTCTCGGGAGTTTTTTTCTCAATTCTCAAAGTGGTAATCTGGCATGGAATGGGTGACAGTTGTTGCAACCACGATTCGTAAGTTTTTATTTAAAACCATTTAAAGCTTTTAAAGTTTAAAAGTTGAATTCATGACTGCAATAGTATATTTAACTTAGTAAACGAGTGTCTCTGTGAATACATTCCCCAGACAGTAGGATCTTACTTCATTTTTAACTGAACTTGATACTTTTATAGCAGCAACCTAATCTTTTAAAAACTTTTATTCTGAACCCTTCCTGTTTAGAATCGGGAAAATAGTTAAGCAGATTCATCAGTTTTCACCCAAAACTTTTGTCCACTCAATCATGATCGGAGAGAATGAATCTTCTGACAGAAAAGCAGGATTTTTCGGCAATGCTAATTCTGAAGTATTTTAAAGCTTAAATTTCATCCGATTTCCTTAAAAGGTTGAGTATGTTTTTCGGAATCTTTCCTCGATCCCTGAATTGTCCAAGGGCTTTAATGCAATTGGATTCTCGCAGGTAAAAATAAAAGCATGGTTGGAATCTAATCCTTAAAGGGAGGGCTTTTCTTACGTGCCTACATTGAGAGATACAATAATCCTCCTGTCAAAAAGTTAATTACTATGGGCTCGCCTCATTCCGGTAAAAGGTGTTTGAATTTTGTTTATTTATTCTTGGCAGGTATAAGCGATCCCCCTGGGTGTGATGATTCAAGAGATAGTTGGAATTGTCGTCTGATGCGTTCTATAATCCGAGGCGGTGCATACTCGGCATACATTCGCGATCATGTCATCCAAGCACAATACATACGAGTAAACTATCCAACGAAACAACCAATCATTTATGCTTGATATGTTGGTTTAGGACCAAATGAATTATGATACATACCTCAAGTATAACATTTTCCTTCCTGATATAAATAACGAGAAGAGGGTACAGTCTGACTGTGCTGGGTAACTAACTTCGATTAGTTAAAAAACCAAACATATAAAAAGAACTTGTCGCAACTTGATTTTTTTGCCATGATACGGTTTGAGCAAGACCATACCCTGGTGCCAAGAAACTCCTCCGTAAGATAAGCTTAACTCTGTCTAGATTTCCTAACAACGCTCAGTGGTTTGGGTCTTTTGAAATCGGATCCCAAAATAAAGAGATCATCTTAGAAGACCAGGACATTTATAAAGAGGTATGCTGCCGGATTTGCCTTTTAATCATTCCTAGGATTGGATTGGTTTGAAGGCACTTGACGCCCAAGGGAAATTGCTCTTTCTGTCCTGCCCCGGTGAACATGTAACGTGGCTTCCAACCTTCCATTAAATTTTGTAGATGCAGTTTACAGCGGAATATTTCTCTAGTGAGGTGCTTCCTCTTATCTTGCACCCAAGAAATCCGCGCAAGACAGGACCTCGTCAAGTGTATGGATCCAAGAAGCAAAGACAGACTGTGTTTTAAAGCATCCGAGCAAAGTCGAAATCGGCCCAATTCAATTAGTTAGTAAAATGCTTTAGCCACTATATTGAAAAATGGAGTCAATAGAATGATTTAAATCTTGTTGAAAATTACAAACAATCACTTAACCTTCACATATGCTTATTCATATGTAAGCATACAAGGTTATATTTAAACTGGGTTAAACCAAATATACTATTCCTATAAGTAAGCTTCCAAATATTAGGATTTTCTCAGTAAGTTTAATAATCATAAATGTAGTTATACTCAAAGAATCACAAGGTCGAGGTGTTACAGCAGTTTTCAAATCTGTTGAGATAAACTTATATTAATCAGTTTAGAACACATAGGTTCAGACACAAAACAAATTTCAACTAAAACCAGTTAAAGGTCAATTTACTCAATAAAGCTTCTATTTATCTATAGCCAGAAAACAAAAATAGTCAATCACACAACAAAAATAAAGTCAAATATTGAATTTCAAAAATGAGACAGCAAACACATGGAACTCAAATTCATAACACACACAATCCAGTCACTTCCTGAAGCATTCTACATCAAATTTGATAATAAGTGTGTGACAAATAGGATACAAACAGAGAGCACATGAGGTTCAGTCACAAAAGTCATGAACTCAAACACAAAATGACTCATTTTTTTGGAAATATTGATTATTTTTGAGACTCAAATCAGAAATAGTGGATTTCAGGAGTGAATCCACCAAAACCTATTCAAGGAACCACAGCATTATTTTCAATGTATGTGCTTCTAGATTTGGCCACTCATGTCTGAGAGAATGCCTCAATTAGGAGCCCACACTTAAATAAGATCAATACTCTGGAAACACTTTGCTTTTCTGTTTTCAATAGAACTTTGATTGCTCTTTTGTTTAAGATGGTTTTACCAGAGGAAAGAACTTTGATATTGTTGAGGAGCAATATCAAGCGCTACTCCAAGCCCAGGCTACTGAAAAAGAGAGCACAACACCATGGCCCCCATCTATACCCAACTCAACTTGAACTGTGAGAAGCCTGGGTTGTATGTGTCACCAGGCCCAGCCATGGGTTCATTTTCCAACAGCCAATATGCTGAACCCCAAGACCAGACCCAACATGAGCTTGTGCCACACTTTGGAGGCTGGACAACTGTGGCTCCCTCTAACCCAATCCAACTATTGCTCAACAATTTGAGCCAAGCATATCAAGACCTGCCTAATCCAGATACCAGTATGCCAAGCAGGCCCCACAAGTGACGCCTAGTAATCATTGGGATTGTCAAGGAGATGATGAGCCTCAACCAAAGTGGCATGCCATTTGCAGAAATTACCACTTGCCTGCAATTCACTGAGGCAGCAGTTAGACACAAATTCCAAGCTCTTATGAAGAGAGGGGGCACCAAGCTGACCAAGAAGCTGAAGAAGTGGGTTGACTCCCAGATCAAGGATGCTGATCCCATCATGCTTGTCCTACTTCAGCGTGACCCCTACCTCCAAATGACTGAGGTCCATTGCCTACTTGGGCTCCACAGCATTCTCATTGCCTTCTCCACTGCACAGCTCTGAATTTATGGGCTTGTTGTTAGTGATCTGGTTCTAATCAATTGGCTTGGTGATGAGTGGGATGATGACTCTGATCTGCCACATGACCCCGTAATTGGTATTATCATATACTGCTGCCTGTGCAGTATTTTGGAGAATGACATATGTATATCTTCTTATAAATTAGCATTAAATGTCCAGGATTATGAGACTTTGGGGAAAAGAACACTTATGAGGGTAAAAAAGAAGAATCAGGGCACAGCCATTAATGCATTCCTGGCAGCTTCCCCAAAGGGACTGTATTCTACTGAACCACGTCCAGTTACACAAATTAATATTGATACAGGAAATTTCTATTGAACCTGCTTGCTAGCTGGATCTTGGAAAATTCCATATTCAGAACTTTCCAGAGCCATCAGATGGAATGTGCTGAAGTGACAGAATAGAAGATCTGAGAAGGCAGCCACAACATCTCAATATTCCCTACCAGCCATGCTGATGTATACCTGGGAGATGTGTTGTTTTACAACATTGCAAACAAGATCCAAGAGCATAAACCCAACACGTTCAACCAGGTGCTTCTTACAGCCCATGAACACACTGGGCTTTTCCCCTGTCATAAGGATACTGAAATGTTCACCAAGATGACTCTCCACGCCCATAATAGCAGACAATCATAAAATGATGTAAAGATGTCCTCTTGTGTGTCATGAATGACATTTCAATACTTTTATTGAAAACCTGGAAATTGAAACGCGGGTCTCAGGGAAAGCCTTATGTTGACCAGAGTAGACAGGAGCCCACCCAACTACCAGTTGGGTCAAACCCTGACCTGCCATAGATGCCTTGTCCCAACCAGGAGGAACAGGAACCCGCCAACTCACTGAGTTGTAAACCCAACTTGTTGAGTTACTCTGAGACTTGCCAGTCTCCCAAGGAAAATCTCCAAATGGTCACCAGATTGCTGCCAACCTTGTACCACCAAAGATCCAGACCTATGTAGAGGTTGTAGCTTGCCTAAAAGAGGTTAAAACAAAATCTACTGCTAGCTCTGCCAATGATCACCAGCAGCTACCAGTCTTCCGTCCAGAATGGGTAATACAAGTGGACTGCTCAGGTGATGTGGTGAACAGTAGCAGTGGAACAAAGAATCACCACTTATGTTCAACAGAGCAGGTAAAACCTGGATCTGCCGCCCTCAAGACTCTAAGCCAAGATCCATGCCCTTCCAGTGCCTTGTCTGCAAACCTGAACCCTGAAAAATTTAAGAAGCAAAAGCCCATAGTATAAAAGCCCTGGCGGTATGGTGATGACCATATTGTCATTTTCAATAATAAAATTTTATGAACCTTTGGTTTGAACAAATCTTACCTTATCTAGTCTTAGTGATCTTTCATCTCAACTCCAGCCAAGTAGACAATCAGGCAACCCCCCTCCAGAGACCTGTCATGGTAAGTTTCATAATGCCAGGAATTATTTGGCCAAGTAGGAAGGCTCAGAAAGCCAGGAAACCTTTAACAAAATTGACCAATTTAACGGACTTGAATCAAAAATTTGATCAAAAATGGGTTACAGCTGCTCCAGTTTGCAAGTTGAATCCAAAATCCCCTTGTAAGCTGACGTTGATAATTTGACTTAATTTGAGGGTCACCCAATATGATCTTACTTATCAGCATGGTCATCAGAAGTTGGTCATTCAAGGGTTCTTTGAAAACTGGACCAGATACTTACTTGACAATGTGGAAGAAATAGGAGCTAGGATCCAGGCGGTATTGCTTAGTCAAAATTTCTGATATATATTGAATAATTTTCACTGTTTCAACTCTTAAGAATTGAGTCCTCCCAAAATTTATTCAATAAAATCAAATATCCCTTGGTCTAATCTTTATTTTAAATGCATCCTGTAGTTGGCCTTTTGTGTTACATTCCCTACAATTTAATCCTTAGCCGTATTATTACACAAAGATGTATCTGCTGTTGGTACTTTGTTGTCACCTCCGCCAAATTTTAATTAAATGACTGCCAATCTTGGAGCTGTTGTTGTAACTGTGCTGTTTTAGCAGAGTTACAAGGGGAAAAAGATTTAGAGGATAGATAATAATCTTTATTGTGAGATAGTGATTATATAGCTATTGTGAATCAATGAATAGAAGGAACATGATTGGTGATCACATGGCTGGATGGAAGAGGGGGGTGGCTTGATCCTGTTAATGAGTCAAGTACCAAATCGAGGTATCCACTGTGAGGGATCATCATTTGCTCATGTTACTGATTTGGTAATCCAAATTGACTTCCGGGTTTGGCTTCGAGTGGCCGGGTAATTGGATTGCAGGTCATGAACCCGCTTGGTTGGAACCTTGCTGGCGGGTTGAGCCTGCAGTTTTGACACCCCCTGCCTGAAAGTTGGCCTCCTCAGGAGGCAGGTCATAAGGGAGGTTGTCAGGAGCCCGGGAACCATATTGAACCAGTTGTTGTTTGGTGGCAGGCAGGGCAGTTTCTTATGCTTCTGTCTTGCTTTGCAAGGTTGTAGGCAGTTGTGGTGTAGTGTCTTGTCTTGCTTACATTTCCTGAGCCCTTGCACAAGGTAAGTGTTATTGTTGTTTACCTTTAAGATTATTGCTGGCCCTACTTTTTTGGGTTGTAGTTTGCTCTTGTTGACATTCATGACCCAGACTTTGTCCCCAACTTCATGTCTTTGACGGATGGGAATGAAGGTCTTTTGTAAGTGTTCCTTTTATTTGGCTGCTTGTTTTCTGTTGGCTTCCATTACTTGAGGATCAGAACAAGGGGGAACTTGACTTGGAATTTCCAGTTTGGGTCCTGTCAATTCTTGAATGATATTAGGCTGTGTGCCATATACTAGTTCAAACAGGCTTTTCCCTGTGGATCTGTTCACTTGGGTTTGGCACACAAGTAACACAGTTGGTAGCTGCTTATACCAGTCTTCAGGTCTCCCGGCGGTGGGTTTGGCTAGGGCTTGCACGAGGCTACCATTGAGCCGCTCTACGCGTCCATTGGCTTGTGGATGGTATGGTGTAGTGACAGTGTGTTTGACCCCATTTTTGGCAAGGTAAATGTTGGTGTTTTTGGAGGTCAATTCTTTGTCCCCATTGGTTATCAGGAGTTCTGGCTTTCTGAACTTACTGATGATTTCTTTGCCAATAAATTGTCGGACGTTGTTACCAGTGTGCAATTTCACCGCTTGGGCTACTGGCCACCTTGTCGCGAAATTGATGGCTGTAATGATGTATTTTTTGTTGTTGTGCTTTCCTGGCATGGGGCCCACAATGTCCAGAGCCCATACCTTGAATGGTAGTTGGGTTTGAATGGGAAGTACAGACTTAGGCGGGGTTTCACTTCTGGCAAACTTTTTGCAGACCTTGCACTGTTCTAACACTTCTTGGACATCACGGTGTAAGGTTGGCCACCAGGCTTTATGTTTTAGGAATTTGTACAGGTTGCGGCTCTTGGTTGGTCCAAGATCTCTGTGGTAGCAAAGAATGGTATTGACTTGTTGATGTGTGGGAATGTAGGGGATGGTCGTGCCATCTGACATCTTTCTGTGAAGAGTCCCGTATACATCAGAAAAGAGGTGCTCATTCTTGATGACCGTTTCTTTGGTGATATCAGTTGTGCCTGCGGGGAACCCTTTGTCTTTTTTACAGAGTACTAGGAGAGGCCAGTCTGGGTCAAGCCCATTCTCTCCCCTAGAAGCATGAATATACAGGCGGGACAGGGCGTCTGCCATGGCAAGTTTGGCCCCGGGCTTATATTGGATGAGCATGTTAAACCTTTCTAGGATTTCCATCCACCGCGCTTGGCGGTGTGACAAGTTTGCCTGTGTCTTGAAATAGATGAGTGACTTATGATCGGTTAATGCTGTGAATTCTTCCTGCCGTTCTAGGTAACAGCACCATTTGACTAGGCAACGTACAATGGCCAGTAGTTCTTTGTCATGGATAGGGTATCTACACTTGCCATCTGTCAGCTTGCGCAACTTGTAGGCTATGGGCAGAAAGTCACTGTCACTATTCTTAATTTGCAGAACTCCCCCAATGGATGCATCTGAAGTGTTGGTTTCCATCTGGTATTCTCCATCCTGTTTGGGGTATTGTAAGATGGGCGCTGTTGTTAGCTTTTCCTTGAGACGTCTGAAACAGAGGTCACGTTGGGGGGTCCATACAAACTTGGACTTGGCGCCTGTTATGGCAGACAAGGGGGTAGTCAAGACGCCGCAGTTGGGTATGAAGCGTTGTACATAGGCCACCATTCCCAAGAAGGTGCGTAGTTCTGACTTGTCCTTGGGGGGTGGCATCTTGCAGATGGCTTGTATCTTCTGACTGTCAGGTTTGATGCCGTCCTTTGAGATATAAGTGTCCCAAGAAGGGTAGTTGCTCCCAGAAGAACTGGCATTTAGAGGGCTTGGCCAACAGTTTGTGTTGTGCCAGGGTTGCAAAGACTTCTTCCAGGTCCTTGTGATGCTGTTCTACCAAGGGGCTGTAGACAATGATATTGTCCAGGTACACAAGGGCGTGTCTGCCTATGTGTGGTGCAAACACTTTGTTCATGAAGGTTACAAAGGTGGACGGGGCATTGGTCATGCCAAAGTTGAGTACCACGCATTTGTAGGAACCGTACTTGGTGCGGAAGGCTGTCTTGGGGATGTCTTCCTCCTTGATACAAATCTGATTGTAACCTGCAGTTAGGTCAATCTTGGAGAAGACGGAGGCTCCTCCCAAGGCTTCAAAGAGATCATAAATTAGTGGTAAGGGGCAATAATTCTTGATGGTGACTTTGTTCAAGGCGCGGTAGTCTGTGACCAGGCGTAAGGTGCCGTCCTTCTTGGCCACAAAGAATATGGCGGCCCCAAAGGGAGACTGTGAGGGGCGGATAAGTCCTTTTTCCAGTGCTTCCTTGAGATAGGCGCGCAGGGCGTTGTCCTTGTTTGGTGTCAGCCTATAAATGGGGCATGCCTTGGGTACGGCCCCCTTGAGTTGGATGGAGTGTTGGATGTGCTTCTCAGGGGGTAGACCAGGTAACACTTCCTTAAAGATTTCTGGGTGACGGGCCACAATGTCACAATCTTGCGGCGTGGAGGTGTCCTGATGATCCTTGAAGTGTATGATTTCATACTGACAGGAGTCCCAGTCAATAGCTTTCAGGTTTTCCTTCTCATCCGAGGTCTCTGTGATGAGTACAAAGACGTGGTCTTGTAGGAGTTGGTCTACAGAGTCTGGGTAGATTTGGTGGTTGACACCTTCACGCTTGATGGTCAACACTGAGGTTGCCTAGTCCACGTGGGAGTTGTTTTTTTGTAACCAGTCTAGTCCCAGTACAATGTCAAACTTGGGGAAGTCAATGACGGGACCTTGGATGGTGAAGTGGAGGTTCTCGAGCATGACAGAGAAGGGGGCAGTCTCTTTTGTCATGGCAATGTGATGTTCATCAGCCAGAACCACGTTTTTAATCCGCAAAGGATTAGTGACCAGCTTGAATTTATCCACAAAGCTGCTGTTGACTAAGGTTCAATCTGCGCCCAAGTCCAAGAGAGCTGAGCCTGTGTAACTGCAAAAGCGGAAAGGGTAAGACATCAATTTATTGGGATGTCTGGCAATGGTGTATAGCAAGGGTCTTCCGAGGGCACTTGGATCATTGGGCATTGATCCACGTCCTTGGGTCAGTATTAATTGTTGGGCAAGTCAGGAGTTGCATGGGGAGAGCTTGGCTTGCTTAGTTCTCTCCCCGGGCTTTTCCCTCATCTTGGTTGCCTTGGGTGGCGGTAACACAGAAATGGGTACAATTTGATTGGCTGTTATTTCTGTTCCCATTCCCATTTGGTCCTGTGGGCTTTTGGTTGTTGTTGTTACCATTACCTCCAGGGGGTGGTTGAGAAGAACACCCACTTGAATGTGAGTCCTTGGGTCTCACTTGTTTCCCAGTCTGTGCCTTGTGCAGAGCGTTGGATGTTTGATCCGCTTTTTCTGCTTCCTGGTACAGAATTTGTAGGTTGGTAACTTGGTCCAGGTTCACATGTCTCATTACGTGCGGCTTGAGAGCGTTGTAGTACATGAGGTGTGTTTCTGGAGTGTCAAAGGCCATTTCAGATGGGGCGTGGAGACAGAGTTCCTTGTAGGCGCGGGTGAGTTCTTTGACAGTGCCTGTCTGGGTTAGGTTCTTTACTTGGCGTATGATCATGAGTGCCGTATCCTTAAGCACAAATCTTGCCAAGAAGTCCTGTTTAAAAGTGTCCCAGTTCTTGTTGGTATGCTCTTTGTGCCACTTGTTGCACCAAGTGCCAGCGTCATGGGTCAGGCAAATGGAAATCTCCGCAATCCAAAAATGCTGTGGGCATTCCATCTGAGCCAGCTTGCTTTGGGCGGACTGAATCCATGCAGCAGCATTGTTGTTGTTGGCTCCCGCAAAGGGTTCCAAGGCGGCGCTGCAAAGTCTTTGTGCTACATAGGCGGGCATAGTGGTTTTGTCAGCTGGTTGCAGCATTGCAGGAGATGCCTGAAAAAAACCTTGTGCAGACATGGCGTTGAAGGCGGATAACAGGATCACCGTGTTTTGATAGAGGACAAAACCATCAGGTATTGCGGTACCAGGCACATACAGAGTCCAGTCGGGCGGGAGGCCAGACATAATTCTGTCAAGGTTTTGTTGGCCGCAGCGTGTGCGGGCAACAGGCAGAATTTTTCAAGATAAGGTAGGATGGAGAGCCTACCTGTGCTACCAATGTTGTAACTGTGCTGTTTTAGCAGAGTTACAAGGGGAAAAGATTTAGAGGATAGATAATAATCTTTATTGTGAGATAGTGATTATATAGCTATTGTGAATCAATGGATAGAAGGAACATGATTGGTGATCACATGGCTGGATGGAAGAGGGGGGTGGCTTGATCCTGTTAATGAGTCAAGCGCCAAATCAAGGTATCCACTGTGAGGGATCATCATTTGCTCATGTTGACTGATTTGGTAATCTGAGTTGACTTCCGGGTTTGGCTTTGAGTGGCTGGGTAATCAGATTGCGGGTCACAAACCTGCTTGGTTGGAACCTTGCTGGCAGGTTGAGCCTGCGGTTTCAACACTGTTCTTCCTACTTTCAAAGCTGAAAATCTGGTGCTATCTCAATGTCCTGAATTTTATACTGCAGACACTCTGATTCTCTTGCAAGCCATTTATCTTGGGCTCTTTTGATTAGGGTTAATTATTTTACTTAACCCTAGTATCTCATTTGGAAATTTCACAAAACAGTATCTGAAGCTGTGTTGGTGGTTAATCATTAACTCTATGTGTATTTAGTGGGTAATATCCCACCACATGGAGACAACTTCTTATTATCCCACAATTTCTGTCAAAGCCACCTCCAAAAGACAAGTCAGAACTCTTCACATTCCTGGGAATGGTTGCCTACGTGTGACAGTTCATCCCCAACTGTGGCATCCTGACTGCACCTCTGTCTGCCATAACTGGTGCCAAATCCAAATTTTTATGGACCCCCTAATGTGACCTCTGTTTCAGACAACTTAAGGAAAAGCTTGCAACTGCACCTATCCTACAATACCTCAAACATAATGGGGAATATCAAATGGAAACAGGGGCCTCCAATGCATCCATTGTAGGAGTGCTTCAAATCATGAACAGTGATAGCAACTTCCTTCCTGTAGCTTACAAATCACACAAACTTACAGACAGTGAGTGCCAATACCCTATACATGACAAGGAATTGCTGGTCATTGTACACTGTTTGGTTAAATGGCATTGTTACTTGGAAATACAGGAAGAATTTGCAGCCCTGAACAACTACAAATTGCTCATATATTTTAAAACACAGGCAAACCTATCCCACCAACAATGTCAGGGATCCAACCTGTGGGGGGTTCCTGAGAACTTGCGGGAAGACAGCCCTCGGGCCCAGCAGGGAGAGCCCACCACAGGATTGGGGCTAACTTTACAGTATAAGATAACAATTTTCCAAGGACTGCCCAAGGTCTGATTGTAGGCACCATGTAATCAATCAATCCAGTGAGGGTGATATACATCACCCCAAATACTTGGGTGGAAGTGGATTCATCAGTGGCAACATATTCTTGCAGGCAGTCAGGCCGCGGGGTGTGGGGCGGTGTCATTGGAACCAAATATGCGGGTAGGAAATTATACTTGTCTCGGAATAACAGAGGGGGCCGGATAATTTTGATGCCTTCTCTTTAAAGGACTTCTGTCTCTCTAGTTCTAGCTTCAGGGTTGTGGATTAGGATCTCTTCTAGAGTAAACTCCAAATATGCCAGGTTGGGTGGGTACTTGGTAAAATGTACTGGGCCAAAGGGAGCTCCTGGTGGACGGTAAAGTTTGGGCGGCTGGTCCGCAGTTTCTTGGGGTAGGTGAGCATGGGGAGCGGAGCCGCAAGGAGTAGACTGTAGATGAAGTAAAACTAATAACAAGTATGGTATGATCTGGTTGAACCAAAGGTTCATGTCACTTTATTGCAAGGATGGCAATGGGCATCTTCCTGGCAACCCAGGGTATAAGTATGCCCATCTGTCATGGTAAACCCTTCACAAATTCTGTTGGCCCAGGTTTTCTCAATTACCAGGTCTTCCCAGTCTTTGGTGGCGTCAATTGTGGGGGTTATTTCATTGACTGGTTTGAACTAAGGAATCTCAAATTCCCTAGTCAAGTTGTGGGATTGGTTGCCTCTGGGTGGCCTGCATTCTATGGGAAAATTCTCTGTTACCCCTTCTGTGCGGGCCCAAGTTATTTCAGAATCAGTGGCTGGGCCTGCCTGCTGATTGGCTGTCTTATCAGGAACCCCCAGTATGGAGAGTATTGGCGTAGGTACATTTGGTTCATCAAGCTTAAAAGGATTTTTAAAAGTTAAATCATGTTCTGATTTGAGCCCAAAAAACTGCAGGCGGCCAGGCGGCTGGCCCTGCAGGCTGGCAGCCCGCAAGATGCCAGGGTTTGAGTTTTGTAGTTGGGGCTTTTTGATAAGCATATCTGATAAGAGTTTGTCACTTGTGACATCATCCCTTTCTCTCCTGGTGCCCTCCTCCTTCTGGGTCCCCCTTTCCAGGTATTGTTGTATGGCTTCTTGTGTGTTAGGTAGGTTGGAGACTGGTTCCCAGGTGCTTTTTTTTTGGGGGGGGGGTAACCTACCCATTTGCTGTAGTACTGTGGGGTCTTTTAGTGGAGGCAGTGTCCATGGATGTACACTACTTTGTATTTGATTGAGCGCCCCTCTTGGATGGGTGGAGGGTTGGTCTTTATCTTCTGGTAAGAGAGGGAGGTTCCTTCTTTCTTGAATAGCAGTGATTGGTGGAAGACATTATAGATTTTCCAAGTAGGCGGCAGCTCTAGTTTGTACGCCACTTCTCCTATTTGCTTTACAATCTTGTAAGGGCCACAGCGGCAGTGGGCTAGCTTTCTGCTTGGTACGTGTAGTGGAACATTCCGTGAGTCAAGGTAAACTTCATTGCCTATTTCCAGAGGTTTCCTGGGGGCTCTCTTCTTGTCGGCAAACACTTTGTAGGTCTTAACAGCACAGGTCAAGTTCCTTAGACAGGTTTCCTGGGTGGTGTGTATTTGTTCAATCCAAGATTGTCCTGCTGTGTTCTGTTCCTTACTGCCAATGCTAGCGTCCCATGATGGGTCAAACCCATAATTAGCCTTGAACGGGGACATTCCAGTGGAGGTGTGGTCTTTACTGTTGTATGCAAACTGGGCCATGGGAAGCATCTTGGCCCAATTGTCCTGGTTGGCATTGGCATAGCATTGGAGGTATTGTTCCAGGATTTGGTTGACCTGTTCAGTTTGTCCATCCGTCTGCAGGTGGTAGGAGGTTGACACACAACGTTTTATTCCAAGGTCTTTCATCACTTGGGTCCAGTAGTAGGAGGTAAACTGGGGTCCTCTATCAGTGATGATTTCTTCTGGGGTGCCGTGTTGTGTTAAGATGTGGTTGTGGAAGTGTCTGGCTGTTTCAGTTGCTGTGCAGTGGGTAGAGGTTGGAACAAAGTAGGCCATTTTGGTGAAATGTTTGACCATGACCAGGATTGCGTCAAAGGATTTTTAAGGGGGGAGCTCTAATATGTAGTCCATTGACATTGACTTCCAGGGGCCAGCAGGGATGCCCAGAAGTCTCAGTAATTCTTCTGGCTTAGAGCGACACGTCTTGGTTCTTCCGCAGGCTTCACAACCGTTGATGTAGGCAGCTACTTCTTTGTCCATTCCCGGTCATGCATAGTTCCACTTGATACTTGAGAGGGATTTGTGTCTACCTGGGTGGCTGGCCATCTCTGAATTGTGGTGATCAATCAATACATTTTTTTGGGTTGGGCCTTTGGGTACATAGATTCTGTTATGGAGCAGTAGGGTAATACCATTCAGAGAGTACCCTTTCTTTGAGTGATGGCATTCCGGGTCCTTTGTCAGGGCTTTGACTAGCTTGACTGAGTAGGCGTCCTGTTTCTGGGCTTTTATCACATTGGGTTTGCTGGCGGCAATCTTTAAGTACTTCAGATGTATCCCTAGGCTGGCAGGGTCTAATAGTGTGTGGGTGTTGCAGTCCTTGATTTCTGTAGAGGAGGGGGTCAAGTCAGCTCTCCTGCTCAAGGCGTCTGGTACTACATTAACCTTTCCTGGCTTGTAGTCTATGGTCAAGGTATAGTCAGCTAGTTCCAAGGCCCATCTTGCTTGACGTTAGTTCAGCTGGCGTGGTTTGAAGAAGTAGACTAAGTTCTTGTGGTCTGTCAGAACCTTTACTGGATTTTCAGCACCGCACAAATACCTGTGCCAGTGCTTCAATGTCTTCATTATGGCTAACATCTTCTTATTGTATATTGGGTAGTTCCCTTCAGCTGGTAGCATCTTCTTGGAGTAATATGCTACAGGATGTAGCATACCATCCCCTCTATCCTGAAGAAGGACTCCACCCACCGCAAAGTTGGACGTATCTGTCTCCAGCACAAAAGGTTTAGCAGGGTAAGGCATGGCAAGAACTGGGGCAGAGGTGAAGGCAAGCTTCAGGGTCTCAAAGGCAGCGGTGCACTCTAGGGTCCAGACAAAGGCAACCTTGTCAGAGCAGAGACGGGTCAGGGGCAATGTGATCTGAGAAAATTTTTGGATGAAATCCCTGCAATAATTTGGCAGGCCCAAAAATCTTCTCATGTCTTTTCTGCATTTGGGTACTGGCCAGGCTGTTACAGCTTCCACTTTGTCCTGCGTCATGGCAAACCTGCCAGTCTTCACCACATATCCCAGAAATTTGACTTTAAATTGAAAGAATTCACATTTCTTCAGCTTGGCGTGTAGGTTGGCCGCAAGAGTTTCTCCAGTATTTGGTCAAGGTGTTGGAGGTGTTACTCATGTGTTTTGCTGTTTATGAGGATGTCATCCAAATACGCCACACAGAACTGGTCAAGGTACTTGCCAAGGACAGAGTTGATCATCTTTTGGAAAGTGCTGGGGGCATTACACAACCTGAACAGCATGACCAAGTACTTGTACAAACCATATCTAGTTTTGAAGGCTGTCTTGTATTTGTCCCCTTCTTTGATTCTGATCTGGTTGAAGGCGTCTCTCAGTTCAATTTTTGAGTATACCTGGGCTCCTGTCAAGACATCACATAGGTTGTCAGCGTTGGGGATGGGGTAGCAGTTCTTTATAGTGATATTGTTCAGTTTCTGGTAGTTTACGCAGGGACACATTCCACCATCTTTCTTCCCTACAAACAGCATGGGTGACAAGCAAGGGCTTTTTGACACCTGGATGAACATTTTTTTTGTCATGTCCTCCAAGTATGTCTTCAGTGCTGTTTATTTGCGGTGATTACGGCTGTATATGGGGCCATGGTGGAGTTGGGTTCCAGGTAACAGGTCAATGGCGTGGTCATAGATTGAGTGACTGGGGAGCTGGGTGGCTGCTTCCTCACTGAAGACGTGGCTCCACTTCTTCAAGGGGGCAGGAAGACTACTCACACTGGGTTCCATTCTCAGGGTCAGGAGTGTGTTGGGTTCCTTACTGGTTGGGCCCAACTGTTACGGCACCACATCAAACAAATTGTCTCCCTTCAAGGCAACTGTTTGATTACAGAAGTTCAGAACAGCACCGTGTCTCTGGGACCAGGAGTCCCCTAGGATCAGGGGGTGAGGAAGCCCTTTCAGAATGATGAGGAACGCTGGGTACAAGTTCTGCCCAATTTTCAGGGGCAATTTGGTTGTGCACCTGAAACCCAAGTCATGGGAGCTGTTTCCCATGATTACTTTGACGCTTTTGTTGGTGGCCTCCAGTCCAAGGCCCTTGGAAAGGGTGGCATTGATAAAACTCTCCTCTGCTCTGGTATCAATGAAAGCTCCAACAGTCTGGGATGTTGTGGATGTTTTTGCTTCAACTTGGATAAATTTGTACAATTGAGTAGAGGTGTTTATTTGTGCCAAGGAAACTGAGGGGTTACTCTTCTTAGGGCAAGCCTTGGTGAGGTGCCTGGGTTTGTGGCAATAGAAACACAAGCCTTCACAGTAGTGGCGCTGTAGTTCATTGGGGGACATTCCTGGTCTGCCGGGCATTGGGGCTTGGCTTGTGCGCTGGGTGAAGGACGGGGTGCCTTCTTGGTTGAGGCTCAACCCTCTGCACAAGAGGAGTAGTTCATCTAGGCCAAGCGTAGGAGGATGGTGCTTGAGGAGCTTCTTCAGGGCAGGGCAGGCTCCTTGGCGGTACAGGATGGCCAATAGCTTGTCCTCAAGTTGGGTTCTGGCTTTCAATTTCAGGAACTTGTTGGTGTAAGCTTGCAGCAAGTGTGGCCCTTGTTGGATATCCAGTAAGCTGATCAGGGCGTGGTGACAGGTGTCTCAATTGTTGCCTGTGGCCATCAGTTTGATCTCAAATTGGGAGTAGTCTAGGCAGAACTTGACATCCTTGGCAGTTGCTTTCCAAAACCAGTCCAGGGCATTGCCGGAGAGCATGGAGGCTACTCCAAGGACTTTCTTGGTGTTGTTGGAGTATGAGTTTGTGTTGGCTTGAAAATGGAGGCAGAGGACTGGCATTGCTCTGCTGGCTTCTTCTAGGGTGAGCTTCCCCATCTGGGGCATATCCACCCGGGTTGTGGTCTATTTACTATGACGTTCTGCAGCTGCAAGTTTGGGGTCTTGGTCTTCTCCTCGCTAGGTGGTGTGTCTTTCTGTTTGGAGTTGGTTTGGTGTCAGGTCACTGAGGTGATCAGGTTGGTAGCTAACTTGTACGCATAGTAAGCTGAAATCAATAAAAATAGCATACAAGATGCCCCAAGAGTTAACAACATCTTGGGGCCCAGGTTACTGTTTTTGAGGTAGATTGTCATAATGTCAGGGATCCAACCCGTGGGGGGTTCCTGAGAACTTGCGGGCAGACAGCCTGCGGGCCCAGCAGGGAGAGCCCACCACAGGATTGGGGCTAACTTTACAGTATAAGATAACAATTTTCCAAGGACTGCCCAAGGTCTGATTGTAGGTACCATGGAATCAATCAATCCAGTGAGGGTGATATACATCACCCCAAATACTTGGGTGGAATTGGATTCATCAGTGGCAACAGATTCTTGTGGGCAGTCAGGCCGCAGGGTGTGGGGCGGCGTCATTGGAACCAAATATGCGGGTAGGAAATTATACTTGTCTCAGAATAACTGAGGAGGACAGATCATTTTGGTGCCTTCTCTGTAAAAGACTTCTGTCTCTCTAGTTCTAGCTTCAGGGTTGTGGATTAGGATCTCCTCCAGAGTAAACTCCAAATATGCCAGGTTGGGTGGGTACTTGGTAAAATGTACTGGGCCAAAGGGAGCTCCTGGTGGACAGTAAAGTTTGGGCGGCTGGTCCGCAGTTTCTTGGGGTAGGTGAGCACGGGGAGCAGAGCCGCAAGGAGTAGACTGTAGATGAAGTAAAACTAATAACAAGTATGGTATGATCTGGTTGAACCAAAGGTTCATGTCACTTTATTGCAAGGATGACAATGGGCATCTTCCTGGCAACCCAGGGTATAAGTATGCCCATCTGTCATGGTAAAACCTTCACAAATTCTGTTGGCCCAGGTTTTCTCAATTACCAGGTCTTCCCAGTCTTTGGTGGCGTCAATTGCGGGGGTTATTTCATTGGCTGGTTTGAACTGAGGAAGCTCAAATTCCCTAGTCAGGTTATGGGATTGGTTGCCTCTGGGTGGCCCGCGTTCTATGGGAAAATTCTCTGTTTCCCCCTCTGTGTGGGCCCAAGTTATTTTGGAATCAGTGGCTGGGCCTGCCTGCTGATTGGCTGTCTTATCAGGAACCCCCAGTATGGAGAGTATTGGCGTAGATACATTTGGTTCATCAAGCTTAAAAGGATTTTCCAAAGTCAAATCCTGTTCTGATTTGAGCCCAAAAAACTGCAGGCGGCCAGGCAGCTGGCCCTGCAGGCTGGCAGCCCGTAAGATGCCAGGGTTTGAGTTTTGTATTTGAGGCTTTTTGATAAGCATAGCTGATAAGAGTTTGTCACTTGTGATAGACAAGCCAATGAATAGAACTTCTATAAAGATTCAATATGCTCATACAATACAAGCCTGGTCCAGAGCTTGCCGTGGCAGATGCACTCTTGCACCTGTACGTCCGAGCTGCAAGAGGAGAAAATGGGCTCAACCCAGACTGGTCTCTCCTAGTACTCTTAACAAAAGATGAAGGTTTCCCCCTGGTACCACAGACATAACAAAAGAAACAGCTATTAAGAACAAGCACTTATTTGCAGATGTGTATGGAACCTTACATCAAAAAATGTCCGATGGAACCACCATCCTTTATGTTCCCACACATCAGCAAGTTAGCACCATCCTACATTACCATAGAGACCTAGGGCAAACAAAAATTTGCAACCTCTACAAATTCCTTAAACACAAAGAATGGTGGCCAATCCTGTACCAAGACATTCGGCAAGTCTTAGAGCAATGCAAAGTATGTGAAAATTTTTCAAAGAGCAACACCCCTCCTAAGTCTGTACTGCCTATTTGTTCACAACTTCCTTTCAAAGTGTGGGCCCTAGATATTGTAAGACACATGCCAGGAAAGCACAACAAAAAGAAAAATTATCATCACTGCTATCAACTTTGCCACTTGCTGGCCAGTGGCGCAAGCAGTAATATTCCACACAGGTAATGACATGTGGTGGTTCATATGCAAAGAAATTATCAGTAAGTTTGGAAAGCCAGAACTCCTGATAACTGATGGGGGAAAAGAATTGACCTCTGAAGATACCAATGTTTACCTCACCAAAAATGGGTTCCAGCACACAGTGACAACACCTTACCACCCTCAGGCCAATTAACGTGTGGAGCGGCTGAATGGCAGCCTAGTGCAGGCCCTGGTCAAGCTCACTGCCAGGAGACCTGAGGACTGATATAAGCAGCTACTGACTGCATTGCTCATATTCCAGACCTTCGTGAAAAGATCCACCAGGAAAAGCCCCTTTGAGTTATTTTATGGCACACAATCTAATATTATCTAAGATCTATTAGGACCCAAGCTGGAAATGCCCAGTGAAGCTCCACCCCACTTGGACCCTCAAGTCATACAGGCCAACAGCAACCAACTAGAAAGAGAAGAAAAACACCTACAGAATACCTTTGTCTCCATCCAAGACAGACATGAGGCTGGTGACAGAGTCTGGGTAATGAATACCAATAAAAGTAAATTACAGCCAGAAATATTGGGCCCTGTCATCACCCTAAAGGTAAACAAAAACAATACTCACCTTATACAAGGACTTGGAAAATGCAAGCAAGATAAATTCCTCTATCACAACTGCCTAAGGCCCTGCAAAGCAAGACAAAAACAATGTGAGACCATTTTACCTGCCATCAAACAACAGCTGGTGCAATATGGCGCCCGGGCTCCTGGCAACCTCCCTGACAACCTGCCACCAGAGGAGGCCAACCTTCAGTGGGGGGTCAAAACAGCAGGCTTGACCCGCCAGCAAGGTTCTAAGTAAAAAGGTTTGTGACCTGCAATCCAATTATCCAGTCACTTGAAGCCAAACTAGAAAATTGACTTGAATTTCCAAATCCAACAACATGAACAGATGATGATCCCTTAAAGTGGATACCTTGTTTTGGCACTTGACTCATTACCATGATAAAGCCACCCCCTTCACCATCCCACTGTGTGATCAATGCTATCATGTTTCTCTTATTCTTGATTCACAATAGCTGTATAATCACTATCTCTCAATAAAGATTATTACCTAGTTTCTAAACATTTCCCCCCTTGTAACTCTGCTAGAACAGCACAGTTACAACAAGATCAAAGGTATTGAATGTAACCATGTTTTTAAAATTTTGAAGCTAACATTAATTTAGAAAGGTAATAAGTTTTTTAAAGAAAACTAATCATTTGGAGATTCAAATCAAAGCTGAATTCAAGTAAGCATTTCACTCAATTTACTAACCTAATTTCTTTTTAAAAGAGCTCCACCCCAAAGAAGATCAAGTTTAGATATGCTTATTTAACTAAATTAACTAGCCTAGATTAAAAACCCAGATTTTTGCCCTGAAGTAGATCTTGGGTTGGTAGGTATTGTTTTGATTAAATAATATTTTTTAGCCAAGATGCATTTCAGGTAATCATTTCACTCAAACCACTAACATTCAAATCTTTTTAGTTAGACTTTGTCCACAGCAGATCTTGGGGTTGGGTAAATTATTTTTTCATCAAATTTACTAACCTAGATTAAGAAAACCCAGAATTTTGACCTGGAGCAGATCTTGGTTTAGGAAAGCCATTTTTTTCTAAATTTACTAAACTAGATTAGGGACTCCCAGATTTTCACCCCAAAGCCAATCTTGGACTGGGTAAGCTTTTTGTGAACTTACTGACCTTTTTTTAAAAAATACACACACACTTTCCCCCTGCAGCAGATGGGTCATTATTTGTTAGATTAATCTGTTTCCTATTAACTGTGCTACTTAACACTTTAAAATTTTGTTTTAATTTTCTTATCAATAAATTTAAATAATTATAACAATTTTATCAAAATAAATCTTATTTAATCCTTATAATATAAAAACCTATATTAAATTAATCATTTTCTACTTACAGCTAAATTAAACTGTATTAAAAGCTAGTAACAATCTTATTTCATGTACCATTTTTCTTGAAAGCTGATTAGTAAAAAATGACTTCATTCTAAAAAGAGAAACATAAAAATACAATAAAACTGATATGATGCTTTTTGTTGGAAATTAAATTGTTGCCTAAAATCTTAGCTTTTTTAAAAATATTTAATTTAAAATATAATAATTTTTGAATCCCTCTTTTTAAAAAGAGGGCATACAGCTTTTTTGCATATTTAATAAATAAATATTAAATAATTTTGGATTTGTTTTATAAAAAATCTAGTAAAAAGTTAAAAAAACTAAAACTAAAATTAAAACTAAACTTTTATTGAAATTTCAGTGATCTCATTTAGCATAAGTAATTTATTCTTAAGTTAGATTTTATAGAAAATATATAATAAGAACTTATAAGAGAGTAAAAGTTTTTCTTTTCAAATTCTTAAGTATTTAATATTAATAAAATGGCTTTATACAACTATTTAATAAAATTATATTTTTATACTGTATGCTAGAGATAATATGTATAAAAAATTCAAACATAAAAAAGAATGTATCAAAATCTTGCTTTATTTAATTAAATTTTATAAAGGTTGAAATTTATTTAAACTAAATAAAAAATGATCTTAGTCATTGTATCTATAAAAATAAGATACAACTTTAATTATATAAGCAAATATTTATATGTGATTAAAAATAACATTTTTGTTTTGATAGATTTAAGATATATAAAGTTCATTTTTTATGAACTGTTAAAAGTTACAATAAACTTAAGTTTATTTAAACAAAAGGTTTTTGAGTTGGTTACTAGAAGTAAGCTAAATAATAATTTATACTTTAAATTTAGTTTACTGATTAAAATATCATACTTTAAGAGTTAATTAGCATATTTTATTTCAAATAATAATTTTATAAGCTTACATTCAAAGCCGCTTCAAGATACTAAATTGGCATTAAAATATAACATTGCAGCACAATTCCAAAAGCTGAGATTAAGGGCTTTCTAATGATACTAGTTTGAGTGAGATTGAAGTACTATTTGCTGAGATATCAACAGTTAACCAGAATATAAAAAGGGGTAAATAAACAATGATATCAGACTCCAAGGGTGATATTGATAAATTAAGGAGATAAGTTGGGGGTCAGTTGGGGATTTATGCCTGTAGTGCAAAAGCACAGCTAACATGGTATTTAAAAAGCTCAACTTTACAGAAATTTACTTTAAAATCCACACCTTTACTCCTCTCTGATAACTGCAAGTCTATTTCCAAGCAAGAACTGCCTGAACCAAGCCAAGGAACCCAACCACTGTCATTATGGAACCCATCAAGTTTGCACCTCAGATGACACCCTTCTTCTCACTGGGGGCTTCTACTAAGAGAGAAAGAATTTCTATGCTTAAACAAGCATTCCTTTTTACTGCTGGCAGTGATCTTAACAGCTTTGTTGAGCATTTCTTATTAAAAACAGAGTTTGGAAAAAGTACCTTCTTACCTGTCATACAAAATTCTAAGACAGATGATTTCCTTAACAAACTAAAGGAATTGATGTCAGAGTCCCCTGCCAAGCACCTTCCTTCCCTAAGAGCATTGGTTACATCAAGCTACAGTCTGAAAGAGCTTTGGGATCATGGATTTAAAATGACAAAAAATGAGTATTCATATTCTAAAAAAATAAAAAATGCTAAAAAAGCATCATTAAATTCAAAAAATAAAAAAGGAAAAAATGATTCAGTAAAGAAAGAAAACATAAAAAATATTTTAAAACACATATTAAAAAATTCATTCCCAATCAGCCAATTCACTAAAAAATCCCCTGGATTGATTTATGAAGAATTACAAAAAGAATTGAGTGAATAGTCAACTAAAATAAAATACTCCTTATTGAAAACAAAAAAAGAAATTTATGAAGATATGAAAATAAAAAACAATATTTCTATTTCACTTTCCACTTTCTATAAGCTTATTCCTAATAATATAATTAAAAGCAAAAAGCAAACTGATATGTGTAACATTTGCAACTTAAAAAAATCATTAGAAATGAAGAAAAAGGATTTGAGTATAAAGAAGTTGCCATTGCCTAAATCTATTAAAAAAATTTGGAATCTATTGACCTACATGAAAAGTTTTATAAGCATCAAAATAAAGAGTATATTAGTGATATAAATAATCTTGATGATAATTCATGTGTTATAGTAATAGACTATAAAGAAAACTTTAAAATAGGTGGGGGTCCTATAGAGACAAATAATTGTTTTTATGAGAAAATACCTATTTCTTTATTAGGATTTGCAATTGCTTTTAAAGAAAATGAGAAAATTAAATATGAGTATCATGACTTTTTATCTGAAATTTTATCTCATGACTCTTTGTTTTCAGGTCAGTGTTTGATAAGTCTGCTTAAAAATAATAAATTTAAGAATATTAAAAATATTAAAGTTTGGACTGATAATGGTAATCATTTTAGATCTTATGAATTCTTATATTATCTTTTTAAAGAGATACCTAAAATTATAAAAGGAACAATTAAGTTTAATAGATTTGTTGAGTGTCATGGCAAAAGTATTGTTGATGGTCATTTTGGTGTATTATCTAAAATATTTAAACAAAAGGAAAATGAGATGTAGATAAAAAATATAAATGATCTCAAAATGGTTTTTGAGAGAGAGGAAGAAAGAAAGGGTTTATATGAGTCACTTGTAAATAATTCAGATGTTTCCCAAAAAACCTTTTTTTACATCTATGATAGAAAATCTAGGCCTAAAAAAAGCTGGCTTGAAGTCAAAGCATTTTATGTTAATCTTTCATATTTAATGAAAGATGGTGAGCTGTATGTTTCACCTTTGACATTTGAGGATGTTAAGGAGTACTCCAAAATAAATTATTGTGCAAAGTTCTGCACAGATGACAGAGAAACAAAGAGAGCTGATACTACTAAAGGATTAGTAGGACATGTTCATGAAGTTGGATGCATAACAAAAACTTATATTTCACATAGGGTAAATAGTCTTTTAAATACAACAACTTTTTTTCTAAAAATAACTAAGAAATTAATTATATGAGCCAAAGATAGGGTAATAGCAATTATGGCTTTGGGGCTGCTATTACTCTCCCATGCAACTCATATATTTGATTCTTGGCTTATTAAAATAGAAAAAAGGGTTTTTAGCAAAAATACAGTTAATAGAAATAAGATTTATTTTTATTATTTGTATATTTTACACACTTAAACTTTTATTCAGTAAACTAAGCATTATATTAATGTTCAAAAAACATAAGTTTACGGCTTAAATGATACCAAAGAAGTTAAAAGTCTTTAAAATGGTTAAGCTGGCGCCTTGGCTTAATCTAACAAATAATGACCCAGATCTTGGATTAGATAAGTCATTGCTTTCAAACTATTAATCTTAATTTCATACTCCAGATTTCTGCTTTAAGCAGATCCTGGGGTGGGTAAGATTTTGTAGAGTAAATATATGTTTGTCATATCAAACTGTTGTCTAATTCAGTTTTTGTCCCAACTAGCTTTTTAAACCCAAATTTAACTTTTTACTTTTAAAGCAATATACTCATTGCTTAAAATTATCTAGCAACTATTTTCTATTTTTCTTTTATTTTTTGCACTTAATAGCTTTTTAAAGATCCACTTTTTGGCTCCTTTGCAAGGTTTTATATAAAAACTACAAATTATCACTTAGGAACTCTCAAATAGTTTTTTAAACAGGCCCTATGGATAGCTTCTATTATGCTATAGAGTTAAAGAATCTTTTTAGCAACTGTTTTCAGTCTTTTTGATCCAATTGACATTGTTGCAAAAATATTTTTTAACTTTAAATATCTAAAGCCAACTACCTTACTTAAATAAAAGGAGTATTTTAATGAATACTTTTATTTTGATTATATTTGCTTTATTATTATATAAATCACTATCTTAAAACCTATTTTTTACTTACCAAAAATACAACCCTAAAGGATTAACAGTATCATTATTTTTTTTAAAAAAAGTTTGAAATGGCTTTTATTTCTGAACTTTTTGCTACAAATTAAAAAAGAAATATTCTAGGAAAATTGTACCCAGGCAAATAGAAAAATATTAAAAAAATAAGGAAATGGCCACAATTAACTCAGATATTGATAAAAACTTATAAATGGAATTAAATGTTATAAAAACAATTATTGTAGATTTACAACAAGAAAGACAAACATAACAGAACAACATATATAATAGACTAAATCAAACATACATATTTCAATTTTAAAAATGTATTATATGGTTTTGATTATAGGCTACATAAGCTAAGCCAGCTACACATTTATATTATTATCATATGCTTTATTTTTTAATAAGTATGTTGGTTTGTCCTTTGGAATTCATAAATTGTTATTGAAAATAATAAAAATATTTTTAAAAGTATTATACCTTCAAATTAATGTAGGAATTATTCAATCTCCCATCTCTTATTTGTCAAAAGTATAATCCTTAATAAAAGTATAAAATAGGACCTTGTTGATGTCAGGAATATTCCTGACAACAACCTTCCAAAAGGCAGCATTTCAGTCATACTTGGGACTAAAACTCAAGATAAATATTTATAGCAGTTCCCCCTGATTGGGGAAACTGCAACAGAACAAAAAGTCAAAGAAAAAGAATTAAAGAATTTTAATTCTTCAATTTTTGGCATTTATAGCCCAACCGCCAGCCAGCAACTGGCAGCATGCCCCCACAGCGGGGCTGTCCACCTCTTCCAAATGGGGAAATTTCTAAAACAGGGAACTGAAAAGGCAATTTCCCCAACACTCAATTTGGGGGAAACTGCTGCCCAAATGGGGAATTTACCTAATCTGGATGGGGCTAACAGGCAGCCCTGCAAATCAATTAATACAGTAGCTGCAAAATCTGAATTTGGATGCATGAAAGCATCCAAATATTCACCAAACCAATGCCTGTCAGCAATTGACAATTCATTGCCTGCAAAACCCCTTCAATGCCACTTTCAAAAGAGAATCTCAGACAGCACCAAGTGTTTGGGGTTCCCTGTACAATTTTTCACTATTCATGCCTCACCAAGGCTGATAGTATATAATAAAGCTCATTGACTTGATGATATTTTGTGCTATCATTGGGTGAATTACCCCTCAATAATATCACATAAACCAACCAGACTTTAAACAACAGAAAGTCCAAGACACTAAGCTTTTTTATCTTCCCATGGACTAAGGAGATGAACCACCTTATCTTCTCAGCTGTACCCACAGCTTGCCTCAGGATTGGGGGCCACCAACAACAATTTCAACCACATGGGTCATTCCACAACCCTTCTGGCGAGTATTATTATGAGGAGCCCACACAGTTAAACTCCTCTAACCAGTACTCTTGGCCCACTCTGGTTTTGCCCCAATCAACTCACTCCATAGCAGTCTATACCTTTGTTTACTATGTACTTACATATTTTGCCAGTAATTTTGGTTGATTTAACATTCACACAAAGGTGTTTTAATGGGTAATGATGGCTTACCCAATTGGAACATCATTTAATGGGTTCCAAGTGGCAAACTTGGGACCTTATCTAGCTAAAATACTCCCCAGTTATTGTGTATTTACAGCTGATAGTTCATTATAGATATTTGTATAACATCTCCTTACATTTCTCTAATTTAAGCTACACAAACAAAAAAACTGTCACTTTTATAATAAAACTATACCTTTCTGTATCACTAAAACATCTTGGAAAACTAGATAAAGAATGAAATTAGATTTTTTTGCTAAACTAATTAAAAAATTATGCTAGGATAATAGAAAGATAGCAGTGAGTAGCTGTAAAAAAACTAAATGTAGCACAGCTTTGCTCTTTTGGCAGCCAGCCTAACACATCTTTCTTTTTACCAGCTATAGACTAGAAACGCATATTAGCAGGCTACCATCATTAAACGTCTTTTAACTGCTAAAGACTAGAAACACCTACTGTAAAGTCAGAACCTAAATGTAAAAATGTGGGATTGTCAAATCCTTGGTCCAAATTTTGAATCACTTTTGCGGGCAACTCAGCTGAGTGAAAAAATAAAATATTTAATAAAATCAACCATTTCTTTTGACTTTTTTTGATTTATTTAAATTAGAAAAATTCAAATCTCTTGAGCATATAACTCAACTAACAAAAGACAAAACTCAGCAAACAAATGCAGAATTCTTATATACAATTTGAGATTTCCTGTATATCAAATGAATCATAGACATCATGTGAAAATTAACAAATCTGAAATTGCGGGATTGTCAAATCCAAGAACCAAGTTTCAAATCATAATTGCAGTAAATTTGAAATAAATATAATTTATGGGTGTCTCAAAAAGGATGTTAAAGGATCTAGAGTGGATTTGTGCTGATTCTTTTAGGAATCACAGGCACTCTCAAAAATCACCCTATTCCATTTTAGGACAACTAAAATTTAGATCCTACTATTTACAAAATAAACATATTTAACAATAAAATTAACTAAAATATACATTCTTCTTTTTGAGTTTAAGTTTTTTAATAAAAATTTATTATGTCTTCTTCCAATAACAACCAAGTCAACAAACTTTTCCCTGGCCTTGACAAAA
The DNA here is from genome assembly GCA_014839935.2 of Entomophthora muscae. Classification (NCBI taxonomy): domain Eukaryota; kingdom Fungi; phylum Entomophthoromycota; class Entomophthoromycetes; order Entomophthorales; family Entomophthoraceae; genus Entomophthora; species Entomophthora muscae. The sequence goes on from QTSX02005713.1 coordinate 531,306, forward strand.
TCATGCAGGGCTACGCTGGGTCTTCTAATAGTGAAGCCTCCTTCTATGGCCACTCCCAACCCGCAGGCCCCTCCGCAAGCACCACCCAGGAGTGTGTTCTTTCTCCTGCATCCTCAAGCATGGACCTGTTTGCCCATCACACACAGGCAGCTGCTAACCCAAATCATACAGCAACACTAGCATCTGGAATTGACCAAGTGAGCCATAGGGCCACTAATGGAAGCCAGAATCCAGAAACAGCCAATCAGATGGCACTATCTGGTTCTCAAGGCAGACACACCCTGCCTCCAGCCAATCAGCCTGCAAGACACAGAAGAAAATTAATCACTCTGGAAATTGTTCTTGAAATGGTTGAAAAGCAAGGGATGCTTATGTCCATTGGGGAAATTGCAGCCGCAATGGGTTTTGCAAAGTCCACTGTGGGTGCAACCCTGCGAGCCCACACCAACTGTGGCCCCCTACCAAGAAGACCCCAATTGGTGCCTGTACTTTGACCAAAGGTGACACAGCCCATCCCCTTATGATGGCCATTATGGAATGTGACCTGCAGATGCCCCTGGTCCAGGTACGTCTCCAGCTGGGACTCCAGGGCATCTTCACCAACAAAAGAACACTGAATTTGTGGATATACGGAGTTGTGCTTGCTGCCAGAATCTTATCCAATCAGGTTCTTAGTGGCCCCAGTTTGGTGGATAACAACCCATACAATTCAACCATCATCAATTTATTAAAGTGAGGGAAATGAGGGCCTGTAATGACGTCATCTTCCTATCATACGCTAAGATTTCTGCAAGTATCCAAGAATATGGAGAGAAGTGTATCCAGTCTGACGTGTACAAGCACGGCCCAATCTTGTATTGCTTTGTTGGAGTTTTATTGGCAGTTTCCCCATTGAGCATCAATTATTACTCAGCAATATCAAACATTGCAGATGGGTATGCCTACCAGACAGAGCTCAAGGCCATGCTGGAGGAGTGGGCCACACAAAACGCCGTGCACACAGTTGTACTGAGTGCTGAGATGGAGCAGCAGGAATGGGCAACCCAAGAAATCAGGGCTGCAGGACATACCTGTTGGTCCTACCCCATCAACTACGTCAACATGCATCTTGCAGATGTATGTCTCCACAATTTTGGTTCTGCCCTCAGGCGCTTGAAGCCTGCCACCTACAACAAACTATGGACCCAGATTGATAAGGGTTATGAGCTTTTCCCTTCTACGTTCATCCAGGACTTATTTGATCTCATCATCTTCTATGCAAGTGATAGTGATAAGTCCAGAAAGGACCCCTGCCTCCCCCTACGCCAGTCTATCTGTTTTTTTCAAGCCAGTATATGTGACAGAAGAAGAATTTGAGCAATTGAAGCAAACTGCTCTTTCTGCCCCTTCTCAGTCAACAAACCCTTCCTCCCCAACCCCCCATCAAGCCACTTGCCTTCCAATCCGACTCCCAAACCACCACCCATTCCCTTGCCACTATGTCTGATGCTATCCCTTTCACAGGCGCAGATTAAGGCAATGTTCATTCCGCACATTTCCTCCCCTTCCTGTCCTTTGATTAGTAAATAAATCTTTTCTTTGTGACAACTATTAAAATTAATATCTCTCTTTCAATTCATAATTAATAATACTTTCTTTTTACATTATCAACAATTCCCATTTTTTTACAATGTTGTACATTTTATGAATAGCTTAAAATTATGAGCATACATATTTTCATCATCATTAATAAATAAAAGAAAATAAATGTAAATATTGGATTAAAATATTGCAATTAGACGTCAACTCTTGATATTTTGATAATATGTGCATAACTCAATGCATTTTGATTAATAAAATTCATTGTAAACTTGGCCTTTTTCATTGTAATTTATTAAAACAGATTGTGTTTATATTAGAGAGCCATTAACGCTTAGTACAAATATTGATACATAGGTCATTTTACAGCCTGTATATTTACCTATTGGTAATAACTCTATAAACTTTTTAGTTGGATTTTGCGAGGTAATAAGAATGTAATGGTTTAATAAATTACTGCTCATTGTCATTAATTGGCTGATTTTCTTTGCTGTGGCAATTGTACATTTTCTGATATTTAGGCACTAGTATCCAATTGGTTGGTTTCACATCCAATTGCATAAGCAATAGGAAATCAAGCTGCCACCCCAAGACCAGATGTGGTTGGGGTGGCGGCTTAATTTCCTATTGCCTGTGCAATTGGATGTGAAACCAATCAATTAGATACTAGTGCATAAATATCAGAAAATGCTTAATTGCCACAGCAAAGAAAATCAGCCAATTAATGAAAATAAACAGTAATTTATTAAACCATTACATTATTATTACCTAGCAAAATCCAACTAAAAAGTTTATAGAGTTATTACCAATAGGTAAATATACAGGCTGTAAATTTCACTATGTATCTCATTTGTACTAAGCGTCAATGGCTTTCTAATATAAACACAGTCCATTTCATTATTTTATAATGGAAAAGGCCAAGTTTAGAATGGATTTTATTAAAAATGCATTGAGTTATGCACATAATATCAAAATATCAAGAGTTGGCATCTAATTGCAATATTCTAATGCAATATTTACATTTATGGTCTTTAATTTATTAATGATGATGAAAAATATGTATGTGCTGAACATAGTACTATAAAAACCAGTTTTTTGATAAAATTTAAACAATATGTCAACAATCTATAACCTAATCAACAAATTAGATCAGCCCTCCAAAAGGTTGTTGAGCTTAAATACAACATCAGGAAAATTGTGGTAAATCAACTGGGAAATGAGGGAATAGCCTTGGTCCAGCAAAAGGAAATTGCAAAAAATGCCTGGGAACAATGGTCAACAAAGAAATATTTTAAATCTTCAAAAGGAAATACTCAAGCGGTTAGATTTCAAAAGTGAAAGTTACAACTTGTGGGAATTTGCAAAACCCAATAGTAAGAATACTCAAAAAATCAAATTAATTTAAGGAAATGAAGCTCCAAAGGAAGTTAACACCAATGAAGAGCAAAATAATCAAATGAAAACAGACAAAAACAAAACACAATCAAGAAGCAGGAGCTCTTCACAAAATACAGAAACTTTATCAAATGAAAATCAAGAGGAAGCACAAGTTGCAAGAAAAATAAGAAAAATTAAGCCTAGGAAAATTAATGAAGAGCAGCCAACACTCATGAAGTTTGCCAAAGTGGCGCCTGTGGCTGAGGGGGCACAAGGGAAACAATTAGTAAGTCTTTTTATGTTTTACTTATATTTATTTTAGTCATCACCAGGAATGGGGATGAGGTTGCAGAAGTGGTGGCTTATACGCCAAGTTAGTTTTACAGGGGTTACCAGTCACTGGTAGCCCCTGTAAAACAAATAAATAAAAACCAAATAAATAAAATAATTCAACAGAATATGAATAAGTTTTCAAAAATTGAAGCTAAAGATAGGGAATATTTACCACCTGTGGGGTGCTTGCCGTGGTTAAGGGAAGCATACAAAATAGGATCAAATATCAACTTTAAAGAAATGAATGAAATTTGTGGGATGTCAAGTTAAACTTTGATGAATATATCTATGAAAGCATTCAACAATTCCCATTTGAAAACATCAACAAATATGAAAAAAACTTAATAAAAACTGGCTTTCAAATAGGAACTGAATATCTAAAAACTGAAATTTTTGATGAAGTATTCAAGGCATTGTCAAACAAAGTCAGGGACGCAGTCCTTGTGAACACATTTAAACCTTTATTTATTTTGTTTGTGGAGGCATGGGGGCTGATACAAGTTGGGCGCCCCCAGAACCCTCTTCAAATTCAATCAAACTCCCTATATTAATAGATTAGTTAAAAAATTAAAAAAAACTGTGCATGTTCTCAGAAAAATACACCTTGCAAAGAATTCATGTCGCAGTATACCTGGGAATCCTCCTCCACTGCATATTAAAAACCAACGTCAAAAAGTTGGAGGATGTACCTATTCAAATAGACATATGTCGCTTAGCACTCAAACAACAGAAGACACCACAAGGGTATAGGACAGTCAAGCATGTCCTGTATGACTCATTTGCATTGGCAACGTTATACGGGTACTACACACCCCCTGAAAAAAACCTATTGATCAATTCACTCACCTGCCTTCATTTTATCAAATGATCAACAACCACTGGGGTACAGGGCGCCACCTCTCTAGCAATTGCATCCAGGGTAGTCCACCACGTACAGAAGAGTATGTGGATCCAATTAGACACTTTAGCCAAAATTTTAATTTTGGGGTATAATTCCCCAGAATAATTGCATTCCCCTTTGCAATTAGCATCCCCTCAATAATTTTTTCCCTTGCAAATTAAAGTTTATTTTTTTATTTTTTTTTATATTTTAATACTAAAATTTCAATATCAAAATATGTAATATTAAAATTTTAATAGTAAAATTTTAATTTCAAATATTTAAATATTAAAATTTTTAATATATAATATTTCAACATTGAATATATCACAATTAAATAAAAATATTTAAATTATTAATATTTAAACTTTAATAGATAAATTTTAAGATTTATAATTATAATTTTACTTTTAATATTTTAATTTTATTTTAAATTTTAGTAGGTAAATTATAATATTAAATTATCTAAATATATTACAAGACATTAGTTATAGTTTCAACCATATCAAATAATAAAAATAAGTTGAAAATGTTTTTATTTACTAGCTCATTGAGTATGGGTTCATTTATTACATACTGTAAATTCAGAACCTGAACGTAAAAATGCGGGATTGTCAAATCCTTGGTCCAAATTTCAAATCACTTTTGTGGGATGGCCTTTTTTTAATTAAATTGAATTTTTTGAGTCTTTATTTGAATATTTGAAAATGTGGGAACTCATAGACACTTTGCAAAGTTCAAGTTGAACTGCATATTTCCAATGGAAAAATGAATTAACTGGAATCAGATTTGAAGCGTTCAAATCCATCAACCCTTTTTATTAAGTTTACTATGTTTTTTTGGAATTGCAGGATTGTCAAATCCAAGAACCAAATTTCAAATCACTTTTTAATGCCGCTAGTAAACTCAGATATTAATTGCGGGAAATGGAATCCAAATTTAATGTACAGTAAGCACACTAGAAAACACCAACCCAAATAAAGAAGCTCCACCATAACTAAAATCAAACTAAAAATTTAATCTGACAACCATGTTTAGACATAAAAAGTGTTTAAACTTTAGAATCATCCAAAAATGGAAAGGATACAATATCATACATTTAAAATTACGGATATAGAAATTCTGTTACTATTCAAGGCTAAATCAAGAGAAAACAACTACTCACAAATAAACTAATAAATTCAAATAAATACATATTTAATCTAAAAAATATTTTTTATTTTATTTTTATGGACCGTCAATTGCATTCCCAACCAGCTCCTACACCAGCCTGCAGGGCAGCCCATCCATGAGGGTGTCCCGGAGGGTCCAAGAACAGACCCAGAACACAACTTGAGGGGAGTCATGCCAATACACAGGCCTCCCAAGGTGTCAGCGCCAGTCAACCACCTCTTGTATCCCAAGCCAGATCAACCAGCCTGAATCCCAGACAGAAGCCACTCTCAAGGCCTGCCACAAAAGTCTCCTACACCAGGGTCACCGGGAACACTGAGGTTACTTACACCTCCACTGTATAACCAGTCAACACCTGGCCCCGCACTCTTGACCCAAGAGTTGCTACTTCCTGCCCCTGCGTTTTTAATACCTCCTATGAGCCATTTGCCATAACTGATGAGCCACCTGTGCCTGTGTCATATGCCACTATTGACAGTGCCACTGCAAGAAAGCGTGATCCCACCTTCTACACAAAGGTCCTCATCCCCTGTGTTGAGCCTGGTAGCCAGGATGCTGTGGTACCTGCCAAGAGCCAGCGTCGGTTGACGGATAGTGAGTGTGAAGCTCTCCTCAACTGCTTGAATGGGGGAATGGTGGTTTGGGATATTGCACCCCAATTTGGTGTCATGGCCAGGTACATTGCCAACAACAACACCAAGTATGGCAATACCAGGCAAATTGCCAAATCCACCAAGGCAAAAAGACAGCCCAAACTCCTTCAGCCTATTCACATTGACGCAATCAAGCAGTGGGTAGCCAAGGATTGCCACCTGGATACACTTGCTATCCAATCAATGCTTGCAACAGAGTTTGGTCTTTCTGTTTCCAAAACCTTGTCTACAAAACTATGGTTGATTTGGGCTTCTCCTGGAAAGTACTGGGAGTTTTGCCGCATAATAGGAACAGTCAAAAGACCATTGAGGATTGACAAATTTATGACAAGAAATATCTGGCACTAAAGAAGAATGTGAATGTCCAGTTCTTCTATATCAACAAATCATTGTTTTCCTCCTCACTCAGGTCTAGGAATGGGTGGGTTGAGAAGGGGTCCAAGGACAGTGTAGCCCATTGTGCAGCTGTCTGTTCCCAGACCTATTCAATGGTTGCGCTTCTTGGTCCTTGCAGGTTGGATCAATATCAGATGATTAAAGGCTCCCATAACAGCAGGACATTTCTTGATTTTCTCTGAGCCGTCAAGGAGTACCTTCAGATAAATTACAGCGGCACAACCAACATTGTTGCGCTTGATAATTTTGGGCTCCACAAAGTGGATCTGGTTGTGTCTAATTTCCCCCATTAACAAAAACAGCCATTCTGTCAGCCACCGCCTTGCAGACTGCCCAATGAGACTCCTTGTGGGGTTCCTGGTCACCAGTCCCCATAGTGTGTCCTGGGTTGTAGCCAGGGACTGGCTTGGAGGAAACGTCATTCTCCAACAGGGGTGAAGGGTTGGTGAGAAGCTTATACTTGGCTTGCATAAGGGCAAACTCCTCCAGTACCTTCCCAATCACCAAGCAAGCGTCTCCACTGTATATCTGGACTTCAGCAGGCGCCAGCCCTTCTGTAGGCTGATATCAATCATGTAATAGTCTTGCAAACTCTTCTCCAATAAACTCTCTTCCTCTATTTGTCATCTCCAAATGCCTTGTCACCTTCTCCCACTCTTCCTGGGCCAATTTACTAGAGACAAACTTCCTGCACCCTAGGCAATAGGATTCCTCATCCCCTGGGCTAGGATAGAAAATATGGGTAATTGACTCATGAGACTTATATACTCTTTTCACACGGAAAATTCAGATAGGGGTTGTAATAGGCGCTTTATTCTCTGTCAGAAGGAAGATCCCCTTATAAACCTTCTGAGATATAGCCTTGGGGTAGGGAATAAGAAAGGGTTTTTGTCAATACTTGGATTCCTTTAACAATATCTTGGACTCCTTGCCCTTGGTCTTGGGCTCCTGTACTTTAGTTGTGGGGTCTGTTGTCTTAATCTTAATCTTTTGAGGTCTGACCCAGCTCTGGCTTCCTATCCTTGGTCTTCTGCTCCTTCTGTAGCTTTGGTGGCCTTTGTAATCCACTTGATTCAGTCCCTGAAAAGTTTCAGATAGCTCTCCCTTTTATAGCCCCTTGTTTCAGACCAAAAACCTCTATTAGAACTCTGGCTCTTCAAAGCTTAAACTATCTTGTTTTTTTTCTTCTATAATCTTTTAAACCTTTAAACTTACTTTAGCCAATGAAAGCCCTGAATTTTCTGCTTCTGCTCCTCATTTTAAAGGCTTTAACTCTTAAGTTAAAGCCCTTAAAAAACTGATCAAGTAGGCTCCAGTTTGCAGCCAATCAAACGCCTTGCTTCAATGGTTTTGTCAAAAAAGTTTACCCGGATGAACCGTCCCTGACCCTGGTTTGAACCCAAAGCCAACTTGCTCCGGGTAAACAACTGCTCTGCATTTCAAATAGTTTTGTTGTAATTCCCATCATGTTTCCCAGGCAAATCTTGAGCGCTTCCACATATGTTTTACTTAGGCAATTTTCAACCCTTCAATTTTTTCAATGTTTCTCTGTGTTTCTTTCAACATTTTGCACCTTTGAACCTGCCTGTTGCTCGTCCTTTTGCCTTTCCTAGTTGTTTTTGGTGAAAATTGCTCTTTTGCCTTCTGTAGGAAGCCAGTCATAGGTAGAGGCATTAGGCGGCTTGGGGTGAGGTGCGGTTGAGCCGGCAGGTAGGGCCCACCATAGAATGGGTGCTAACTTGATAATATAAGATAAAGGTTGCCCAAGCAAGGGCCAGGGTCTGGAGTTGGAGACCACAGAATCCACCAATCCTGTCAAAGTAATATAGAGTACTCCAAACAGTTGGTTAGAGGTGGTCTTGGCAGCAGCGGTGGGTTCCATGGGGCGGTCTGGTCTTGGGGTCAATGGCGGAGTCATGGGAACAAAGTACGCTGGTAGGTAGTTGTACTTGTCCTTGAATAATAAGGGCGGTATCTCAACTCTCTTTCCTTCATGTCCTATGTATTCAGTACTTCTAGTCCTTGCCAAAGGGTTGGCAATGAGAATGGTTTCCAAGTCATACTCTGAATAGGCCAGGTTAGGGGGGGTACTTGGTAAAGTGCACAGGTCCAAAGGGAGCTCCCGGGGGCGGTATGATGCCTGAGGCAATTTGGCAGGTTGGGCTTGGAAGGGGGCGGCAACCTGGTAGTCTACTTGACCCAAATTAAGATAGAAGATCACTAAGACTAGATAGGGTAAGATTTGTTTGAACCAAAGGTTCATAAAACTTTATTATCAAAAATGACAATGGGGTCTTCACCGTACCGCCAGGGTTTTATACCCTGGGACTTTGCTTCTTTGATTTTTGCAGGGTTCAGGTTTGCAGACAAGGCACTGGCGGGAATGGAGTTTTGGCTTGGGGTCTCAAAGGCGGCAGATTTAGGTTGTGCCTGCTCTGAAAAATTGGAAAAGCAATGCTTTGTTTTGCCGCCACTGTTCACTATATCACCTGAGTAGTCCAATTGTACTGCCCCTTCTGGGCAGGAGACTGGCAGTTGCTGGTGGTCATTGGCAAGGTTAAAAATAGGTTTGGTTTTAACCTCCTTAAGGCAAGCTGCAACCTCTTCATAGGTTTGGGTCTTTGGTGGCTCAAGGTTGGCATCAATCTGATGAACATTTTGGGAATTGTCTTTGGGAGGCTGGCGGGTCTTGGAGTAACTTGTTAACTCAGGTTTGCAATTTAACAAGTGTGCAGTCTCCCATCCACTTTGTGTGCCTCAAGTAGTCTTTGGAGGGTCCTCTGTAGTAGGTTGGCAGATTGCGGAGTAATTTACTGGTTTGAGTCTGTGATTTAACAGATTGGCGGGTTCTGGACTGGTCTGGAGGGTTTGATCCACCTTCTGGGGACTGGAGATCAACTCTTGGGTTTTTAATACAAGTATTGAAATGTCATTCATGACACCTTCACAGTTTCTCTGTTCTTCTTTTAGCTTCTTTCTGGTCCATTTCCTTTTTAATCCCTTTTCTAAAAATAACATATAGTTCTAACAAACTATAGGTTATTTTTCCTTCTTTTCTTTTTTCTATGATTTCCAATCCTTTTCTAATCATAATCAGGCATTATTTAATCATTCTTTAACTGCTTCTTTATATCCAAAATTTTTCTCAAAAGTCACTAAACCAGCTCTTCCAGCCTCTGCATTCAGTCAAGCTAGGTCATCCTCTCAGCTCTTCAGTTCTTCAGCACCAACTTCTGGTCCTTTTGCCATCCTACATCATATCTTCTAGTCCTTCATCATGTCTTCTTGTCCTTCTGCTTATCCTTAACTAGTTCCTCACCAAACCCTCACTAGGAACCTCCTTTGTTCCTTTAACACACTGAACCATATTGTTTCATTTCATTCAATATGAATTAACAGCTCATCAACTAACCTTCACTGTGACCAGAAAGTCCCTCTTGCTAGTTTTCTCTGCTAATTCTGTGAACCACCTTGGTTTTTTATCTCAGCCCCCATTACCAGAACTTGTAGACCCAGGCATGAGTCTACATTGAACTTGCGTTTGACTGGGCCCTTGCAAGTGGCAATCCACTTAGGCCATTCAACCATAAATTTATGTCTATGTGTTGTCTTTACTCACCCAGGTGATGAAGTCCAGGCTTTCAGTTGCAGAGTAATCAGCTCTACTTCCCAGAGGCCTGATCACACCAAGTTCTGCAGCTTGCTTCCCCAAGCAAGCCACCTTGGTGACACCTCTTAGCATGCCTATACCCTCCAATGCTCACTTTGGGTTTCCCCAAAGCTCCCATAGGGGCATAAACAAGGACACCCTACCAGTCTGTTAGGTAGGGTGCTTGCTCATAGACCTCCCGTAAGTGTATTAGGGTATGTTGAGCCCTCAGAGCTCTTCCCCTCCCTGGAAGCCCGCGTTACTTGCCAGGGGTCCAAACCTACTTCCCCCCAGACAGACAAAGTTCCCTGCTTGCTATTTTAGACTTCACCCTCCCGCAGCCACAGTTCCCTGCTAGGTGAGGCACTATAATACAAAGCAGCCAACATCTTCTTCTGGGTGGAGTCAACATCTGCCTCTGGTAGTCCTTTGTTACCTACCAGCCAGGCCTTACTTACCCTAGTAGCCCATGTTACCTACTAGGCTCCCCTTACTTACCCTAGTAGACCATGTTACCTACTAGGATTACCTCACTTCCCCAAGTAGACCAGGTTATCTACCAGGCTCCCCTTACTTACCCCTAGCAGCCCTATGTTATCTACTAGTTTACAGCGTTGCCAGCTAACCACACATTGTCACTCTTCAGCTTATTGTCTTTATTTGAAGCCAAATCAACCCTTGCCTACAAAACAGCACACATGTGGATCACCACACTCCTCTTCCTTCTACCCTATTCTCCATTTCTGAACTCAATTGAGGAGATGTTTGGTTGGATCAAGAATAAGCTGAAACAAGGCCCCCCTCAGGACACTGAGGATCTCTTTGACATTCTTGAGATCAGCCAATTTGTTATGCCACCCAATGTGGTGGCTGCTTTCTATGCGCACTAGGAATCCTTCCTCCCTAAAGCCATGGCCTCCAAGCCAATCAGATAAATTGGTGCTCTGGGTTTTATTTGTTTTTATTTTTATTTTGTTTGTTTTTATTAGGACTCAAAAATTATCATTTATATATAATAATGTGACATTTGATTGTATTATAGACATATAATAATACATGGAAAAGGTAAGTAAAATTAATTATACTAGGTAAGATGGATATATTTTTTATTATAATCCACTGAATAGTATTATTGGCTTTTGCACTAACAAATAAATATATTAAAAAAGATAGAAATAAATTAGTTTATTTAAATATTGTGAATCCTTGATGGTACTTTGGCTTTTCTAAGCCACAAATTGGACCTTGCAGGTCATCATCTGATCCTTATTATTTCAGTGCCACTATAGCCATACAACACAGAAACCAATGATTTTCATATATTGCTTACTAATTAGTACTTAGGACGCAGGTCAAGTATATCAAATATGTTTATCAAATCATATTACAAGGGAAAGGTAATTCAAGTTCTAAACAATAATTTGTTTAGAATATAAGTAGAGCAGGCTGCATGATGCAGATAAATTCAATTATTGTTGTTTTTTATGTAATAAATGAACCCGTACTTGACGCGCTAGTAAATAAACAAATTTATAAATCATATTTTTTTATTACACATGCTCACTTTATTAAACTGTCCCCTTATTATTATCAACCTAATTATATATTACTATTATAATTTAAAAATCAAAATTAAAATATTAAAAATAAAATTATAATTATAAATCATAAAATTTAAATATAAAAGTTTAAGTATTCAAAATTTAACTATTTTTATTAAATTGTGATTTATTCAATATTGAAATATTTGATATTAAAAATTTTGATATTATAATATGTAGTATTAAAATTTTAATATTACTTTTAGATACTAAAATTTTAATATTGAAATATGTAATGTTAAAAAATTTATAGTGAAATTTTAATATTACATAGTTCAATCTTAAAATTTTAGTACTGTAAATTCAGAACCTGAACGTAAAAATGCGGGATTGTCAAATCCTTGATCCAAATTTCAAATCACTTTTGTGAGATAGCCTTTTTTAAATTAAATTGAATTTGTATCTTTATTTGAATTTTTAAAAATGTGGGAACTCATAGACACTTTGCAAAGTTCAAGTCAAGCTGCATATTTCCAATGGACAAAATGGATTAACTGGAATCATATTTGAAGTGTTCAAATCCATCAACCATTTTCATTAAGTTTACTATGTTTTTTGAAATTGCGGGATTGTCAAATCCAAGAACCAAATTTCAAATTACTTTTGAATGCCACTAGTAAACTCAGATATTAATTTCAGGAACTGGAATCCAAATTTAATGTACACTAAACACACTAGGAAATACCAAGCCAAATCAAGAAGCTCCACCACAACTAAAATCAAACTAAAATTTCAATATCAACAACCATGTTTAGACATAAAAAGTTATTAAACTTTAAAATCATCCAAACCTGGAAAGTATACAATATTATTTACTTCAAATCAAGGATATAGAAATTCTGTTACTATTCAAGGCTAACTCAAGAGAAAATAACTACCCACAACTAAACCAATAACTCCAAATAAATACATATTTAATCTAAAATATATTTTTTATTTTATTTTTATGGACCATCAATTGCATTCTCAACCCACTCCTGCACCAGCCTGCAGGGCAACCTGTCCACAAGGGCTTCCCAGAAGGTCCAAGAACAGACCCAGAACCCAACTTGAGGGGAGTCATGCCAATACACAGGCCTCCCAGGGTGTCACTGCCAGCCAACCACCTCCTGCGTCCCACGCCCAATCAACCAGCTTAAATCCTAGGCAGATTTCACTCTCAAGGCCTGCAACCAAAGTCTCATACACAAAGGTCACCGGGAACACTGAGGTTACTTACACCTCCACTGTATACCCAGTTGTCACCTGGCCCGCACTCTTGACCCAAGAGTTGCTACTTCCTGCCCCCTATTCTTTGACACCACCTATGAGCCATTTGCCACAACTGATGAGCCACCTGTGCCTGTGTCATATGCCACTATTGACAGTGCCACTGCAAGAAAGCGTGATCCCACCTTCTAAACAAAGGTCCTCATCCCCTGTGTTGAGCCTGGTAGCCAGGATGCTGTGGTACCTGCCAAGGGCCAGCGTTGGTTGACGGATAGTGAGTGTGAAGCTCTCCTCAACTGCTTGAATGGGGGAATGGTGGTTTGGGATATTGCGTCCCAATTTGGTGTCATGGCCAGGTACATTGCCAACATCAACACCAAGTATGGCAATACTGGGAAAATTGCTGAATTCATCAAAGCAAAAAGACAGCCAAAACTCCTTCAGCCCGCACACATCAATGCAATCAAGCAGTGGGTAGCCAGGGATTGCCACCTGGACACACTTGATGTCCAATCAATGCTCACCACAGAGTTCAGACTTTCTGTTTTCAAAACCCTTGTCTACAAAACTATAGTTGATTTGGGCTTCTTGTGGAAGGTGCTTGGAGTTTTACCGCATAATAGAAACAGTGAAAAGACCATTGAGGATTGACACATTATTGCCAAAGACATATCTGGCACTAAAGGAGACTGGGAATGTCCAGTTCTTCTATATCAACAAATTATTGATTTACTCCTCACTCAGGTCCAGGCATGGGTGGGTCAAGAAGGGGTCCAAGGACAGCGTAGCCTGTTGTGCAGCTGTCTGTTCCCAGACCTATTCAATGGTTGCGCTTCTTGGTCCTCGCAGGTTAGATCAATACCAGATGATTAAA